>JAKSZT010054138.1:6996413-7008176 GCA_026826555.1 Tolypeutes matacus | reverse complement strand
GGAGGGAGGGAGGGAGGGAGGAAGGAAGGAAGGAAGGAAGGAAGGAAGGAAGGAAGGAAGGAAGGAAGGAAGGAAGGAAGGAAGGAAGGAAGGAAGGAAGGAAGGAAAGGAGGAAAAAAGAAGGAAAGAAAGTTTGGCAGTTTGGTATTATTTATGAATTTCAAAAAGGAGATGTTTGTAAACTGGTCTGTTGCTCTGGGCATGATAACCCTTTGATTGTATTAGATTCAGCTGAGACCTCTGAGTAAATTATGTTAAGATTAGGGTTTTGATTAAACCACATCATTAGAGTGCAACACAGCATTGAATCCTGCCCACCCCCCTTGGTGGGCTGATAAAACAGACTCGCACATGGAAGGAGACACACAAAGAAGAAGAACACAGAGGAAGAGAGACAGCTCATTAGATATGGCAGAGGCCCCGGGAAGAGAGATGAGCCTGATAGTCTACAGCTGACCTTGTGAAGAGAACAGAGCTGCTGAACCCTGAAAGAAATGAGCCCCTGGGAGAGAGACAAGCCTTCCAGCCTACAGCTGAAATTGGAAGAAGCTGGGAATATGGAACGTTAACTCACAGACATCACCTGCCATCTTGCTTCAACGCGTGGCAACAGACTTTGGGTGAGCAAGTACCTCTTATGGTACCTTGAGTTGGACACTTTAGGGCCTTGTGACTGTAAGCTTCTACCCCAAATAAATACCCTTTATAAAAGCCAACAGATTTCCAGTGCTTTTCATCAGCACCCCTTTGGCTGACTAATACAGAAGGAAAGAAGGAGAGAGAGGAAAGAAAAAGAATCAAAGTACCAGAGGGCACATTGACTGAATAAAAATATGAAGCCTACCCCCTGACTGGACCCTCTGCCTCCATAGAAGAGACCCAATCAGTTTAACGAGAAAGTGTGTGATATACACAAATTTAAATGTCTGCACCTGGGGCCAACCCTATGTTCCAGACAGTATCTGGTGGCAACATAGGCCAGCAATCATAGCCACCAGATACTTACCCACTGGTGTGCCAAGAGCTCAGAGACCATGGGAGGCAGTCTGAACTGGGACACCTTTTTGATAGTTTTCGAAGACATTTGCACACATCCAGCCCTCGGAGTCACTGGGGGGTCATTAGTCCCAGGGCATTCTCCCTCCAATTTCCCTCTCCATGCAGGTGCACACGCCCTTACGCTGCTCATTAGTGTTCCTGGCTGTCTCTACTGTGGGTTTCCAGTCACCAACCCACTCACATAGCTGCAGCCTCTATGGAAGATGTCCATTGTACACAGAGGGAAAATAGCCTCCAGTAGACATCAAGACAGCTGCCAGCCCTGAAACACTGCCAAGAGTGCAGTGGACCACTAGAGTGGTCAGAGATGTAGGTCATCTAGAATGATGCAGGGGAGCCAGCTATAATCTTCTGGGAAGGGGGATTCTAAGGTAGAGTGGGGTGTCTAGCAAGCCACTGCTCTATTCAGTAGACATGCCCACTTAAATCACCCTACAACTTCCAACTGGTAATGATGCTTCAAGATTTCCCAAGTCTAATTCATGTAAGTTGTTCTATACCCACCTGTATTAGTTTCCTAGAGCTGACATAACAAACTACCACAAACCTGGTGGCTTATAACAACAAAAATTTATTCTATCACAGTTCTGGAGGCCAAAAGTCCAAAATCAATGTGTTGGCAGGGTTGGTTCCTTTTGGAACCAGCTTTATATAGGTGAAAGATTAAGTTAATAGTCTGCTTAACCCAATTAGAAAACAGGAAGATGCAAATTAAAATAAGAGTGAGATGATATTTTTCACTTATAATTTTGACCAAAAGTAAAAGATTAATAAAATAAAATCTTTTGAAAGTGTAGGATATTCATACATATATTATTTTGTGAGAAAATTAATGGGTACAGCATTTTTTAAAAATAAAATTTTGGAAATATTTATAAAAATGTTAAATATTCATACCCTTTACAGTTTAACCCAAATTTCCATGTTAATATGTCTTTCTTAAAAGAAAATACACATTTGATAAAGAGTTCACTTTCAAAGATATTGATTTTAGTTCGGTTAATCAGAGCAATAAATGGAAAACAACTTATGTGTCCATCAGGAGAAGAATGGTTTAATTAATAATGGCACATATGTACTTGAGAATTCTAGGGAGTAGTTACACAAGTGAGGTAGATCTATAATGTGCTGTCTTGGAAAGATCCTACACACGTTTTATTAAGTGGCAAAGGCAAGTGGCAGATCAATATAAGCATCATTACCCGTGCATATATTAAAAAATCATACAATATATTTTTATAGTGTTTCTATCTATGAAAAATACTAGAATAAGCTTTTAAATAACATACACCAGATTGTTGATTATGGTCAACTTTGAGAAGGGGGCTGAATTATGGAGGAATTTTCTTAAGGGGAAAATTATGATTTATCAATATTTTTAGAATATTTTGCGGCAAGAATATAAGCTGTCTTAGATTCCTGGGGCTGTCGTAACAAAGTACCATAAACCAGATGGCTTAAAACAACAGTAATTTATTGTCCACAGTTTTGGAGGCTAGAAATCTGAAATCGAGGTGTCGGCAGGGCCATACTTTCTCTGAAGTCAATAGGGTTCTGGCAGTGACTTGCTGGCAATCGGTGACATAACTCAATCTCTGCTTCTGTCACATGGCCATATTCTATCTCTGTGTCTGGGTCCAATTTTGTTCTTACAAGGACATGATTCATATTGGATTAGGGCCCACTCTAATTCAGTTTGGCCTCCTTTTAACTAATAGCATCTACAAGGATCCCATTTCCAAATAGGATCACATTCACAGGACCTGGGGTTAGAATTGAACTTATCTTTTGGAGTATACAATTCAACCCATAACATATGTACTATTACCTTTGTAAGTAAAATATTTAAATATGCTGTACAGAAGAAAAAGTAGCTGAGTATTAGTCAGTTTAAGTGACTGCTAGTTGATGGAAAAAAACAAAACCTGAATTTGACTGGCTTAACACAACAAAAATTCATTTTCTGTGTACATGAATTCAGGAATGGATTGGCAGGAGCTCGGCTTTCTGCTATCAGGTGATCCAGGGATCCAGGCTGCCTCCCTCTTGTAGTTCCACCACCTCAACACAGAATAGCCATGTTTGCTACCATGTGGAGGAGAAATCATGGAAATGGTATTCTGGCTCCTTCCTAACTACACATGGACTGCCAATGTCCTCTTCCCATGTGCCCAGGAAGGAGGGGAAGACAAAATGTGGATGAACAATTGTAGGGTCTTCCATAAATTATTACATAGTAGATGCTCAAGAAAAAGCAACTATTATAATGTGTTATGACAAAAACCCCTCTTCATTTCTTGGAGGAGTTTCTGAGAGGGCTAAATTTGCCTTGAAATTCTCCAGCATTTTCCAGTGTTTCCTACAGGTGTTTTCAAATACAGGGTCACACCTAATTTTCCAAGAATCCTTTAAATCTTCACTCAATAACACTTTTATGCCCTGTCCTTTTTTTTTTTTAAAGATTTTATTTATTTATTCATTTATCCCCCCCTTGCTGCTTGTGCTCGCTGGGTCAGCTAACCACGCCGTGCGGGCGGGCCTGCCTTCACCAGGAGGCCCCTGGAACCGAACCCGGGGCCTCCCACATGGCAAACGGGAGCCCCACTGATTGAGCCACAGCCGCTTCCCATATGCACTGTCCTTTTAATAACCTATATAATCTCATTCGGTTGAGAATGTTCTCCTTCCTGTTGATACAAGGTCAAATCAGTGTGTGTGTCTCAACTAACCTCCACATGATTGAACATGACTGTATAGGTGCCATCTAGTACACTGAGAACCAAGATTTTCCTGTGGGGCAGTGCTTTAGTTTGCTAAAGGCTGCTGGGAGCAATATACCAGAAATGAGTTGGCGTTTACAATGGGCATTTATTTGGTTAAAAGCTTACAGTCCTGAGGCCGTGGAAGTGTCCAAATCAAGGCATCATCAAGAGATGCTGTGTCACCTAGATGCAGCTGTGGGGGATCAGGCACATGACAGGGCATAATGGTAGCTCTGCCAGTCTTTGCCTTCTCCTCCAAGCTTACTTTCTCCCTGAGCTCAGCTGCGGGCGATCAGGCATATGGCCTGTCTCTTCCCTCTCCTGCAGACCACCTCTCTTTCAGCCTCTCTCTGGCCTCTTTTCATGCCTCTGTGCTCTGCTGATTCCAGCCTCTGGCCTCTGGGACCCCTCTCTCTCAGCCTCTCGGGGTTTTTCTGTCTCTGCAACTTTTTTCTGTCTTCTGCTTTTAGTCCTCCATTTATAAAGGGCTTCAGTAAGAGGATTAAGACCCACCCTGAATCACACAATCTAACCAAAGGCCCTTAACAAAAGTAATTTAATCAAACGTTCCCACCTACAATGGCTTTACACCCACAGGAATGGATTAGCTCTAAGGACATTATCTTCTGGGACCCACTCAGCTTCAAACGGTCACAGGTAGGTTTATAGACAAGAAGCAGTGGAAAGATGGTTAACGTTGTTTTTTTTGTTTTTTGTTTTTTTTTTTTCCTTTTTAATCAGAGCTAGAAGGTCCGCTGAGGAATCATTGTTCACCTCCTAGGAGGACTCCAGTGCTTTTAGGTATTCAGTCTCTTTAGATGTTTGCTTACACAGTGATTTCTGTGGTCTTTCCTTATCTACCACTTACAAAAGTAGCTTTGGTTTTTGACCACCTAGTTAAACTCATTCTTCTGGGTGTGTGTTCAGTGGTCAGTTTCAAAGAAGTCATCCCATTAAAATCCTACTATAAGTATCAGGGTGGTTTCAAAAACCCTTTGCCTAACTTCAGGATTACCTACCAAGAACCAGAGAATTATGTGCAGAGTCAGACTCTACTCATCAGCCCATTTAGATTTCGAGAGTGTGTTAAAGATGCTCAGAGAGGGGGAAATGACTATGTATTAATTTTGCCACAAACTGGGTGGCCTAAATTAACAGAAACTTATTCTCTCATATCTCTGGAAGTGTCAGCAGAGTTAGTTCCTTCCAGAGGCTCTCAGAGGGAGTCTGTTCCATGACTGTCTCCTAAATTCTGATGGTTGCCAGCAATCCTTGGCATTCCTCAGCATACAGAAACATCACTCTAATCTCTGCTTCTATCTTCCTATCTGTATATTTTCTGTGTCTTTGTGCATGTTAAATTTCCCCATTCCTTTCTCTCACAGAGATACTAATCGTTGGATTTAGGCCCCACCCTAAATCCAGGATGATCTCATTTCAAGATCCTTAATTTAATTACATTTGCAAAGATCCTATTTCCAAAGAAAACCACATTCAGAAGTACCAGGGGATAGGACTTGAGCATATCACGGAATACTGGTTCCTTTTTGCTTAATAGTCTGTTGGGGATTGAATCGTGTCCCCCACAAATGGCATGTTCAGGTCTCAATCCCACAAAAGGCATGATCAGGTGCTGTGAGTGTGATGCTATGAGTTAAGGTGTGCCCAAACTGAATGAGGATGGGTCTTAATCCAATACGCCTGAAGTCCTTATGAACAAAGGAAATTGGACATGGAAAGAGAAGCCACAGGGAGCAGCCAAAAGCTGGAAGTCAACAGAACCTGGAAAAGACACCGCCACGTGCATTACCATTTGACAGATAACCAAGGAACCCCAAAGATTGGTGGCCTGCCAGAAGGAAGCAAGCCTTCCAGCCTCTGAAACTGTGAGCCAATAAATTCCTGTTGTTAAACCAACCAATTATATGGTATTTGTTTTAGCAGCTGAGAAACTAGTATACTGTCACTTCTTCAATTTATCTCGTTCCTCTCACATTTGACTATAAACGACAAGAAGAAACCAGGTCTCACCTACATTTTGTTTGGAAATCTCCTTAGCTAAATATCCTAGTTCACTGCTTACAAGTTCGGCTTTACTCTCAATAGTCAATACTTCTTTGGCCAAGATTTCTCCCACTTTATAAGGACTGACTTTCCTCCAATTTACAAAGATTTGTTCCTAATTTCCTTCTGAGCCCTCATCAGAATGCCTTTAATGTCCATATTTCTACCAATCGTCACTTAAGTAAATTTAGACTTTTTATACACTGCACCTCAACATTCTTCTAGCCTCTATTACCCAATTCCAAAACCACTTCCACGTTTTTAGATATTTAAGGCAGCACCCCACTTCCTGATACCAAGGTCAATATTCATTTCCAAAGGCTGCCATAAAACATTACCAAAAGCAGAGTGGCTTAAAACAACAGAAATGTGTTCTATCACAGTTCTGGAGGGCAGTAGTCTGAAATCAAGTTGTAGGCAGAGTTGGTTCCTTTTGTAGGATTCTGATGGAGAATCTGTCCCATGCCTGTCTCCTAGCTTCTGGTGGTTGCCAACATTTCTTGGCATTCCTTGGCTTGTAGACATATCACTCTAATCTCTGCCTCCATTTTCATATCCCTTTCTTCTCTGTATCTGTATATTTCAACCCTCCATCTCCTATCCTTAGATTTTAGGTCCTACCTTTAATTCTTAATATAATCTCAGGATCCTTAATTTACTTATATCTGCAAAGACCATAATTCCAAATAAGGTTATAGTCACAGCTACCAGGGTTTAGGGCTTGGATATATCTTTGTGGAGGCCACCATAAAACCCACTACAGACTAGAGATTTAAGCATCACTGTCCAAAGTGAACCTTTACAACAAAAAAGCTGCTGCTATCAGAGGCATTCCAGGGTAAGAGATGGGAGAGCTGGAGGCCTTCTGCAGGGAGTAGGAATGCTCTAGGCCAGGCGGAGGACAGGTGATTCTTGGCTGTTCCACTGGGAGCAGGATTTTGCTTTCAGAGGAGGTGGCAGAAAAGAAGAGCTGTTCAACAAGCCAGGTTCCAGAACTGGATAGGAGGGACACTGAGGAAGACCAGGGGAAGACACTGTGATGTGGGAATGTGCTGGGACTGGAGATAGATGTTGATACCTGGGCTGGGTCAGCTCTCAAGGAACCCCAAGGCTCAGGGCAGGAAGACTCTAGGTAAATAAAGTCACAGACAATCTCCAAGTTGTGTTTTGTTCTCATTGTCACCTTCTTCCTTTAGGCCTATTTTTAGTGCTTTGGCCACAAGGTTTTTCTTCATCACATGAGAGACATTATAGAGCAAAGAGGAGAGAAATGACTAAAGGACAGAACATCTACCTCAGGCTAGGAGGTGTGGGAACAGCACATGCTCTTGATGAACTCAGACCAGAGGACCAGTCCCATACCTGTCACTTACTAGCCACATGATCGTGGGCAAATTGCCAAATGGTATGAGCCCTATGTTCTAAGTAGTATGAGTCCTCTGTTCTTAATCTGTAAAATAGGTTTGATAAACCCTGTCTTGTAGGACTGTTATTATGTACATACTGTACATTATGTAAAGCACCTGGTATAGCACCACGCATCACTGGATCTTTACTGTTTGTCAGTTGTTTCTAGTAATATTTTGACCCCAGAATGACCACCCTTTCCTCTGGAAAGATTTTTTGTTATCAAGGACATTTCAGAGAACATGCAGCTCAACAGCACATGGAATACCAAATCAACCCAAGAATGTTGCTTGGTAAATAAAACTCAGTAAATTTTCCCTCTAAGAGTCTATATTATTTAATGTGGATGTGGGAGCGTCTTTCCCAGCTGGCTCCTAGAATTTGAATCAAAGACCAATTCCTTCCTTCCTTCCGTTTCAAAACACTATTTTCATTCATTTCACCCTCACCAAAAATCTAGCCCTTGCTTAGTATTAGCCAAATTACACATAAGATAGCCTAATTACAATGTCCTTTTAATGCAGTGGAGTCTGACTCTCCCAAGCCAGGGAAAAACACACCAGCCTAGCGGACACCACTTCAAGGGGGTATCACCATTATTTCTCAGGGAACACTTGCAGATATGTATAAACAACTAATTCCTGTACTGTAAGGTCAAGTTTTTCATTCCAGGCTTTTCTCTAAACTGTAAGACATACCATCAGAGAGTCTGCCCCCTGCCAATACCCAGCTTAGCTTAAAACTCCCAGGGAAGGGTTGAGGGGCAAGATGGCATCAGTTTAGAAGGGCACTCAGTAACTCACTCTCAGAGGATGGCTGATTGGGGACAGGATCCTGCCTGAGTGGTCTGTGCTGGGGGTGCATGGAGCGAGAACCTTGGGGACATTGATCTGGAGGGAGCTGGAAGGCGAGGTGGATTACTCAGGAAAGATTCATGAGTTTTTCCCCAGGCTGTGGTAGTCAACACAGACGGCTGAACCCCACCCTCAGGGAAAAAGGCTGAGATGAGCCACGACTCCCATTGGCAACCCGGTGAGAGGGAACATTCTCCAAGAGTGGAAGGGTTCTGGCGGAGGGTCTAGAGGGGTTTCCTTTCTCTGGATTTGGCTGCCTGGAACCCCTTGCAGCTTTGGGGAACAAAATAGCTGGTTTGAAGCGGCACCAGGCTGAGGGGAGTGGTGACTCTGCTGAGGAAGGTTGATCTATCTACTTGCCCAGGAATATGCCCCGACTCCCGCCGGCAACCTGGTGAGAGGGAGCATTCTCCGAGAGTGGGAGGGTTCTGACAGAAGGTGGAGAGGGGTTTCTTTTCTGTGGGTTTGGTTGCCTGGACCCTCACAGCTTTGGGGAGCAAATAAGCCAGCTTGAAGCAGCACCAGACTGAGGGGAGAGGCGAATCTGCTAAGAAAGCCTGATTTACCTAACAGCCCAGTGATACTGAGGCTTGGCTCCAGAGGGTGCAGAGTCAGCCAATTTTATCATTCTGCACTGACAAGCATCAGAGCTTCAGCTCCCATGAGGAGGCCAGGAAGTGGGAAGTGCTTGATTAGTTACCACGAGCCTATTTAGGTCCCCTCGGTGAAGGGGGTGGTCTAGAAGAGGCCTTCTTTTGGGTCGCTTATATCTCAAAAAAAAAAAAAAAAAAAAAAAAAAAAAAGAATAAGACAGTCGCTTAAAAAAAAATTTTTTTTTTAAATTAGTTTAATCACTAAAATCTGCCTCAAAACCTGCAGATAGAACCTTGAAGGGCAATTGATTGATGAACACAAGCAGGCTGAGAGATTCCACAAGGGCCCAAGAAGGAACACTGTTCTTCCTTAGCTTTGTTTGACTGCTTGCTTGTGTGGTTGTTTGGTTTTTCTTTGTTTATTTGTTGTCTCTTGCTTTTCTTTCTTCTTTCCTCCCTCCCCCCCTCTTTTTTCTTTTTTCTTTTTTTAAATTAGGTGCTGCTAGCTTGGGTCTTCTTTGCTGTGCTTCTTCCATGATTTCCCATTCGCTGTCTACACTGATTTTGTCTACCAGTGCTATCTCTTTTTCTTCCTTCATCTTTCTGCCTTCTGCTTTCTGTTGTGGTTCTTACATACCACCGTTTTTCATTAGCTCACAACTTCAAGGGTGTCAATTTCTATTCTATCTGTTTTGTTTTCTTATTTTTTTATTATTATTAACTTTTTCCTTTCAGCCCTTTCTTTACTCTTTCTCTCTCTCCTCACCATTCTGGCTTTCTAAATCATTATATATATTTTCCTCTATTTGATTTCCCAGTCCATTGTAGGTACTCCACTTTTTTTCCTATTACTCTACACTGCCTACACGAGTTAAATATTCATTTTACTACATCTTACACAGCCCCTCTTCTAACTTTTACCAATATTGCTATTATCCTTCTTTCTTTCTCACATCTTTTGATTCCTCTGACCCTAATCTTTTGCCTTCAAGGGAACATAGAAAGAAGCAAGGAAATAAAATAAGAAGAACAAAGTGTCAAAGACAAAACTTAACACACACACAGAACCACCAGCTAAATAAAACTCTAGAGCAGAGAGAGAAGCTAATCAACTGAATAAACCCATCAAGATAAAATGATGACTAGAGGGCAACAAAAATTTACAAACCATACTGAGAAACAGGAAGGCATGGACCAGTCCAATGAACAAACTAAAAACCAGGAAGAGATGCAGAACATCGAACAACTAATCAAACCTTTCCAAACAAATATCATGGACCAACTTAATGAAGTGAAGGAAGAGATCGAGGATATTAAGAAGACCCTGGGAGAACATACTGAAGAAATTGTAAACATACGTAAAAAGATAATGGATATGATGGTGATTAATGGCAAAATGCAAGAAATCAAAAAGATGGTGGATTCACATAACAGCAGATTTAAACAGGCAGAAGAAAAAATTAGTGATATGGAAGACAATACATCTGAAATCAAACAGATAGTAGAACAGATACATAAAAAGATAGAAAAAATCCATCAGGGACTCGGGATTTAACCAACAACACAAAACGCACAGCATATGCATTATAGGCATCCCAGAAGGAGAAGAGAAAGGAGAGGGAACAGAAGGAGTGTTGAAGAAAATAATGGCTGAAAACTTCCCAACCCTAATGAGAGAGATGGATACACATGTCCAGAAAGCAAAGCACACCCCAAACAGTATAAATCCCAACAGGCCAACTCCAAGACATATACTTGTCAAAATGCCCAATGCTCAAGACAAAGAGAAAATACTCAAGGTAGCAAGAGAAAAGAGAACCATCACATACAAGGGAAGTACAATAAGATTAAGTGCTGATATGTCATCTGAAACCGTAGAGGCAAGAAAACAATGGTATGACATAGTCAAAGTACTAAAAGAAAAAACTTCCAGCCATGAATTCTCTATCCAGCAAAACTGACATTCAAAAATGATGGAGAGTTCAAAATATTCACAGATAAACAGAAATTAAGAGAGTATGACAATAAGAAACCTGCACTTCAAGAAATACTAAAGGAAGTTCTAAAAGTTGAAAGGAAAAAACAGGGGAGAGAGAGTTGGAGGAAAGTGTAAGAACAACTAAGAAGACAAAAAGAGAAATAAAAACAACATATGACATATATAAACCCAAAGAAAATATGGCTCATGTAAGAAACTAATTGCGAGTAATAACACTGAATGTTAATGGATTAAACTCACCAGTCAAGAGACACAGATTGGCAGAATGGATAAGGAAATATGATCCATCTATATGCTGTCTACAAGAAACCCACCTTCAACCCAGGGATTCAAGGAGGCTGAAAGTGAACGGCTGGAAAACAATTTTGCAAGCTAACACAAGCCAAAAAAGGGCAGGAGTAGCTATCCTAATATCATACAAAATAGACTTTAAATGCAAAACTATTGTAAGAGACAAAGATGGATACTATATATTAGTAAAAGGGGTGGTCTCTCAAGAAGAGAGAACAATCATAAACATTTATGCATCTAATCAGGGTGCTTCAAAATACATGATGCAAACTCTGGAAAAACTAACTGGAGAAATAAATGCCTCTACAATTATAATGGGGGACTTTAATACACCATTATCACCATTAGAAAGAACATCTAGACAGAGAATCAATAAAGAAACAAAAACTCTGAATAATATATTAGAGGATCTGGACCTAATAGACATATACAGAACACTACACCCAAATACAGCAGGATTTACTTTGGAAATCACTAAGGGCCAGAGAATCAGATTAGGCACAAAGATATGGAAGTTAAACAACACATTCTTAGACAAACAGTGGGTCAAGGAGGAAGTCTCAAAAGAAATCAGTAACTAATGAAAATGACAACAAAACATATCAAAACCTATGGTGTGCAGCCAAAGCTGTCCTGAGATGGAAGTTCATGGCCATATATACATATATTAAAAAAGAAGAAATAGCTAAAATTGAAGACCTAACTACACACCTGGATGAATTGAAAAAAAAAAA
>JAKSZT010054138.1:6954734-6990891 GCA_026826555.1 Tolypeutes matacus | reverse complement strand
AAAAAAAAAAAAAAAAAAAAAAAAAAAAAAAAAAAGAATAAGACAGTCGCTTCAAAAAAAAAATTTTTTTTTTTAATTAGTTTAATCACTAAAATCTGCCTCAAAACCTGCAGATAGAACCTTGAAGGGCAATTGATTGATGAACACAAGCAGGCTGAGAGATTCCACAAGGGCCCAAGAAGGAACACTGTTCTTCCTTAGCTTTGTTTGACTGCTTGCTTGTGTGGTTGTTTGGTTTTTCTTTGTTTATTTGTTGTCTCTTGCTTTTCTTTCTTCTTTCCTCCCTCCCCCCCTCTTTTTTCTTTTTTCTTTTTTTAAATTAGGTGCTGCTAGCTTGGGTCTTCTTTGCTGTGCTTCTTCCATGATTTCCCATTCGCTGTCTACACTGATTTTGTCTACCAGTGCTATCTCTTTTTCTTCCTTCATCTTTCTGCCTTCTGCTTTCTGTTGTGGTTCTTACATACCACCGTTTTTCATTAGCTCACAACTTCAAGGGTGTCAATTTCTATTCTATCTGTTTTGTTTTCTTATTTTTTTATTATTATTAACTTTTTCCTTTCAGCCCTTTCTTTACTCTTTCTCTCTCTCCTCACCATTCTGGCTTTCTAAATCATTATATATATTTTCCTCTATTTGATTTCCCAGTCCATTGTAGGTACTCCACTTTTTTTCCTATTACTCTACACTGCCTACACGAGTTAAATATTCATTTTACTACATCTTACACAGCCCCTCTTCTAACTTTTACCAATATTGCTATTATCCTTCTTTCTTTCTCACATCTTTTGATTCCTCTGACCCTAATCTTTTGCCTTCAAGGGAACATAGAAAGAAGCAAGGAAATAAAATAAGAAAAACAAAGTGTCAAAGACAAAACTTAACACACACACAGAACCACCAGCTAAATAAAACTCTAGAGCAGAGAGAGAAGCTAATCAACTGAATAAACCCATCAAGATAAAATGATGACTAGAGGGCAACAAAAATTTACAAACCATACTGAGAAACAGGAAGGCATGGACCAGTCCAATGAACAAACTAAAAACCAGGAAGAGATGCAGAACATCGAACAACTAATCAAACCTTTCCAAACAAATATCATGGACCAACTTAATGAAGTGAAGGAAGAGATCGAGGATATTAAGAAGACCCTGGGAGAACATACTGAAGAAATTGTAAACATACGTAAAAAGATAATGGATATGATGGTGATTAATGGCAAAATGCAAGAAATCAAAAAGATGGTGGATTCACATAACAGCAGATTTAAACAGGCAGAAGAAAAAATTAGTGATATGGAAGACAATACATCTGAAATCAAACAGATAGTAGAACAGATACATAAAAAGATAGAAAAAATCCATCAGGGACTCGGGATTTAACCAACAACACAAAACGCACAGCATATGCATTATAGGCATCCCAGAAGGAGAAGAGAAAGGAGAGGGAACAGAAGGAGTGTTGAAGAAAATAATGGCTGAAAACTTCCCAACCCTAATGAGAGAGATGGATACACATGTCCAGAAAGCAAAGCACACCCCAAACAGTATAAATCCCAACAGGCCAACTCCAAGACATATACTTGTCAAAATGCCCAATGCTCAAGACAAAGAGAAAATACTCAAGGTAGCAAGAGAAAAGAGAACCATCACATACAAGGGAAGTACAATAAGATTAAGTGCTGATATGTCATCTGAAACCGTAGAGGCAAGAAAACAATGGTATGACATAGTCAAAGTACTAAAAGAAAAAACTTCCAGCCATGAATTCTCTATCCAGCAAAACTGACATTCAAAAATGATGGAGAGTTCAAAATATTCACAGATAAACAGAAATTAAGAGAGTATGACAATAAGAAACCTGCACTTCAAGAAATACTAAAGGAAGTTCTAAAAGTTGAAAGGAAAAAACAGGGGAGAGAGAGTTGGAGGAAAGTGTAAGAACAACTAAGAAGACAAAAAGAGAAATAAAAACAACATATGACATATATAAACCCAAAGAAAATATGGCTCATGTAAGAAACTAATTGCGAGTAATAACACTGAATGTTAATGGATTAAACTCACCAGTCAAGAGACACAGATTGGCAGAATGGATAAGGAAATATGATCCATCTATATGCTGTCTACAAGAAACCCACCTTCAACCCAGGGATTCAAGGAGGCTGAAAGTGAACGGCTGGAAAACAATTTTGCAAGCTAACACAAGCCAAAAAAGGGCAGGAGTAGCTATCCTAATATCATACAAAATAGACTTTAAATGCAAAACTATTGTAAGAGACAAAGATGGATACTATATATTAGTAAAAGGGGTGGTCTCTCAAGAAGAGAGAACAATCATAAACATTTATGCATCTAATCAGGGTGCTTCAAAATACATGATGCAAACTCTGGAAAAACTAACTGGAGAAATAAATGCCTCTACAATTATAATGGGGGACTTTAATACACCATTATCACCATTAGAAAGAACATCTAGACAGAGAATCAATAAAGAAACAAAAACTCTGAATAATATATTAGAGGATCTGGACCTAATAGACATATACAGAACACTACACCCAAATACAGCAGGATTTACTTTGGAAATCACTAAGGGCCAGAGAATCAGATTAGGCACAAAGATATGGAAGTTAAACAACACATTCTTAGACAAACAGTGGGTCAAGGAGGAAGTCTCAAAAGAAATCAGTAACTAATGAAAATGACAACAAAACATATCAAAACCTATGGTGTGCAGCCAAAGCTGTCCTGAGATGGAAGTTCATGGCCATATATACATATATTAAAAAAGAAGAAATAGCTAAAATTGAAGACCTAACTACACACCTGGATGAATTGAAAAAAAAAAAACAACAACGAACTAAACCTAAAGCAAGTAGAAAAAAGGAAATAACAAAGATTAGAGCAGAACTAAATGAAATAGAGAATAAGAAAGCACTAAAAAATATAAACAAAACCAAAAGATGGTTCCTCGAGAAGATCAATTAAAATTGACAAATCCTTAGCCAGACTAACAAAGAAAAAGAGAGAACAGATGCAAATACACAAAATAAGGAATGAGCAAGGGGACCTCACTACTGACCCCATAGAAATAAAGAGTATGATAAGAGGATACTTTGAAAAATTATATGCCAACAAGAATGATAATTTAGAGGAAACGGACAAATTTCTAGAAACTCACAAACAGCCTGCATTGATGAAAGAAGAAATTGATGAACTCAACAGTCCAACTGCAAGTAAAGAGAATGACTCAGTCATCAAAAACTTCCCAACTTAATGGCAAAGCCCCAGGATGTGTATATCCATGGCAGATGATGTGCCACACTAATGAAAGATGTTTATGTGGGATGTTATGGGAGGTGTGGGAAGTGGGGAACATGGGAATCCTTGTGATTTTTGTGTAACATTTATGTAATCTAAGCATCT
Source organism: Tolypeutes matacus (assembly GCA_026826555.1). Taxonomy (NCBI): domain Eukaryota; kingdom Metazoa; phylum Chordata; class Mammalia; order Cingulata; family Chlamyphoridae; genus Tolypeutes; species Tolypeutes matacus. The sequence goes on along the minus strand of JAKSZT010054138.1, from coordinate 6,987,463 downwards.
TTTAAAATATAAAATAATTAATCAATTAATTAACTAAAAAAAAAAAAAACTCCCAAATAAGAAGAGGCCAGAACTAGATGGCTTCACAGCTGTATTCTACCAAAAATTCTGGAAAGAGCTAGCACCAATCCTGCTTAAGCTCTTCCAAAAAATAGAAGTAGAAGGAACATTGCCTAATTCATTTTATGATGCCAACATTATCCTAATATCAAAGCCAACCAAAGATACCACAAGAAAGGAAAATTACAGACCAATGTCTCTAATGAACCTAGATGCTAAAATCCTTAACAAAATACTTTCTAATCACATTCAAAAACATATCAAAATAATTATACACCATGACCAAATGGGTTTCATCCGGGTATGCAAGGATGGTTCAGTATAAGGTAATCAATCAATGTAATACACCACATAAACAGATGGAAAGAAAAAAATCACATGATCATCTCTATAGATGCAGAAAAAGCATTCAACAAAACACAGCATCCTTACCTGATAAAAACACTGCAAAAGATAGGAATAGAAGGAAACTTTCTGAAGATGATAAAGGGTATATATGAAAAACCCAAAGCTAACATCATCTTCAATGGTGAAATCCTAAAAGCCTTCCCTCTGAGATCAGGAAAAAGACAAGGATGTCCACTATCACCATTCCTATTTAACATTGTCTTAGAAGTACTTGCTCGAGCGCTGAGGCAAGAAAAAGATATAAAAGGCATCCAAATTGGAAAAGAAGAAGTAAAAATTTCATTATTTGCAGACGACATGATCCTATAGGTAGAAAGCCCTGAGAAAGCTACAACAAAGCTTCTAGAACTTATAAAGGAGTTCAATAATGTTGCAGGCTATAAGATCAATGATCAAAAATCAGTAACATTTCTGTACATCCATAACGAGCAATCTGAGGAGGAAATCAAGAAAAAATACAATTTACAATAGTAACTAAAAAATCAAATACCTAGGAATAAATGTAATAAAGATGCAAAGGACTTATATACAGAAAACTGCACAACACTGTTAAAGGAAATCAAAGAAGACTTAAATAAATGGAATAATATTCCCTGTTCATGGTTAGGAAGACTAAACATCATCAAGATGTCAATCCTACCCAAATTAATCTACAGATTTAATGCAATCCCAATAAAAATCAACACTGTATTTTTTAAGGAACTGGAAAAACTAACTACAAAATGTATTTGAAAAGGTAAGAGGCCCCGAATCAGCAAAGACATATTGAAAAAGAAAAATTAAGTTGGAGGTATCACACTACCTGACTTTAAAACATACTACAAAGCTACAGTGATCAAAACTGCATGTTATTGGCACACGATAGACATACTGAACAATCGAACCAGATTAAGAGTTCTGATATAGATCCTCACATATACAGTCATCTGATATTCGACAAGGCCACCAAACCCACTCAGTTGGGAGAGAATGGCCTGTTCAACAAGTAGTGCTTAGAGAACTGGATATCCATATCCAAAAGAATGAGAGAGAGACACCATCTCACATCTTATACAAAAATCAACTCAAGATGGATCAAAGATCTAAATATAAGAGCCAAAACCATAAAGACCTTGGAAGATAATGTAGGGAAGCATCTACAGGACCTTGTAATAGGAAATGGTTTCATGAACTTCACATCCAAAGCACAAGCAACAAAAGAAAAAATAGATAAATGGGATCTCCTCAAAATTAAAAATTTTTGCATCTCAAAGGATGTTATCAAGAAAATAAAAAGGCAGCCTACCCAATGGGAAAAAATATTTGGCAACCATATATCTGATAGGAGCTTAATATCCTGCATATATAAAGAAATCCTACACCTTGAAAATAAAAAGACAACCCATTTCAAAAATGGGCAAGTGACCTGAAAAGACACTTCTCCAGGAAGAAATACAAATGGCTAAAAAGCACCTGAAAAAATGCTCGACATCGCTAGCTATTAGGGAAATGCAAGTCAAAACTCCAGTGAGATACCATCTTGCACCCATTAGAATGGCAGCTATTAAAAAAACAGCAGACTCTAAGTGTTGGAGAGGATGTGGAGGAATGGGAACCCTCATCCACTGCTGGTGGGATTGTGGAGTTGTCCAGTCACTGTGGAGGACATTTTGGCAGTTCCTCAGAAAACTAACAATAGATCTTCCGTATGATCCAGCATTTCCATTGCTGGGTACCAGAATAATTGAAAGCAAAGACATGAACAGATATATGCACACCAGTGTTCTTAGTGGCATTGTTCACCCTGGTGCCCATCAACAGATGAATGGATAAACAAAATGTTGTACCTACATACAATGGAATATTACTCAGCTGTAAGAAGGAACAAAGTGCTAACACATGGAATAACATGGATGAATCTTGAAGGCCTTATGTTGAGTGAAGCAAGCCAGGCATTGAAGGATGAACAGTATATGACCTCACTGATCTGAACTGAGGAAAGTGAGCAGTCTCTGAGAACCATTGTCTGAAAGATAGGTTAACAAGAGAGAGAAAGAGAAGAGAAGGTTGTGAGTCATCACCCAAATGGACATAATCTGTGCTAAAGTGATAGAGTATAGTTGCGTATTGAAGGATAGGACAGGTGGGTAGTGATATTACTGGGTTTGGTGGTGCAGGGTTGACAGGTGGGTAGATTAGGAAGGGTGGGTTAGAATACCCAGGATACTGGTGGGAGAGTTGGGTGAGGAACCAGGTGAACACGGGATTTGTGGGTATGAGGTTGAAAGTGCAGGGGTGGGAATGCTCTTATGGCAATATGACAAGGTTGTGTCACTGGTTTAGGGTGTTGTTTGGGGGGGGCATTCAGGACGGGGCGCATCTGGAGTAGGCTTCTGGGGAGTGTGTGAGTGTTCATCCTGTCATAATGTGTTGTGTCAGTGGGTAGAGACCCACACGATGAATGGGAAGGAGATGGACCCCCATCTTTGGGAGCACCGATTCACCCAGAAACAGACAGGTGGGTGTCTCTTATGAGCAAAGGTGGATCCTAATAGGGGAGGACAATCAGCGTGTCAAGACCTCTTGTTGCATGTAACTGTGAATCTTGTCATCCAAAGAGTCAAGACAGGGGGGTGTCATGTGCCCCAGGGGGATGGGGAGGAAGGAACAGAATAGATCAAACGGGGTATTTAGTGGTTGGGGGAAATGTTTTTCATTACCTTACAGTGATGGACACAGGACATGGTAAATATCAAAAATTATTAAACTGTACCATCTAAATTGTAAACTATACTGTAAACCATTGACAATGTTTAGTAGCTATGTTTCACTATCTGTTTAACAGTTATAACAATGCTACCATCCACATACAAAAAGGTTTTTATATGGGATGAGGAAAGGGGGAGGAGGTTGGGTATATGAGAGTCTTTAGTATTCTGTGTGTGACTTTGCTGTGACCTAAAACTTCTTTGAAAATTACATGAAAATTTGGGAGACACTGGGGAGTGAGAGGGGGAAGGTGTCACGGTACAGACTGGACACCTGATGATGCAGTGATAAAAGGAAAAAATGTTTTAAAAAATTTTTTTTAGCTTTTTTTTTTTTTCCTATTTTTTGAATATCCCAATCCTTTAATTTTATTTTTAGTGTTTTTTTTTTTTTTATGTTTCCATGTATTTTATCTCTTACATTTAAACTTATCATTATTGTTTCATTTTCCTATTAATTGTATTTGGCTATTTTATGGGCTTCATCTTTAAGGAAGGTTTGGATCACAGAAGGGTTTCAATGGGGGTGGGAGAGGATCATTGGCGGGGGATTTCAAGGATGGGGGTTTCATGGGAGGAAGTTCACCTGAATATACATAAAAGATATGGTCTATGGTTGGTGGCAAGGCTCCAGGATGTGTAAGTTCATTGAGGTTGGTGGGCCACACTGTGGGAGATGTTTGTGTGGGATGTGGTGGGAGGTGTGGGAGGTGGGCAACATGGGAATCCCAGTGGGTTCCGTGTAATATTTTGGGTAATCTAAGCACCTCTTAAAATATAGGTATATATATATATATATATAAAACATTTTTGTAAGTAAATACACATATATGCATATATATTTATATATCATTTTACAAATGTTTGTATGTATTGTGAGAATTTTGATTTTTACCCATAATAATAATAATAATAATAATAAAAAGATATATAGAATTGTTCAGATGATCATGGGGTGGGGCATGGTCATAGTGGGTGGAGAATCACTAAATAAATAAGAGAATACTGAATTCCCAGCCTGGAGAGCTCTGCCACATTCTTCAAGGGAGAAGCAACAGTCCCCCAAGTGCAAGCGCAGTGTCTGGCAAAGGAGGATGGTCCACTAATGGGTTCTTGATATTGATGACTAGCCTTACGAGTCTTTGCTCTTGTAATTGAAACTTAGCCTATTCTTATGGGGTGCCTAAGTATTGCCTCCTGAAAGCCTCCTTGTTGCTCAAATGTGGCCTCTCTCTAAGCCAAACTCAGCATATGAATGCATTACTTTCCCCCCAGCGTGGGACATGACTCCCAGGGATGAGTCTCCCTGGCATCGAGGGATTAATACCAAGTGCCAACTGGCAGTAGACTAGAAAAAGACATTGATTAAAAGGGGGAAAAGGTAAAGACAAATGAGTTCAAGTGGCTAAGAGACTTCAAAGAGAGTCAGGAGGTCATCCAAGAGGTAACGCTTACGCACACCTCAGTAGGATCTCATAGAACACCAAAGTGGATATCACCCCAAACAGAGGGGCTCCTGAGCGCTCTGGAGACACCCAGGTCCTATATAAAGGGGGATAGCTCCAGAGATCGATGCCTTATCAGTGGGCTGTACTTTGGAATCTATGCTCCTGAGAGTGACAGAGTTGGACTCAAATAAGTCCTCCCTCCTCATGGTCCATCAGTCCCTTCTATTCAAACCTATATGTGGTGCTGGAGTTTGTAGGTGTACTTCCAGAAACTGGAGCCTTTGGCCTGCCCATGTGCCAGCTGTGCCTGGAATCTCAGTGGAGCTGCAACTCCTACTCTACAGCTCAATGGACTCACCCAAGACACCTGGCGAGGAGATGATGATGGACAACGGCTATCCCAGGGAATGGAGAGAGTCTGCAGCTGCAGGCAGGATAATCCCATCCATCTTATCCATGGGATATTAAGCCCCCTCTCACTTGGAGGTGGAATGGACATCACCATCCCAGACTCCTCAGGACTGGGGGAAGAGCTATGGACTAGAGTGGACTTACTGGTATTCTGTTGTAGACATATTGTAATTCAAGCAATGGAAGAAATTACAACATTGATGTGGAGCCAGTGGCCACTGGATGCTTTCGGGGCAGGGAGAGGGAAAAGCAGTTATAATGCAGGGGCTTTTTCGTGACTTGGGAATTATCCTGTGTGACATTACAACGACAGATATAGGTCATTTTACATCAGCATATACCATGCAGAACTGTGTGGGAGAGTGTGGTCTACAATGTGAACTATGGTCCATGCTCAGTGGCAAAGCCCCAGGATGTGTATATCCATTGCAGGTGATGTGCCACACTAATGAAAGATGTTTATGTGGGAGGTGTGGGAGGTGGAAAACATGGAAATCCCTGTAATTTTTGTGTAACATTTATGTAATCTAAGCATATTTTAAAATATTAAGAAAAAAAAAAAACTCCCAGTGAAGGAATTGTAGTTTCCCAAACCTGAAAAGTTCCTTGGCTCAGGGAATTTACACTTGACTGCTCTCATCTGGAGGTCCCATCTCCTCAATCCTTCTTTTCCTTGTTTTTTTTTTTTTTTTTTTTTTTGGTTGGGGGGGGGGGGCGGGGCTTAGAGGACAACTCACCATCTTCCATAGCTGATTGCTCTTTCAAAACTCTACCATACTATGGGCAGAAGGAATGTCTTCTTTATTCAGACCCCCTCCCCCCTCCCTCAATTAACACTGTGCCTTCCAAAGAACAGATGCTCGAATAAGGTTTGAGGAATAAATAAGCCAATGAGTAGAAGGTCTAATTTATTAAGATTTAATTTATCCTACATTCTCGAATAAGCCACACTAAAGCAGCCATATATCTTTAATTTTACATGACAGACCAAAAGGAATATGAGAATCCAAGGATTAACCACCTTTTTACATTTTTCACCTTTCCAAGGAAATTCTATTCCAATGCCATATTATCTTGTTTCAGATATCAAAATAAGATGGAAGGTTTCTAATTTGTTTTACAAAATAGCAAGGCTCTTTCTCTTAAAACTGAAAAACACTAATAAATGCAATCAATGTTATATATGAATTTATATTCTCAAGCTTATAAACCATCTATTAAAAGGAACAACATTTAAAAAACACCAAAAAGAAAGATAAACTTCCAAGTCGCCGATGTAGAAGAGGGAAAATAGATGTTATACACTGTGGTCCCCTAGCTCCACCCTGACCCTCCATGACTTAGAAGGATGCCTGCCCTCTTCAAACACAGACTGAAGAATCTGCTTTAGTCTTCATTCCTGCCAGTAGAAGCTGCTGGTCCATATGGAGCAATAGACGTAGCAGCATTACTATCTGCAGGAGCAATTCTGGCCTGGGCTCTCTCTTCCTCATCTTTCAAAGCCTTCTCATACCAGGTAGAGAAGGAACTGGGGTGAGTCCCATTGACTTTGGCGAAAAACTCCAGCACTTTCATCTTGCTGATTTCCACGAGGGCCCTTGGACCCCACAGGAACTCATAGCGAGCAGGATCACTGCCAGGCACCTGCCGGTACTCCAGGTACTTTTTCTGCACCAAATCTTGGGTGATGAGCTTCCTGGGCTCCCCATAGATGAAGTGTTCCTTCCCCGCATACACTCCCATCATGTTCAGTAAATCCCAGATCTCTTCCTCAGAGGCACAGTTGCCCTCCATGAAAATCACACCGAGGATAATTATCAGGAGGCCGTTTTTGGGCATGCCCTGGTCACCACTCAGCATCTCATCATAAGTGATGTTCAGTGAGTTGACAAGGATGTAGGAATGGATGGTGGGGTCCACTTCCTTCATGTCAATGGCACAGACCACCTCCAAGCACTTACAAGCTTTCTTGAAGATCATAGGGAATCGGCTCTTGTACCTTTTGAGGACAACTTTCAGCATTTCTTCTTTCGTAACGGGCAATCTCAGTCGATACTTGAGAAGCAGAAACTTCACCAAATCAGTCACCTTCTCCTCTAGTGGGTCTCTGGATAAAGATACAGTATCTGTTGTGTCCTGAGAGGTGCTTGTAGTTTCATCCTCTTCTTCACTGCCAGAGCTCTCATCTGATGTTCTCAATAAAGTGGTGGAAAAGGAGGAAGAGGAGGGTGAGGAGGTTGTCTCAGGACTCTGGTGAGTACTCAGTATCATAGCAGTAGGCACCTCTACCTCCTCCGGGGTGCCTGGAACCAGAGGAGAGGAAGGAGAGGAGGAAGAGGAGGAGGACAGAAAGGAGAAGTGGAAGGAGGAAGTGGGAGAGGAGGAGGCCTCCTCCTCCTCTGCTGCAGGAACCTGTGCATCCACCAGGTCCTGTGTTTCACTTTGGGCATCCAGGTCTTGCTCAAACATGTAGCGTGGACACTTTGGAAAGCGATACATGATGAATCTTGCAGGGGGGCAGCACGCAGGAGTACGGGCAGGAGAGCAGGTGGTTGGGATCTACAGGCCTGGGGGAGAGAGGGAGAGTGTAAGCAGCCTTGGTTGAGAAACTCAACCTATGAGGCTCTGACAAAGGCCAACTTACAGGTCTTCTCTTTCCGTGGTACTTGAGGGCCTCACAGGTCTCCTGTCCACCTGCTTGGCCTGCCCCTAAGAAACAGAAGGAAGAAGTGAGAGAGCTCCTCAGGGTGCAGCCTGCTGTCACTGCACAAGGTTTCCAGGGTTGACAATAGGGTAGGAGGGGTCAAATGCTGTAGAGTCCCCTCTGTTCTGGGGTGGGTGGTGGCCGTGGTAGATAATCAGGGGTCCCACCTTGACTCCTGGCAGTGCCTGGGCCTCCTCCACTGTGTTGACCTGAGGACACGTGCTTCAGATCAAGGCCCTCAGCTCTTCACTCCTTGAGTCCCTGTAAGAGGAACTGAGAGGTTACCTGAGGCTGCAGACTGCAGGGACAGTCCTGGGTCTCCCAGCACTGACACAAGGGGCAGGGCCTGACTCTGTGAGGTCCCCACTGTTCTGGGGTGGATGGTCCTCTCAGTGTTCACTTAGGGTCTTCACCTTTCCTCTGGCAGGGCCTGAGCACCAACCCTCTGTTGACCTGAGGCAAAACTCTCAGAATAAGAGTTGACATTACTGAGACCCAAGAGGAGGTAGTGAGGGGATGCCACTCCCTGCCAACCTGTCCAGGACCTCCAAGGGCTGAAAGAAAGGCTGGCCAAACTCTGTAGTGACCCATCTGTCCTGGAATGGAGGATGTCTCCTAAGTCCTCACACTGATGACTAGCAGGATCTTTGACTCCTCTCTTTGCTGTCCTGAGTCTGGCCCCTCAGACCAAGGCCCTCACCTCCCTGAGACCACCAAGAAGGAAATGATATCACACCACATCTGAACATCATGCCCCAGAACCTCCCAGGGCTGTCAGCAGGGGCAGGGTAGAAGTGTGGGCCCTTCTCTCCTAAGATAAGATTCACTCAGTCCTTCTTCAGTGTCCTTACCTTGATTCCTGATAGGGCCTGGGACTCCTCCTTCTGCTGACCTGATGTCACTTCCTCAGACCAGGGTCCTCACCTCCCTGACACCCTTAAGACAAAAGTAAAGAAGCACCACAATGGGCCCACCTCTGCCCAGGGCCTACTAGGGTTGACAGGAGGAGTGGGGCGGGGAGGGAGGGTGGAGTGGAGGGGGAGGTTTCTGTGGGGCTCCCTATGTCTGGCGTAGGGGTTAGCCTCACTACTACTTAATGTATTCATATTTAGACAGGACAAGGCCTAGACCCCATCCCTTCTGCTAACCTGAGAAAGTGTTCCTCAGTAAAAGCTCCCAATTTCCCTGAGACTCCAAACGACGAAGAGGCTCTGCCTGACAGGCCTGCTTAGGGATTTCCAGAGCTAACAGGAGGGGCAGCTTTCTGTGGGCCTCGCTCTGGCTGAGTGGGAAGCTCCCTTGATTCTCTCAGGACTCTATGGCTGCCGCTGTGTTTGGGGGGGGGAGGGGGGAGGGGCTCAATTCTCCTCAAATATGCATATTTATTTACTCCTTGACAGCCCCTGGGGCTCCTCCCTTCTGACTATGCTTCCCTTGGGCCAGGGCTCCCATCTTCAAGAAAGGAAGGGCGCCACTGAGAATCCTGCCTGGACCTAGCAGGGCTGACCGTAAGGACAAGCTTCTATGGGCCCCTGTTTCTAGATGGGAAGCTCCTTTAGTTTCCTCAGGGTCCTCACCTTGACTACCTGGCAGGGCCTAAGACTCCTCCCTCTGTTGATCTGAGTCCGCCTCCTCAGAGGAAGCCTCACCTCATTCAGACCCCAAGGCGGAAGTCAGGGAACGCCACATCCGGGGACTTTACCCAGAACCTCTCGGGGCTGACAGCAAGGATCAGTTTATCTTAGGTCCTCTCTTTGTGGGTAGCAAGTCCTTTCAATCCTCTCTAAGGGTCCTCACCTTGACACCTGGCAGAGTCTAGGACCCTTCCTTCTGCTGACCTGAGGGCAGCCCCTTCAGACGAAGCCTCCCCTCCCTCGGCCCGCAAGGCGGAAATCAGGAAACACTACATCCGGGACACTGCGGTGGTGGTGGGGGTGGTGTGCCCCCAGAGCTGACAGCAGGGGCTGGAGGAGAGCTGGATTCTGTGGGGGTCCTGTGTTCTGGGGGAAGGGGAGGGCTCCTCAATTCCCCTCAAGGTATGCGTATTTATTCCTGACAGGGCCTGATTCTGGGCCTTCTGCTGTCCTGAGGATGCGTCCCTCAGGCCAAGGCCTCCATTTCCATGAGAACCCTGAAATGGAAGTGTGAGGGAGGGGCGCCTCTGCTAGAAAGTCCCCATCTGGACCTCCCAGCGCTGACGGTAGAGGTGGGTTTCAGTGGTGCCCCTTCTCTGTGTGTGCTGGGAGATCCTCTCAGCCCCCCATAAGGGTTCTTACCTTTACATCTGGCAGGGGCTCGTACTCCTCCCTCAACTGACCAGAGTCCACCCCCCTCAGAAGAAGCCTCACCTCCCTCAGACGCCAAGGCAGAAGTCATGAAACGCCACATCTGGGGACAGCCAGGGCCCTCCTGGGGCTAATAACAAGGGCCAGTTTCTCTGAGGACCCTTCTGTCTGGGTGGGAGGTCCCTTCAAACCTACCTAACAGCCTCACCTGGCAATGCCTGGGACTCTTCCCTCTGCTGACCTGAGTCCCCTCAAGACGAAGCCTCGCCTTCCTCAGACCCCAAAGCAAGTCAGGAAACACCATTTCGGTGGCGGGACCTCCTGGGGTTGACAGCAGGGGCAGAGCAGAGACAGAGCAAGAATCTATGGGGGACGCTATGTTCTGGTGTGGGAGGGTACCTCAGTAATATGAAAACTTATTCGCATTTACTCGTAAAGGGCCTAGACCCCTCCCTTCTGAAGGTGCTTCGCTCGATGATTCCTTCCAGCCAAAGCCTCCATATCCATGAAACTTCCTAATACAAACTGAGTATGGGTGGTTGCCTCTGACTGAGAATCCTTCCCAGGTCCTCCCAAGGCTAACAGCAGGGGCAGAGTAGGTTTCCGTGGGTCCCCCTCTCTCTAGGGTGGACGGTTCCCTCACTCCTCCCTCAGGTTCCCTTCTTTGATACCTGTCAGATGACCCTTTAGCGGACCTGAATCTCACCCCTCCAGACCCCTTACCTCCCTGTGACCACTCCCACCCATCCCTGAGGGTATTAAAGAAACACCATATTGGGCCACCCTTGTCTGGGGCCTCGCAGTGCTAACAACTGGAGCAGGGAAGGGCTCTGTGTCCCACTCTACCTGGAATGGAAAAAACAGTCGTTGCTCAGGGTCTTCACCTTGACTCATGGTTCTGCCTGGACCCCCTCTCTCTGCGGACCTGAGTCTGGTCCCTTTCAGAACAAGGTAAACTCCCTCGCTGAGACCACCAGGTAGGAGGGCTCACCACATCGGCAGACGTTGTCCCAGGGAATCTCCGAGCTGTCAGCAGAGGGAGGGCAGAGCTGGGGACCAGTCTCTCCTAGGATTAGAGTTCCCTCAGTTCTCACTCAGGTTCCTCACCTTGATTCCTGACATAGCCTGGGTCTGTCTCCTCCTCCTGCTGATCTGATGAAGCTCCCCCTATTGAATTGACTTCACCTCTCTCAGACCAAGGCCTTCATGTTCCTCAGATGCCCTTGGGGAAATTCAGGAGACACTACATACAACCACCATACCACAGGGTTTCCCAGGTCTGACTGCAGGGGTAGAACTGGATTCTGTGGGGCTCCCTCTGTCTGGGGTGGGAATCCTCTCTTAGGTTCCTCCTCTTGATGCCTGGCAAGACCTGAACCCTCCTCTCTCATTACCTGAAGTCGAGCCCCTTAGACCAAGGACATCGCTTCTCTCTGACGCCATGTGGTGGGTAACAGGAAACACCACATTCCACAATCATGCTGAAGGGTCTCCCAGGCTGACAACAAGGACAGGGTGCTGTTGGTGCCTGTCTCTTCTGAGGTGGGAGGTCCCCTCACTCTTGACACCTGGAAGGTGTCCTCACCTTGACATCTGGAAGGGCCTGGAATTCCTCTCTCTGCTGACCTCTGAGTCTGCACCCCCGTGAGATCAAGGACCCCTGTGGTGGCTTGTTTTGTAAATGTTGACGACTGGGCATTTGGGACTTGGATTCTAGCAAGGAAGGCAGGCCTGGCACCTGTACAAGGTACACAGTACCTGCCGCAGGTGTGGCCACCAGAAGAGACTAAGACTGCTCTCGATGCAGTACGGAGTTTTTAACAGTAGGTGAGGGGTGGCTAGAGATAGAAGAGGATTAGGCAGATCTGGTAGAAATTTCACTGTATTGAGTGAGGTAAGCCCCCTTGGCTGCTAAACCCCCACCCCCAAAAAGAATCTATGTAAAGATTAAACAATACACACACACACACACATTGAAACCAAAGCTGTATAAAGACACCCAGCTGCTCATGAGCCCTAGTATTGTAAAAGTAGTGAATCTCAGCTTTCCTGAAGCTTCATTTGAAGCATAGCAGCCCCTGAGTTGGAAATTAAGAGGATTGTGCTCAGCTTGTCAGCCCTGCCTGCAGTCTCCCCATGCCTGCATGGGGTTCCTAAGGGATTCTATTTGGTCTCCTCTGTTTTGGGGAGGGTAGACCTCTCAGTCCTCACTTTTGAGTCTCCTTGTCTTGACTCCTGGCTCCTTGGTTAAATGCTCCCAGGGAGCTGCCCTCTTCCTGCCAGCTCTAAGCATTTGCCCAACTGCAACCCTTGCAGAAAAGGGTTTCAGGTCCAAGGCTAGATGCTAGATGGTGTGTGTGTGTGTGTGTGTGTGTGTGTGTGTGTGAGCAGGGAGACTGCAGTACCCATGATAGGTGGGGGACTGTCAGAGGAGAGTCACACCTCCCCATGGGGTCTCTCCCTCAGCCAGACTTAGACTTTGGGATTTTCCCAAAAAATGTCCTACATGGAGGAGGCTGAGCAGCGTGATTTGGGGAGGTCCTGCTCTTTTGAAATCTAACATTGCCTTGTCTGGTGAAGTAATTTTGATTTTTGTGATACTCGTTCATAGTAAGAAATATATTTTATATCTCTACCAAGTGTATATGTTGATTACATATACATAAATATATAGTTTCATGAAAGAATATCTACCCTTACTATGCATGAATCATTAATATACTCACTATTCTACTTCTATTCCATTCTTTAGATACTATTAAAGCAATTTTTAAAAAACTAAGTTCAGCCACTAAAGTAGTTTCAGGTGGTTATTAGCATAGACTCTGCTCTTATGCAGCCTCAATTAAGCCCATCTTTCCTGCTGTACTGATATTACCCCACGGCCACTGGCATCTGTGGTCTGAGGTGCTGCCTCACATTTCTGAAATGAAGCAGGGGCAGAAATTTTAAAACTTTCCATCTACCAATCATCTATCTATTGCATCTATTTGCCATCTTTTGCAGACTATGGACCGCCCCAGCTTCACTGCTCCCCACCACTTCCCCCAATTCAAATACAAATACTTGGACCTCTCCCAGGTATCTCTCATGTTTTGTTGTTTAGATTTTGTTTTTGATAATTTTTTCATTCTCCTTTCAATAGTGTTCCAGGTTCAATTTTAGGAACAGAAGACAGCAGCTGAAGCTTAATGGTCATTTTGGCAGCTACAGAAAAGGCAGGAAATCTTTAAATCATTTAAGGAGAATTGACATCATTACAATATTCTGATCTCCATCAATAAATATGCTATACTACTCTTTTTATTTGGGACTTTTCTGACCTGAATCCATCAGTAAACGTTTATACTTGCTTCCATAAAGATTTTGTATATTTTTGTGAGGCTTCTTCTTAGGTAATTTTTGGATTTTGTTGCTGTCATGAATAGGGTGTTTTCTCTTACATGTTCTAATGAGTTGTTGCTTTTGTGGGGCAAGTCTCTTAATATTGCCTTAGTGACCTTTCATACACTATCTTTCTCAAATCTCTTATTCATCTGAATATTCTTCATACCTGTTCCTTAGAATCTTCTACATAATTGATCGTATTGGTCACCAAATATCACCTCTTTCTTTCTTTCCAATATTCATACCTCTTACTTTGATAACCGCAGCTCTGGCTTTATGTTCTAGGGCAGTTTTGAGCAGTAGTGGTGAGAGCATACATCTATGTCATGTTTCCAACTTTAATGAAATTCTTCTAACATATCACATTTAACTACGTTTGATGTAGATTTTAGGCAATGGAAGCTCCTTTCCGATCTTAGTTTGCTAAAAGTTGGTACCATAAACTCATGTTGAATTTCTTTCAAAGGCTTTTTCTGTAAACATTTATGTGATCGAATATTTTGTTTCTTCCAATTTGTGAATGTATGGAATTACAACTGAAAGTATTTTCTAAGGTTAAATCATATTTTCATTCCTTGGACACAGCCCGTTTTTTCATTTAATTCACTTACGTGTTGGATATTCTATTAATTTATCAAGGGTATTTGCTGCTATGTGAGTAAGCTTGGATCAAGGGTTCTTTTCATGGGGAGGTAGGGAGAGGCGATTCTCATTTGGTTTTTGAATCCAGAAGAGCTAGCCTAGGAAAATGAGTTGAATAATTTCCATATTAGTTTTCCCTGACCATTTAGTAGACCTGGTTCTCCAGGGAAACAGAATCAACATGAGATATGTATGTGTGTGTGTATATATATATAATATAAATATTATGAGATTTATTATAGGAATTGGCTCATGCAACTGTAAGGATTGGCAAGCCCAAATTCCATAGAGCAGGACACAAGCTGGGAACTCCGATGAAGGTTTTGATGAATTACCCAGGAAAAGCTGGCTTACTTAAGTAGAGATAAAACCTCTTCTTCATGACTGCTGAAATCAACAGTTTACTCTTTAAGGCCTTCACATGATTGAATGAGACTACTCTTGTTGCTGAAGGCAATCCCCTTTGTTAATTATAGATGTAATCAGCCATAGATGGAATCAACTGACTAATTATTTAAATCAATGAAATAACCTCACAGTAACAATCAGGGCAGTGCTTGCATGATCAAAACACTGAAAATCATAATCTAGCCAAGTTGACACATGAACTTAACTGTCAAATCATGTAAGGATGGCTTGAGCTTAGAATATAGTTTCAGTTTGTATTGTTTGATTAGAATTTTCTATTTATTTAAGGACCAATTTGGCTTTTTTTTTTTTTCCCCTAAAATGTGACCCATTTCAGTTAGGATTTCAAATTTAATGGTATAATATTTAGAATAAAAAATGTATTATGAAAAAAAATGTATTATGGAAATCCTCAAATATATATACCAGTAGGGAGATTAGTATAGTGAACCCAATGTACTGACACTCAGCATCAAGAACCATCAACACATGGCCAATCTTGTTTTAACTATACCTCCACCTACCTCCCATTTCTACCTTTGGAATAATGTAAAACAAATCCAAGTCATCATACCAAGACTTCATCTCCAAGAATTTCAGTATGCATTTCTAAAAGATAAGGACTCTCTTATAAATCATAAACTCAATACCATATCATTACTAGAAATTTAAATAAATAAGTCATTAATATCATGAAATGTTCCATTATTTTTCATAGTTACCGGATGGTCTTTACATTTAAAAAAAATTAGTTTCCTTGAATTGGTGTTCAAATATAGTCTATATATTGTAATTGTTCTATGTCTCATAAGTTATTTTTAATCTATAGATTTTCCCCACATCACCCCTTTTCCTTGCTATTTTTTTTGGTGCTGTTGTTGTTAAAAGTTCTTATTTCTCATAGGCTGGATTTTGCTGATTGCAACACTTTGGTGTCCTTTAACATGTTCTTTGGCCCCTTGTATTTCTTTAAATTGGTAATTAGAGGTAGAAGCTTGATCAGATTATATTTACTTGTTTGTTTGTTTTGTTGTTGTTTTGCAAGACCACTCCATGAGTGATGCCGTGTACACCGCCAGGAGGAACATAATGTCTGTCTTCCTTTGTGTTCATTTGGACAGTCATTGATGATAATCACCTTCATCCATTAATCCATTAGGGGTTCCAGAATGGTAATTCTCTCATTCTCTCTTTCCTTCTCAGTTTATTTGCTGAAATACCTCTAGACGTAGAAATCTTTGTCCACCATTTGATTATCCTGAGGGAATGGTATATTTGTAATGTCTCTTACAAGATTTAAATCTCTGCTGCATCTATATTTTGTACAATTCTATTTAACTATTAATTTTATGCATAGTTTTCTCCTTAGTAATTGATAATATTTGCAAGAATTATCTATTTGATAAGTGCTTTCAAAGAACTGGATTTCAATATTTGGCTTCACTGTTTTCTATTTCATTATTTCTGCATTTGTCTTTGTTGTTACCTACCTGTACCTTTTTTAGATTAATATGTTATTGATTCCCTAGTTTCTTGAATTTCTTGGATGTTTTAAGTATGTCTTCTTTTCTAACATATCTGTTGAAAGTTATATATTCCCTTCTGAATATCATGTGGGCTTTATCACTCAGGTAGTGTTTTATAACTTTATACATATTGCTTGAATTCTTACAAGTTAAATATAATTATTCTATTACTTATGCTGTTAGAGTTTGTCTATATACATACAGAAACTAGGGTGCATAAAATTCTTTTTGAGAAGGCTGTGAAGAGGATGAGAAAGATAGAAGGTTATTTGGAGGATGCTTCAGGGTCCAGTGGTATTTTATTTTGTTTTGTCTTTGTTATTCTTATGGAAGAGACAAGCATATTTAATTGCTTGATAGTTAACAGCGTTGGTTAATCCCAGGAATGCAAAGAACTTTAACACTAGAAAATCAATCAATATATTTGGCCACAAGTAGCAGTCAGGGATCATCCAAGAAAATAGAATCCACTGCAAATATTTAACACAGAGGGAATGTAGTGCAGGGAATTGGTTACACAAATGATGGAGAACCCAAGCAGGGGAGAATTTAGGAACACATAATTAACAACACAGGGAACTCACTCCCACCTCTAGGCTGCAAAGACAAAGAGGGGAGATAGTGGGAAGTGGATGTGGCTCAAGCAATTGGGCTCCTATCTACCATATGGGAGGTCCAGGGTTTGATTCCCGGGGCCTCCTGGTGAAGACAAGCTGGACTGCACGGTGAACTGTCCTATGCAGTGCCGGCCCACACAGTGTGCTGGCCCCAGCAGAGAGCTGGCACAGCAAGATGATGCAACAAAAGAGACACAGAGGAGAGACAATAAGAGACACAGCAGACCAGGGAGCTGAGGTGGCCCAAGAGATTGAGCACCTCTCTCCCACTCCGGAAGGTCCCAGAATCAGTTCCCAATGCTGCCTGAAGAGAAAACAAGCAGACAGAAAAACACACAGCAAATGGACACAGAGAGCAGACAGCGAGCACATAAACAATGGAGGGGGGCAATAAATAAATAAATCTTTTTTTAAAAAAAAAGAGGGGAGATAGTGTTACTGGAACCCAGGTGTTGAGTTCAACTGAATCTGGAGCCATGATGCAACATCTGATGGGGGCTGGAGCCATAGAGAATATGTAGCCATTGGATGAGAAGCCAACTGGTCCAAAGGACGGAGAAAATCTCTGGCTGTTCCATCCTTCTGGGTTTTAATTTCATGCTGGTGTCACCTGTTGGCTGAAAGGAGATGGCAGCCAATGTCAGCAATCCTTGAAATTGTATCCTGCAGGAATCAGTCACTATATGTTAAAGCAGAGAAGGGGATGAGTGAGGGATGGATCAGAGGGCAATGAGAAAAATCATATCTAAATTGATACATGACAGTGTCTGATAATCTATCCTGCTCCTATCCCCCACCTAGCTAAGCCCAAGCTTGGTTAGATGCCCTTCTTTATGCTCCTACACCCTTTCTTGTACACCCCCTCCCAACATAGTATTAATTTCCAAGCTATGATTAATAGTTTACTTGTCTATCTCCTCCATTTGACTCTAAGTTCCACAAGTGCAAAAACCCCATTATATCTGCAGTGTCTGTATATTGCTTGGAGCATGTATACATAGAGAAAATATTTGCTGTTGATTCATTTATTTTGCCAATGCTTTCGAGTTGTTAAATACAATTCTTAATTCTTTTAACGTTATAATTTTTCCTAAGTGGAGTATCAAAAGACATGATTGATACATACAATGGAATATTACTCAGCTGTAAGAAGGAACAAAGTGCTAACACAGGGAATAACGTGGATGAATCTTGAAGACCTTATGTTGAGTGAAGCAAGCCAGGCACTGAAGGATGAACAGTATATGACCTCACTGATCTGAACTGAGGAAAGTGAGCAGTCTCTGAGAACCATTGTCTGAAAGATAGGTTAACAAAGGAGAGTAAGAGAAGAGCAGGCTTTGAGCCATCACCCATATGGACATAATCTATGGTAAAGGGATAGAGTGTGGTTGCATGTTGGGGGATGGGGCAGATGAGTGGTGGTGTTCCTGGGTTTGATGGTGCAGCACTGGGGGGTGGGTGGATTAGGAAGGGCTGGTTCAAATCCCCAGGGCATGTAACTGTGAATCTTGACATTCCATGGGTAGGGAGAGGGTGGTATCATGGGCCCTGGGGGGCTGGGGGGAAGGTAACAGTCAAGATCTAATGGGTTGTTTGGTGGTTATGGGGAAGGTTTTTCATTACCTTACAGTAATGGACACAGGACATGGTAAATATCATCAAAATTATTAAACTGTATCATCTAAATTGTAAACTATACTGTAAATCATTGACAATGTTTAGTTGCTGTATTTTGCTATCTGTATAACAGTTATAACAATGTTAACATTCAAAAAAATGGGGGGTCAATATGGGGTGGGGAAGTTGGGGTGGTTTGGTATCTGGGAGTCTCCGGCACTCCGTGTGTGACTTTGCTGTGACCTAAAACTTCTTTGAAAATCAAATGAAAAAATGGGAGACAATGGGGATTGAGAGGGGGAAGGTGTCACGGCACACCAGACATCCGATAACACAGTGATAAAAGGAAGGAAAGAAAAAAAGGAGAGAAAGGAAAAAAGAATGAATATATATTTTAAAGGCATTTCCTTTGCCTTTTTACCCATTTTCTGAATGTCCCAATCCGCTAATTATATTTTATATCGTTTTGTTTTTGTTTGATTATTTGTTTTTTTTTTCCTTTTCTTTTCTTTTTTTCCCCTGAGTTTCCTTATGTTTGTCTCTTGCATGTAAGTGTATCATACTTGTTTCTTTTTCCTAGTAAGTGTATTTGATTATTTTATGGACTACATGTTCATGGAGGATTTGGATCACAGAAGGATTATAATGGGTACTGCAGGGGATTATTGGTGGGGGGTGTCTGGGAGGGGGGTTTCATGGGAATTAGTTCATCTGAATATACATGAAAGATATACAAAATCGATCAAAAGATCAAAAGATGGGGCATGGTCACGATGGGTGGATAATCACACAATAAATGAGGGAATCTGAATTCCTAGCCTGGAGAGCTCTGCCACAGTCTCCAAGGGAGCACCAATAGTCCTCTGAGTGCAAGGACAGTGTCTGTCAAAAGAGGATGACCCACTGATGAGTTCTTTTTATTGATGACTACCCTTTTGAGTCTTTGCTCTTGCATTTCTCTACGGGCTCAGCTCCTCTGTTTCCTCCACAAGGTCAGCTGTAGACTATGAGGCTCCCTAGGCTTTGTCTCTCTCCACAAGGCCAGCTGTAGACTATCAGGTGAATGGCTTGTCTCTATCCTGGGGCCTTCTCTCCTTCCTCACGACCAAGCTCCTCTGTCAGCTCACCTCCCCGGGCTCCAGCATCAAGACTCCAACATCAGAACTGCTTCAACATGTTCTTTGCCTTGCCTTTTATATTTGATTCCCACCCCACCAAGGGGTGGGGCTCAACGCCCTACTGACGTGGCCCAGTTAACGCCCTAATCATAACTTAATCATGCCCAGATTAGCAGACCAGTTTACAAGCATGATCCAATATTTATTTTTGGAATTCATAATTACATCAAACTGCCAAGCTGCAACACAAGGTCAAAGAAAAAATTAAGAAATTCAAATTAGCAAGAGCAGAGCATCAAACCAAGCACAAAGGCCTTTTGAAGAGTGGGACCCTCAGCAACTGCCCAGGTCACATACCAAAGACAGCCCTGCAATAAAATTAAATAAAATGAAATACTCACTTCCTAGGTGAATATGGAAAGGTTTATCAGGAAACTATTTTAACAGTGGAGACAAAAGGTCATTAGAATATTAAATAAGGCAGTTGTGGGAGGAATGAAAAAGAGTGGACAGATTAGAGTGTTTGGGGGAGGGCTTTTTTAAATAAGCAACAGAAACACAAGTCTAACTTTATACAGAAAACAAAAGTTAATGGTTCACATAATGAAACAAACAAATGTATCTGGTCTCAGAACAGTTAGAACCGAGGTCTCAAATCCCACCTGACTACCCTCGCTCATGTTCACATTCACTGTCTTGTGTACCAACTCCTGAGGCCAAGACACTTGGCTGCTCTACTAGGACAGCTTTGTTTGAGAGAAAGAAACAATTTTCCCCAAGAGTAGGAAGATGTTCCCCAAAGGGAAAAAGATGCTGGGCCAATAAATCAGGCAATATAAACTATAGAGAGAGAGTCTCTAAACAAATGGAATATTCTTTCCAACATTTTAAAAATTTGGAACTAGAGAGAAGGAAACAGAATAGCGGCTATGTATAGCAGGGGAAGCATAGAGAGAGTGAGAGGTGATGAATTTTGTTTGGTTGGTTGGATCTTGTTTTTTAGTGTTGTTTTTGTTGCTGGAATGATGAAGATGCTCTAAGAATGATTGAAGTGATGAATGCACAACCATGTGATTGTACTGAATACCATTGATTGGGCACTTTGGATGGATTTATGCTTTATTAATATGTATCAATAAAATTGATTTGTTAAAAAAAAATCATAGACCCAAAAAGGAAAAAAAAATTTGGATGAGGCTTCAAAAGGCAATACCTTATTCTTGCTAAGTGGAAGAGGGTAAATGTATACCTTGCTTTTACTGTTCTGGGGCTATTTTTCTGATATGAGGAAGGGAGATGTCGCTAATGATCCCCAAAGTCTAGTAAAAGAGCTTTTTCTTATCCGACTCTGGTTTATCTACTATGTTTAATGTTCACCACTATTAAAACTGATAATAAAGTGTTAACTACAAATGCTGAAAAAATATGCCCAAATAAAACAAACAAAAAAACCTACAGCAGAAAACTCCACACTCAGAAAATCCACATATTTTGTACTTTCATTTATTATTAATACTTTTTAATATATTTATAAATAAGAAAGATGAAGGCTGGAACCAGAAACTTTGATCTTCCTGCTACTTTTTTAAAGATGGCTTGGTTGTATTTTCCCTCTTGGATCCACAGGAGCCAGATATATGAGAATCTGAAGAATGTCATAGTATATCAAAGACTGGATGCTAGATAGAGCAGGGTGAGATACAAGATTTTTTTTTATTTGCTCTGATTAAGCAAAATGGAGGCATTTTGAGCCAGTGATAGGGGTAGAGGGTTACCAGCAAAGGATTTCTATTATTGTCCTTTACCCAATGCAATTCATCAGAAAGCGCTGAGCATTTTTTTGAGAACCCAATTCTGACCAGCTCAGTCTCTGCTTTGAAAATCAAATTTCTTAGTTTGGTGAGAGAATCAAGCCTCAACCTCACTTTCTGAGTCCACACTTCCTTACCTCAGAAAGCCATTCATGGGTTCTTCAACAGACCACAAGGCACAACTCAGATGCCACTGCCTCAGTCTCTATCCTCCAAGCTTCAGTCCCTGTTTACCCTCATTTCCTGGCAATACTTTGCTCTTCTATTGCCTATCATAGTTTGCTTGAGCTTGGCATGATTTGTGAATATGTAAGTCTTCCCTTCTTGACTGCATATCAGAATTAAGGGTACAGCTTGACACACAAGAACTCAGGGGTAGAAATTAACTGAGATGGGGACACCAGTGATTCATTTCATCATCAGAGGACTTCTTACCCCTACTCACCACACCAGCCATTGAACTCTAAGTCCAGATTGTACAGTGATGGGCAGAGGGGACTGACTAAGACAAGCCACCTAAGGACAGGGCAACTAGAGAAAGGCCACATCCTAGCTTCATTCTAGCATTTACTGGTATTTTATTAGGAACAACTAGATTCTGAAAAGTTGCACCCTTTGGTTGTTACAGCTTTTGAACACTTTATTACCAATTTTCTGTCTATACTAAAATGTGACATTTTTTATTTCCCTTGGAGCATCTTACAAAAATTTTGCTTTTTTCTCATGCAAATTCAGTGTCTGTGGTATAAGTGCATAATTATACTCAATAAATTTTCACTTGAGTGTATTTCTTTTTCCTCTTATTTATTTCTGATATTTTATGGAAAATGACTTAAGTGATGCAGCACTCAATTTCCAAGTATATCTCCAGGCGAAAAATGAAAGGATGAATTTACAGACAGTGTATAAACCCAACATTAAGAATATCTCCCAACACACTGATATTTACAAGCAGGCAATTTTTGCCATTCTTAAAAGATGACATAAAATTCTCTAGAACACATAACACATCATATGGGCAACAGAAAGGAACCCTGGGCAGCTGTTTTCTCATGTCAGAGAGAAAAACACAACAAACTAAATTCCCATTGGGACATCAAAGTAATTATAGTAGGAAAGGATATTAATTTCAGATGTAGTTCAAATGTTACAACTGTCAGAATAATAAAAAGGGTTTTAAGGTAAATGCTAAATAATTACCCTGTAGTCTGGGCTACTTTCTCTCTCCCATGTTATTTTTATTGTATTTTTGTATAACAAAATTATAAATGTTTATTATGGAAATTGCAAAAAAATATGTAAAGAAAATAAAAATCCCCCTGTAATACACTACTCAGGGATTAAATTCTTTAAAATATTGATATATTTATTCTCAGTCATGTTCTTCTATGCAAACACAAGAGACCCCTTATTTAATGTAATCTGTCAAAAAGTCCTTCAAAAATGGAATCCAGAGTTATACTAAATATTTTAACATAAAACATGAAAGTGGACACTTCTTTGCCAGTTCTTTGATGGACTAAGGTATTTTTAAGGTGCATCCAGTGACTTTGCAACAGTGAATTCTGTTGCTCTTTCTTGTGACACTCACACCCATAATGAGTTCACTAATATTTCTGATTACATTTCCTTTGAACTGGAGCAAGAACTTAAAAAAGCACACAATCTGAAAGACACCTTCTAATTTTTATAATCGTTTTTCCCAAATATTTGTTTCCTTGCTCACACCTGATTATACAGGCTTTTTTAGTTGCTCACCTTTATTGAGTCTTTCCAAAGCTTTTCACTCTAGCTTTCCTACAAGAAAAAACCTTCTATTACAGTTATATATCATTGGGTTCCATGACATTTAATTAAGTAAATAATTATATCAAGCTTAACTAGCATTAAAAGGGTTTGGGAAGCACCTCTTAAAAAAAAAAATATATATATATATATAACATTTTTGTAAGCAAATGCACATATATGCATATATATTTATATACCATTTTACAAATATTGGTAAGAATTGTGAAAATTTTGATTTTTACCCACAATAAAAAATAAATTAATGAAAAAAAGGGAACAGATAAGAATGATTCTTACTAAACTTGACTCAACCAGTAGAAAAATAGACAGAAGGGCATACGGTGAATTACTGTGTGTGTAAAGCTGTGAGCTTTACATGTGCTGCAAGTTTTCTAAGTTTCATAGAGGAAACAGAAACCCCTCAGAGGTCACGAACAGAACTCCTACTACATATTTTTATTATGGAACTGTGATTAGAATATATATATATATCACTTTTCTAATTGGATTCAAAGTTTGTTTTAGTCATTAAAGTCATCAAATAACATTTTAAAAGCAAAGAATAGTAATATGATCAATGCTGAAACTTGTAAATAGAGAAAAGTTATAAAGAAAAAGGGAATGACTTTATTCACCAGACTATAATAACTGCCAACCAAGTAAGTTTTTAAAAGGACAGTTTAATGTTTTCTTTGGGGGAGAATTAGTGATGTTTATAATGTGTTTTGACATATTTTGCAGTTTCTTCAGTTATTAAATATTTTATACATACAAAATGCATAGAGTATTAAAAGGAAACCTCTGTACCCACAACCCACCTTATGAAATAAAACATTAGAGATAAATATGAAATCAACTATTTATCATTTTGTATCAGTCTGGGTCCCAAGAGGACACACAATGACACACTCTGTATAGGGTCATTCCAGGAGGATTTGTTGAAAAAGGGACTCTCCACAAAAGTGTGGGTATAAGAGAACCACAATGGGCATTGCAGAAATTTGCAACTAGTAGCAAGAAAACTTACTACTAGTTACCACACTTAGGCCCAAAGGGATAGGAGAGGGAGTGGTATCTGAAAGCCAAAGAAGAATTGTATAGAATTGGCCACCTTGAGAATAGCAGAGGCCTTTGGTCAAGGGACATAGCCAGCTTGAGGTGGCCTCACAGAGAGGGAGCCAAGAGAATACTTTCTTCCCTCCCTCTGATGTACTGGGGATGCCCTTGTCTAA
Organism: Tolypeutes matacus; assembly: GCA_026826555.1. Classification (NCBI taxonomy): domain Eukaryota; kingdom Metazoa; phylum Chordata; class Mammalia; order Cingulata; family Chlamyphoridae; genus Tolypeutes; species Tolypeutes matacus. The sequence goes on along the minus strand of JAKSZT010054138.1, from coordinate 6,963,251 downwards.
ACCCAACCTGAAGTCAGAGAAATGGAGAACACATTGATACAGTCATAAAGGACATAAAAAGTACAGCCTCCCCAGTGGTGAAGGGTATAGAGAGGTAACTGAAGGGGCAGACACCAATTATCCAGCATTTTCGTCTCACTCCATTCCCCTCCCCCACAGAGGTATCACTCACCTGAATTTAGTGTTCATTATTTCCATGCGTGTTTATATACTTTTACTATACTTATTTGTATCCATATACAGTATATAGCATTATTTACTCTGGTAGTTATTAGAACTATTCACCAGATATTTTGGCTGATTTTGCCTTGAAGGCACATGGTAAGATTGAACTCCCCAGTCTCCTTAAAGTTCAGTGTGGCTATGTGTGGCTCTGACCAATGAAATACAAGTGGAATGACTGTGCCACTTATAGGCAGAAGCTTTAAGAGTTACCATGCAAGTCATTTTATCTGCTTCCCACTTGTGGAGTGATCAGGGAAACGTGATGAGATGAATACTGTATCATCCTTGGTCCTTGAGTGACCTAAGAGCAAAGCCCTCCAGAAAATCTGTGCTGGACATATCACGGTGCTAAGCCACTGAGATTTGGGGTGTATGTTAAAACAGCATAACTAGTTTACCCAAACAAATATTTTCCATGGATTCAAACGTTGTATAAATGGTATCCTACTATATTTACCAGCAACTTTTTTGCACAACATTTTTGAAATTCACCCATGCTGACACATGTGGCTATAGCACTTTCCATATGTGAATATACCGAATTTATCTGTTCTCCCATTAGTGAACATTTAAGATGCGTTTTTTTGCTATCAGGAATAGTGCTAAAATCAACATTCTGGTATATGTAGTCTGTGCAGATGTGCAAGAATTTCTCTAGGGAATACACCACGGGGAGAAATATTGTGCTTTTAAGCTATTCCAAGAAAGTTACAGATATGGAGGAGACTTTGATCATTGTGAGCCACAGTTTCCACAGAAGGGTTTTCAGAAATCTTTGCCCTTTAGGAGTATGAATCCTGCCTCTCTCAGAACACTAAAATACTATATTTGGGAAAATTGTATTTTAAATTGGTCTCACCTTGAGAAGACCAAAAGCATCCTTAAAAATTAAATAGACCCAACTTAGAGAATAATGACTATGCAAAACAACATCAATTATTTTTTTTTAAACCCACTAGGAGAAAAAATAAAAATAAAAAAAATAAAACCCACTAGAGAGAAAACAAATTGAGGTAAAGGAAAAAAAGGAGTCTAATTTGGAGTAGCTTTGTGAATTTTCTTTTCATAGATGTAATGAGAAATAAAATTACATAATCAGTCACCAACTGATTCAAAATTATTATCAGAAAAGACGATTAGTAAATAAACATTGAGCTGCCAGTCACAGGTCAGAGATTGAGAATATGGAAAAGGTCCTTTCGTATTTTTAATCTAGATAATTAAGATCAAACAATTACCATCATGAATTAAAACATTTACAGACACCTCTTTCTGCTCTCTCTCTCATACACACGCCCCCCCCACATACATACACACACATGCTAAACTTCATTTCCTCTATAAAAGAGCAATCTGAATAATGAGGTTGGTTATTTTTATTAAATAAAGTTTTGTTCCCTTTTAATAATTCTTAAAATACACAACTTGCTTCATAACACACAGCTGCACTATTTGTCCTTCTTTGGGGTGGGAAGGGGAGGGACTGAGATGCTACATATGTTTTCAGCAGACTCAAACATTTCTCAGGAGTTAAAAAAAAAAAAGGAGTGATTTTCTCAGCTCCAAGTGTGGCTTTCTCCTTCACATTATCTTCCATTATAGGAAACTAATTTAGTCTATATATGACTTCTCCAATGAAGATATATAAAATATCATCTCTAATAAGTAACAGATTTGTAATGCAAATTTAGGTAGCAAAAAAGCTGCTTTCCTAATACACAAACCACCCATAACTGTACTTGCCACACAATGCTACTAAAACGTCCACGGTACACTGACACCCATCCCCACCCCAACCTAACTGGCAAGAAAGGGGTGCCTGTGCGCATTGACTTGGCTGTGTCAGAGCAGCTGCAGCCCCCACCACCCCAGCCCTAGGACATACTCCCAGTGCAGTCTTGGAAAGAAACAGATCTCTGAAACTAAAAATCCAAGTTCCTAACTGGTAACCCACATTAGCCCCAAGTGGTTGAGGAATCATCTAGGACATTTCAGAGGCTCTGTGAAAAAATTTTACACTTATATCTTTACGACTTCGCATACACCAAAACAGTGCATTATTGACACAAGTTGCTCCCAGATTTGCTCCTGGGTACATGTTAGGAGACTAGGCAGGAGCTGCTGCTGTGTAGGCCTTGGGGAAACCAGCTGGATGACCAATTCCTTTGGCATTTGCATAGGGAACCCCAGAAGATCTTGAGCTATAAGCAGGATTCATGATTTCAAGAACTGGTGGGCAGGTGGAGGCAGGGGTGGGCAGTTTTCAAGAACTGGTGGGCAGGTGGAGGCAGCCTGGTATTGGCCCAGCGCTCCCACAGACCATGAGATTGGTTTTTGACACACACACACACACACACACACGCCAAAGGTGATGAGAACCAAAAGCATTTTGAAAATATTTGAGTGAGAAAGGAAAATTCTCCCCCAAAGTGTCACATACATTTCTTTGGAACCCACCATAGAAGTACTGTATTAATCAGGCTTCTCCAGAGGAACAGAACCAACAGATTTATTTTAAGAATTGGCTCATGCAAAAGTGGTAATTGGCAAGTCCCAATTCTGTAAGGCAGGTTGCAGGCTAGAAACTTTGATGAGGGTAAAGTTCTATTTCCCAGGAGAAGATGGCTGGCCAAAGAAGAGACAGAAATTCTCCCTTTTGACTCCTGAAATCCTTCATTCTCACTTTAAGACCTCTAACTGAATGGATGAGGAGACTCTTCTTGTTACTGGGGGCATCTCCTTTGTTGACTGTAGATGCAATCAGCCATAGATGCAATCAACTGACTATAGATGCTAATCCATCCATGAAATACCCTCATGGTAACAATCAGGCCAGTGCTTGCTTGACCAAATAACTGGACACAATTACTTAGCTAAATCAATATATAAAATTAACCATCACAAATACTTTTTACTAGAATTTGCTGTTTGTGTAGTAACAAGTATTCCAGTCTGAACTATCAAGGACATAAGTGTAGTATGCATTCCTATGGCACTCAAGACCCTAGAATGCAGTTCTGAGGATGATTGTAAAGGTTTCCTCAAATGGCAAAAGCATTTTATGATATGGTGTAATAATATGCCAGTTGCATTTTACATATGGACATTGAAATATTCTGGAAAGATATACACTAAAATGTAAGAGTTGCTCTTTATACACTAGGATCGTAGAGGCTCGTGTGTGTGTATATATATATATATAATAAATTTTATTTCTAAAGAGGTTTTATATTGCATAAAAGTTACATGGAAAGTATAAGGGATTCCCATATACCCACCCCTCCCCTTCCCACATCTTCCATTTTTAATAACATCGTACAATTGTGTGGTACATTTGTTACAATTGATGACTAAATATTGAAGCATTACTACTAACCAAGGTCTAAAGTTTACATTGTGGTTTACACCTAATTCCAATGCCCTAAAAATGCCCTATGTTCCACTTATTATTCCCTCCCCCTCCCCTCAGAACCTCTGGTAACCTATCTTTTTTTTTTTTTTTTTTAAGTAGGAACAATGTATTTGTCTTTCTTTTTTTTTTTTTTTTTATTATGGGTAAAAATCAAAATTCTCACAATACATACAAACATTTGCAAAATGATATATAAATATATATGCATATATGTGTATTTGCTTACAAAAATGTTATTTATATATATATATACATATATTTTAAGAGGTGCTTAGATTACCTAAAATATTACACGGAACCCACTGGGATTCCCATGTTTGGTAACCTATCTTTATAATAATGTTAGATCCTCTTACATTACTACAATAAGTTTACTTTGTCCATGGTTGCATTCTCCCCTTATGTTTGTTCATACCTCAGCCTTGAGGATTTTGCAATGGTGATTCTTGCTCTGCCTCAGATTGATAGGGGGCTTAGATCTTATAGGGCAGATGGAAGGAACTGATTTGCTTGCAGTTGTAGATACTCTCTGTTTTTTGGGATAGGGGTTGTCCATCATCATCATTTTATTCGTTATCCTGGGTGAGTCCGATGAACTGGAGAGTATGTGCCACAACCCTGCTGAGGCCCAGGGCCCAGCTGGCACATGAACAGCCCAGAGATTCAAGTCTCTTGGACACACACCTACTAACTCCAGCACCAACTAGAGGTTCATATAAAAGGGACAGAAGAGGCATTTGTAGAGGAGTCACAACTGAATCCAACTCTGTCTCATTTGGGAGCACAAACTCCAAAGTAGGGCCCACTGGCAAGGCACCAAACTCTAAAGCTATCTGTCATGACCATAGGACCTGAATATCTCCAGAACCCTCAGAAGCCCCACCATTTGGGGTAGTATCTACTTTCGCCGTCTATGAGATCCTGCTGAGACATGCATAAGCATCTCCCCTCTGATGACCTCCCGACTCACTTTGAAGTCTCTTAGCCATATAAACTTTTTTAAGTTCTTTTTCCAGCAGCATCACCAGTGGGTGCTTGGTAGTAATCCCTCAATGCCAGGGAGGCTCATCCCCGGGAGTCATATCCCATGCTGGTGGTGGGAGGTAATGCATTTATTTGCTGAGTTTGGCTTAGAAGAGAGGCCACATTTGAGTAACATGGAGGCTCTCCAGAGGCAACTCTTAGGAACCCTACAACACCAGGCCAAGTTGCAACTTCAGGAGTAAAGGCTTATAAGCATAGTCATCAGTATCAAGGGCCCATCAATGGACCATCCTTCTTCACTAGTCATTGCCCCTGTACTTGGGGGATTGTTGCTGTTCCATTAGAGAATGTGCCAGAGCTTTCCAGGATGGCAACACAATATTCTTTCAGTTATCGTGTGCATCTCCATCCACCGTGGCAAGGTCCCATGAGCATTTGAACACATTTATATACTTTACATGTATGTCCAGGTGAACTTCTTCCCATGCATCCCCCATCACTGGCACCCCACACCAATGCTCTTCCCCTGCCACAGTTGTAACCCTTCTGTGATCCAAAACTTCTTCCAAAATGAAGCTAAGAATATCGCCAAATACAATTAATAGGAAAATGAATTAATATGATAGATTTAAATGTAAGAAATAAAATATATAATAATTTAGAAAAACTGAAACTAAAATCGAATAAAAAATTGGAATATTAAAAAATAATGATAAAGCAAAATATCTGTATTCTGCTTGGTTAACATGTATATTTGTAGCCCTTTCATGCAATAGAATTCAAGTTGTTGTTTATAAAAAACGAAACAAAATGATAATAGGAGAAAATTGCCTTCCTGGATAGAAATATAGAATAGCAACGTTTATGGATATTGCAAATAAAGAATTCAATTCTTTAAAAAAATAATAATAATAATGAAAAATATTTTTAAAAATTTTTTGACATTTTGCCTTTCATCACTGTAATATCTGTTGTCCTGTATGTACAGTGGCAGTTTCTTCCATTTCTTCCCCAGTGTCTTACTTTTTTTTCAATTTTGTCTTCAAAGAAGTTTTAGGTCACAGTAAAGTCACATACAGAATATAGGGGACTCCCATATACCAAACGTCCTTCCCCCTTTCCCCCTTCCCATATTAATAACCTTTTTATATGAGGATGGTACATTTGTTGCAACTGATGTACAAATATTGAAACATAGCTACTAACCATGATCAATGGTTTGCATTATGGTTTATGTTTTAGACCATACACTTTTATAAAATTTTGTTGTAATTTAACATGTCCTGTATCCATCATTGCAAGATCATGCACAACACTTCCATTGCCCCCTAAATACCCCCTTCTCCATTTATTCTATTCCTCCCTCTCCCTCCCCTCGGGGCCAATGGAAACCAACAGACTTCACTCCTTGAAGGACAAGATTCATAGATAGTTGCAACAATGTTGAGGGCTTGACACACTGGTCTGTCATCCACTGTTAGGAACCACCCATGCTTTCGAGAGATACCCACCCTTCTGTTTGAGAACATATCAGGCCTCCCAAGGATGGGAGTCAAACTCCTTCCTGCTCATTATGTGGGTCTCCACCCACTGATACACTATGACAAAATGATCTCTCACACATTCTCTAGAAGACTGCCCCAGGCGCGCCCTGTCCCGAATGCCCCCCCCATCCAACACCCAAAACCAGTAACCCATCCGTGTCATATTGCCAAAAGAGCTTTCTCAACATTGTAGTTTCAACAGCTTACCCATCAATCCCCAGTGTTCACCTGCTCCCTCCTCCATTCCACCCCCAGTCCATGGACCATCCAACCCATCCTCTCCACCCTACCCCCTTGTCAAGCTTGCACCATCTAACCCAAAAGTATCACTACACCTCAGTCATATCCCTTCACTGCACACCTACTCACTTCCACCTTATCACAGGTTTCGCCCATATGGGTGTTAGCTCACAATGTTCTTCTCCCTTTTTATTTCCTGTAAACTTATCTTCCAGGCTCTAGCTCTCTAAGTCTGCTTGATTTGCTTAATTCATATCAGAGTGGTCATGTAATATTTGCCCTTCAATGCCTGGCTTGCATCACTCAACATAAGGTCCTCAAGATTCATCCATGTTATCCTGCGTGTTAGTACTATATTCCTTCATACAAGTGAGTAATATTCCATTGTATGTATATACCACATTTTGTTTATCCATTCATCTGTTGATGGGCATTTGGTTTGATTCCAACTTTTGGCAATAGTGAATAATGCAGCTAAGAACATTGGTGAGCATATATCTGTTCATGTCCTTACTTGCTTTCAATTCTTCTGGGTATATACCCAGCACTGGAATTGCTGGATCATATGGTAGATCTATAGTTAGCTTTTTGAGGAACCGCCAAACTGTCCCCCACAATGGCTGGACCATTCTACATTCCCACCAGCAGTGGATGAGGGTTCCCATTCCTCCACATCCTCATCAACACTTGTAGTCTTCTGTTTTTTTAATGGCTGCCAATCTAATGGGTGTAAGATGGTATCTCATTGTAGTTTTGATTTGCATTTCCCTAATTGCTATTGATGTTGAACATCTTTTCATGTGCTTTTTAGCCATTTTTATTTTTTCTTTGGAGAAGTGTTTCTTCAAATCACTTGCCCATTTTTTTTTAAGATTTTATTTATTTATTCATTTATCCCCCCCTTGCTGCTTGTGCTCGCTGGGTCAGCCAACCACGCCATGCGGGCAGGCCTGCCCTCACCAGGAGGCCCCGGGAACCAAACCCGGGGCCTCCCACATGGTAAACGGGAGCCCTACTGATTGAGCCACAGCCGCCTCCCTTGCCCATTTTTTAAATGGGTTGTCTTTTTATTTTTGCGATATACGATTTCTTTATATATGATGGATATTAGGCTCCTATTAGATATATGGTTACCAAATATTTTCTCTCATTGGGTGGGCTGTCTTTTCACTTTCTTGAAAAACTCCTTTGAGGTGTAAAAGGTTTTTATTTTGACGAGGTCCCATTTATCTATTTTTTCTTTCACTGCTTGTGCTTTGGGTGTGAAGTTCATGAAGACATTTTCTATTACAAGTTCCTGTAGATGCTTCCCTACATTATCTTACAAGGTCTTTCTGGTCTTGGCTCTTATATTTACATCTTTGATACATCTTGAGTTGATTTTTGTATAAGGTATGAGATGGTGTTCCTCTCTCATTCTTTTGGATATGGATATCCATTTCTCCAAGCACCATTTGTTGAAGAGGCAATTCTCTCCCAGTTGGGTGGGCTTGGTGGCTTTGTCAAATATCAGATGACCGTGTATGTGGGGATCTATATAAGAACTCTCAAATCAGTTCCATTGGTAAGTATGTCTATCCTTGTGCCAATACCACACAGTTTTGAGCACTGTAGCTTTATAGTATGTTTTAAAGTCAGGTAGTGTGTTTCCTCCAATTTCATTTTTTTTTCCTATTTTTCATGTTTGTTTTATTGCCAAAATTCCCTTTCAATACCATAAGGATTTAGAATCTGCTGGAGAAGAAGAGGAGTTCCAAAACAAAAAAAAATAATAATGCTGACATTTATATTTACCTAGATAGTCTCCTTTACCATTATTCTTTATTTCAACATGTGACTTCAAATTAATGTGCAAAGTTTTTTATTTTTATTTTTATTTCTGCCTCAGGGTTTCCATCTGAATTTATTATGGTTCAGAAATACTTATGAACACCTTCAACTCTTAGTTCATTGGAGGTATATCTTAATTTTGTCTTCTTTACTGAAGGAAAGTTTCTACATATTGAATTCCTTTTGGTAAACTTTTTTTTTTTTTTTTGCAAAATGATATATAAATATATATGCATATATGTGTATTTGCTTACAAAAATGTTATTTATATATATATATATA
>JAKSZT010054138.1:6677632-6949734 GCA_026826555.1 Tolypeutes matacus | reverse complement strand
CTTCTTTCTATGTTCCCTTGAAGGCAAAAGGTTAGGGCCAGAGGAATCAAAAGATGTAAGGAAGGCAGAAGGATAATAGAAATATTGATAAAAGTTAGAAGAGGGGCAAAATGAGACTTAATGAGATGAATATTTAACTTGTGTAGGCAGTGTAGAGTACTAGGAAAAAATATGGAGTTCCTACAATGGACTGGGAAAACAAATGGAGGAATATATATATATAGTGATTTAGAAGGCTAGAATTATGAGGAGGGAGAGAAATAGTAGAGAAAGGTCTGAAAGGAAAAAGTTAATACTAAATAAAAAAAAAAAGAAAAAAGAAGAAGAAAACAAAATAGTTGGGATAGAAATTGACACCCTTAAGTTGTGGGCCTATGAAAAAATGTTGTCTCTAAGAGCCACAACAGAAAACAGAAGGCAGAAAGATGCAGGAAGGATAAGCGATAGTTTGTAATACAAAATCAATATATACAGCGAGTGGAAAATTACTGAATAAGAAGCCCAGCAAAGAAGCGACCAGCTGGCAGCACCTATTAAAAAAAAAAAAATAGAAGGAAAAAGGAAGGGGGGAGGAAAACGGGAATAATAGCAATAGACCAGAAAGTAACAGAGAGAAACCAAAGATCCACACAGGCAAGCAGTCAAACAGAGCTAAGGGGGGGTCAATGATTCCCCTAGGGTCCACGTGGATCCTTCCTGCCTACTTGTGTTTATCAATGAATTTCCCCACAGGGTTCTATATGCAGGTCCTGAAGCAGCTTTTAGCTATTAAACTAAATTAAAAAGAATTTATTTTTCATTTGTTGAGGTGACCTCACTTTTTTTTTTTTTTAGCCAAATGCAGGACCCAAAATAATTCCTCTTCTAGACCAACCCCCTTACGGAAGGGACCCTAGCTGGGCCCGTGGAAATTAATCAAGCACGTCCCACTTTCCGGACTCCCCAGGTTAACTGAAGCTCTGTTGTTAGTCAGTGAGGAGTGCTAAAGACGGCGGATTCCGCCCCTTCTGGCGCTGAGCTCCAGCGTCACCGGGCTGCTCAGTAAATCAGTTTGAGTGCAGATTCGCGTCTGCTCTCAGCCTAATGCTGCTTCAGGTCGGCTTATCTGCTCCCCAAAGCTATGGGGCGGTGCAGGCAGCCAGATCGATGTCTAAAAATGTAAAATACCCTTCCCTGTCTTCCAACAGAACCCTCCCTTTTTTGGGAAGTGTCCCTTCCTCCTGGCTCCGCAGAGGCCCGGGGCTTATCTAGGGAAATCAGCTGCGTTCCCCGACCAAAATCCCCCCTCCGGTTCACCGGGTGCTGATTAGCTCGTTTGCTCTGTTCACACAAGGTCCATGGGGCGCCAGGCAGCCAGATCCCCAGAAAATAAAATTTTTTCGCCCCGCCCGCGGCTCCAAATGGCCGTTTTATTTTTTATTTCCGTAACCGCGGGGCTCAGCCGCCTGTGCCAACCTCCACCGGCAGCCTCAAAACTCACGAATCTCCACCGTTCGGTCCACGCCGCCGATCCGCGCAGATAGATGTCCCAAGCTTCTCACTCCACGCTTGCACAGCACAGACCCCCGGGCAGGACCCCGTCCCCAATCCGCCTTGCTCTGGGAGCTTGCAGTGTGTGCCTTCCTACACCAACGCCATCTTGCGTCCTCTTCATTTTTCTTTTTCAATATGTCTTTGGTCATTTGGGGCCTCTTGCCCTTACAAATAAATTTCATAGTGTTTCCAATTCAGTAAAAAATGCTGTGTTGATTTTTATTGGGATTGCATTAAATCTGTAGATCAGTTTGTGTAAGAGAGACATCTTAATGATGTTTAGTCTTCCCATCCATGAACAGGGAATATTATTCCATTTATTTAAGTCTTCTTTGATTTCCTTTAACAGTGTTGTATAGTTTTCTTTATATAAATCCTTTACATCTTTAATTAAATTTATTCCTAGGTATTTGATTGTTTTAGTTACTATTGTAAATGGGATTTTTTTCTTGATTTCCTCCTCAGATTGCTCATTATTGGTGTACAGAAATGCTACTGATTTTTGAGCACTGATCTTATAACCTGCAACTTAACTGAATTCATTTATAAGCTCTAGGAAGCTTTGTTGCAGATTTGTCAGGGCTTTCTATGTATTTGCAGATCATGCCATCTGCAAATAGTGAAATTTTGACTTCTTCCTTTCCAATTTGGATGCCTTTTATATCTTTTTCTTGCCTTAGTGCTTGAGCAAGTACTTTTCTAAGACAATGTTAAATAGGAGCAGTGATAGTGGGCATCCTTGTCTTGTTCCCAATCTTAGAGGGAAAGCTTTTAGGGTTTCACCATTGTGATGTTAGCTGTGAGTTTTTCATATATACCTTTTATGTTGTTGAGGAAGTTTCCTTCAATTACTCTCCTTCATAGTGTTTTTATCAGGAAAAGGTGCTGTATTTTGTTGAATGCTTTTTCTGCGTGTATAGATGACCATGTGATTTTTTTCTTTCAATCTGTTTACATGATGGATTACATTGATTGATTTTCTTATGTTGAACCATCCTTGCATATCAGGGATGAAACCATTTGGTCATGCTGTATAATTCATTTGATGTGCTGTTGGATACAATTAACAAGTATTTTGTTGTGGATTTTAGCATCTAGGTTCATTAGAGATTGGTCTGCAATTTTCCTTTCTTGTAGCATCTTTCCTTGGCTCTGGTATTAGGGTAATGTTGGCATCATAGAATGAGTTCGGCAATGTTCCCTCTACTTCTATTTTTTGGAAGAGTTTAAGCAGGATTGGTGTTAGTTCTTTCCAGAATGTTTGGTAGAATTCAGCTGTGAAGCCGTTTGGTCCTGGGCTCTTCTTAGTTGGGAGCTTTTTGATGACTAATTCAATCTCATTACTTGTGATTGGTCTGTTGAGTTCATCAATTCCCTCTTTCATCAATGCAGCCTGCTTGTGTGTTTCTAGGAATTTGTTCATTTCCTCTAAATTATCCTTCTTTTTGGCATATAATTTTTCAAAGTATCCTCTTATATTATTCTTTATTTCTGTGGAGTCAGTGGTGATATTCCTTTCCTTGTTTCTTATTTTGAGTATTCGCATCTTTTCTCTTTTTTTCTTTGTTAGTCTAACTAAGGGTTTGTCAATTTTATTGATCTTCTCAAAGAACCAGGTTTTGGCTTTATTTTTTCTAATGCTTTTTTATTTTCTATTTCATTTAGTTCTGCTCTAATCTTTATTTTCTTCTTTATACTTCCTTTGGGATTAGTTTGCTGTTCTTTTTCTAACTCCTCTACGTGTGCAGTTAGGTCTTCAATTTAAGCTCTCTCCTTTTTTGATATGAGCATTTATGGCTATGAATTTCCCTCTCATTACAGCATTTGCTGCACCCATAGATTTTGATATATTGTATTGTCATTTTCACTCGTTTCAAGGTAGTTACTGATTTCTTTTGTAATTTCCTTCTTGACCTACTGTTTGTCTAAGGGTGTACCTAATCTTGTTCTCTGTCCCTTACTGATTTTCAGCTTCATTCCATTGTGGTCAGAGAAATTACTTTGTATAATCTCAATCTTTCTGAATTCACTGAGAGTTGTTCTATGGCCTAGCATGTGGTCTATCTTGGAGAATGATCTTTGTGCACTTGGGAAGAAAGTATATCCTGGTTTATTTGGGTGTAGTGTTCTGTATATGTCTAATCCTCTAATGTATTATTCAAAGTCTTTGTTTCTTTATTGATTCTCTGTCGGGATGTTCTCTCTAATGGTGATAATGGTGTTTTAAAGTCCCCCACTATAATTGTAGAAGCATCTATTTCTCCATTTACTTTTTCCAGTGTTTGCCATGTGTATTTTGAGGTGCCCTGGTTAGGTTCATAAATGTTTATGATTGTTCTTTCTTCTTGAAAGATTACCCCTTTTACTAGTATATAGTGTCCGTCTTTGTCTCTTACAATAGTTTTGCATTTAAAGTCTATTTTGTCCAATATTATTATAGCTACTCCTGCCCTTTACTGTTTGTTGTTTGCTTGTAAAAATTGTTTTCCAGACATTTACTTTCAGTCTCCTTGAATCCCTGGGTATCTATTGGGTTTCTTGTAGACAGCACATAGATGAGTCATATTTCCTTATCCATTCTGCCAATCTGTGTTTCTTGGCTGGTGAGTTTAATCCATTAACACTCAGTGTTATTACTGTCAAGGAATTACTTACATTAGCCATATTTTCTTCTGGTTTATGTATGCCATATGTTGTTTTTATTTCTCTATTTTAATTTTTTTTTCTTACACTCTCCTCCAGATCTCTCTCTCCTGTTTTTTCCTTTCAACCTGCAGCACTCCCTTTAGTATTTCTTGAAAGGCAGGTTTCTTATTGGCATACTCTCTTAATTTCTGTTTATCTGTGAATATTTTTTATTCATTTTTGAATGCCAACTTTGCTGGATAGAGAATTCTTGGCTGGAAGTTTTTTTCTTTTAGAACTTTGACTATGTCATACCACTGCATTCTTGCCTCCATGGCTTCAGATGAAAGATCAGCACTTAGTCTTATTGAGCTTCCCTTTATATGATAGTTCTCTTTTCTCTTGCTGTTATCAGCATTCTCTCTTTGTCTTGAGCATTGGACAATTTGACAAGTATATGTCTTGGAGTAGGCCTGTTGGGATTTATACTTTTTTATGCTTCCTGGACATGTACATCCATCTCCCTCAATAGGGTTGGGAAGTTTTAAGCTATAATTTCCTCCTACACTCCTTCTGTCCCTGTTCCCTTCTCCCTCTGGGATGCCTATAATGCATATGTTTGTGCATTTTGTGTTGTTGTCCAGATCCCTAAGTCCCTGCTGGATTTTTTCTTTCTTTTTATCTATATGTTCTATTATCTCTTTGATTTCAGATGTACTGTCTTCCATATCACTAATTCTTTCCTCTGCCTGTTCAAATCTGCTGTTATGTACTTCCAGTATATTCTTGATTTCTTGGATTGTGCCTTTCATCACCCTCATATGTGTTACCTCTTCATGTATGTTTACAATTTCTTCAGTATGTTCTCCCAGTGTCTTCTTAATATCCTTAATCTCTTCCTTCACTTCATTAAGTTGGTTCATGATATTTGTTTGGACAGCTCTGATTAGTTGTTCCATGCTCTGCATCTCCTCCTGGTTTTTATTTTGTTCATTGGACTGGTCCATGTCCTCCTGTTTCTTAGTGTGGTTTATAATTTTTGGTTGGTGTTTAGGCATCTCTTTATCTTGATGGGTTTATTCAGTTGATTAGCTTTTCTCTCTACTCTAAGGTTTTATTTAGTTGCTGTTTTTGTGTGTGCGGTAAGTTTTCTCTTTGACACTTTGTTCCTCTTTTTCTATTTCCTTGCTGTTGTCTACGGTCCCTTGAAAGGAAAAATTAGAGCTGGGGAAACAGAAATAAGTAAGAAAAGAAAAAGGATAATAGTAAAAATAATAGTAAACTGTAGAAGAGGAACCATATAAGACCTAGGAAAATGATTAATTAACTCATGTAATAAGTGCAGAGGAATAAGAATAAAGAAGTGGGCTATAAACAATGAAATAAAAAACCAGAGAGAAATATCTAGAATTACTTAAAAGGCCAGCATGATAAGAAGTGAGGGAAAGAAAAAAGGAAAGATAATAAGCAAAAAAAGTTTTTAAAAAAGAAAGAAAACAGAGAATAGAGTAGATAGAAATAAAAACAAGAAAACTTGAAGGCTAAACAAAGAGAAGTGGAATGTAAGAACCAAAAAAAAGGCAGAAGTTAGGAAGATGAAGGAAGGAAAAGAAATAGTGTAGGTAGACAAAATTGGTATACAAAAAAAGGGAAAACAAAGAAAGGGGGAAACACAGCAAACAAGAAACAAGACAGCAGCACCCAATTTTAAAAAAACTGGGGGTGGGGAGAAAGAGGAAGGGAAAAAAGCACAAAAAACAAACGCTCAAGCAAGCAATCAAACAAAAACTTAGGAAAAACAGCCTTCCCTCTTAGCCCCCTGAGGAGTTTCTCAGGCTGCTGGTGTTCATCAATCAATTATCCTGCAGCCAGTCCTCTGCAGGTTTTGAATCGGGTTTAGTGAGTAAACTAAGTTATATATTTTTTAAAAGGAACCTTTTTTTTTTTTTTTTTTTTTTTTTAAGAAAAGTAAGGGACCCAAGAGAAACTAATACAAAAATAAAGTCTATGTTTTCCCTGTCCTAAAGTATCAACTGGATGTTTGCTATCCCAGTGGACTACTACTCTAAGGAGAGCTGGGAATTGAACCAGGGACTTCATATATTCAAGGCCAAGATTCCTCTACTGAGCTTAACTTTTTTGTTGGGTTAGCTAGAGAGATATCCAGTCACTTTCCCTAGGGCAGGTTTGACTCTTTACAGTTGGGTATATTTCTGCTGATTAGGAGCCTGTCTGTCTCTGCCCCCTTTCTATTCTTATTTCTTTCTCTCCCAGCACAGCAGGATGCGATAGCCTGTGTGATCGGATCCTCTGTCACCTTTCCTGGTCAGGTTGAGTTTCTTTCTGAAATTCAAATGGGACCCCTGGTATCCAAAGTCACTGCAGAGAAATGACTCTCAACCCTCTTCCAGACCTCCCCCTCCTCCCAGAGGACCCTAAATAGGCCCTTGGAAGTTTATTAAGCACTTCCTACTGCTCACCTCCCTTAGGGGAGTTTGAATTTTGATAATTTTCAGCACAGGACTAGTCAATTGCCTGACTCCACCCTCTACCAACCCTAGTTCTCTCTCCCAGGTCAACTAGGTAAATCAGGCTGCCTAAGCAGATTCGCCTCTCCCCTCTTCCCTGGGGCTACCCCTTGCCAGCTGATATGCTCTCTAAAGTTCAGTGGGGATCCGGGTAACCAAACCCACAGAAAGGAAACCCCTTTCTACCCCTCGCCAGAACCTTCAGACTCCCAGAGAACACTCCTTCCGGCTTGGTGGCCTGCAGGAGTCAGGGCTTGGGAATTTTTGTATTTAAGGTGGGGTTTAGCCGCCAACCATTTCCAGCCACTGGGGTGAAAAACTCACGGTTGTCCCTTGGGCTTTTTATCTCTTTGTCCAGTTCCCCCCCAGATCATTGCCCTGAAGCCTCTTGCTCTGTGGGTTCCCAAAACAGCTCACTTAGGCAGGATCTTGCCCCTTCTCAGCCGTTTTTTGTGAGAGAGATGGTAAGTGCCTGCTTAAACTGATGCCATCTTGCTCCCCCTCCCCCAGTCTTTCTTAATAAATTTTGGAACCACATGGAGCCCACAGACAAATCTCCTCATTTTACAGATGGAAAAATTCCCAGAGAAGGAAACTATCTTGTCCAAGGTCACACAGTTGTAAATGTTAGATCTGAGACTTAAGTCCAAGCAATAGGAAAGGGTTAGAAAATTGGACTCTGGAGTTGTATTATCCAGGACTCTCCAGAGAAACAGAACTGACAGGATTTATATGTATATAAATATTAAGAGATTTATTATAGGTATTGGCTCACATGACCGAGGGACTGGCAAGTCTGAATCCCATAGTGCCGGGTGCAAGTTGGGAACTCTCGTGAAAGCATGAATGAATTACTTAGGAGAAGCTATCTGACTGAAGTAGAGATAGAAATTTTTCCTACTGACTGCTGAAATCATTAGTTTGCCCTTTAAGGCTTTCAGCTGATTGGGTGAGAACTCCTTCATTGCTGAAGGCAATGTAATCAGCCATAGATGCAATCAACTGACTAATGATGTAAATCCATGAAATACCCTCACAATCACAATCAAGGCAGTATGTGCTTGTTCAAACAACAGGACGCCATAACCTGGCCAAGTTGCCACATGAAATTAACTATCACAGAAGTACAATAGACATGGGTTCAAATCCCAGCTTGAGCCTTTTCTTGCCCAGTAGTAAATGGAGCTAATAGCAGCACCCACCTCATAAGGTAGAACTGAAGACAAATGAGATACTATATGCAAATACTTTAGTGTACAATGCCTGGCACATAACATGCACTAAATAAAATGGCAGTTCCTTTGTTATTTATAACATGACATCAGCTTCCTATAGCCTCTTGTTTTTAAGGAGCTCTTTTCTAAGATGAGCTCGCATCTTTGAAGTTTCCTGGTCAACCCAGCCAAATGAAATATCACTCATTAACCTTCATTGCCCTGTGTAAGGCCTGCCACGTTGCAGCTGACATATTGAAACTTGCTCCAATTTCAATTGTGATGTACACACTGCAGTTCTTCCCTTTCAAAGCATTTCATTTATAGTTACTTGAGCACATTCTGACACCCCATGATTTCTAAAGTCAAATAAATAATTGCTTAATTTTCTCCTGAGCTTTCATGAAATGTCAAAATCATTATAGAAATCTATGAGAATTGTGTGATGGACTTGCCATTAGCCCACTGCATCATCACTACCCTGCATTCCTAGTCAAACACTGGGTGGATAATGTAAGGAGAATGCTTTGAACTAAATTCAGATTTTAATTATAATAGTTAGGATACAATGCATTTCATCGACTGTTTACTTTTATTTGGAATTAGAGCTAATTTGGGTGACATAGTCAGTATTAATTAGGATGAGGACAATGTGGTAGGGGAAATATTCCGATAATTTAAAAACATATTTTTGTCCAGTAACTTCAATCATGTCCCCAAAACATTTTTGGCATAGTTGGTGAAAAAAGTGCCACATATTAGGAAACTGATTACCCTTTCTCATTCTTAGCTATCTTCTGATGGGAATTCTGTTCATAGTGACTTATACAAAGTGGGCAGCAGCAGAAAACAAAAGGAAGAGCCCAGTAGAGGCCTTGGATAATGCACAGTCTTGAAAATTATGAACTCACTGCTTTGAAATGAAGACGCCCCAAGCCATGTGTCACTCTGTATGTTCCATATGCCAATTGCTCTTCCTGTTATAAAGAAAGAGAAAATAAAGCCATCAAAGGCACAGGCATAGCCAGTTGTAAAGCAGGGAATCAATAATGTCACTTCCTGAGGACTTTTGTGGTTTAAAAAGTCAAACTCCTGTACAACCAAAGCTGCATTTACTACCTAGAAAAAAGCACCTCTTTGGTAGTAAACAGATTTCAACAGAGCTAATTACGTGTAGTGACAAGACCAATAGACTGCATATCTACAGAACTTTGGGATAGTTCCAACAGCTCTACTATGTCGCCATGGAAAAGTCACCGTGCCTCTAGAAATCTCAGTCTTCTGGCGTGTAAAAATAAAGATGACATCATGGATGATTACATGGGAAAATGCTTTGGCAGCCATGGAGCACTATGTAAATGCAAATGATAACTGTAAAACAGTCAATATTCTAAATATTATATACTCAGCACTGAGCAGAGATCAAGAAAAAGCATTAACGTTGATCTGTCTTCAAGGTGCCTCCAATCATATTGGAAAGCCAAGACTGTTAATGTTAATAAAGCGACTAAACTTCAACACTAGACAACATGTAATTGACCAATGCTTTGAGTTTTCAAAACATATTTGCAAAAGTTGTCTTATTTGACCCTCCAAATAACCCTATGAAGCAGGATGGATTATTACTACTATGCTCATTTAACAGACAGGAATCAGAATAAATAAAGTACTTGGCCTTTGGGAGCACATAAGCACAAGCCAACATTCATGTCTTCCAACTCTTAATAAAATACACTTTTGTCAGATTATTCAGTCTCTCCATCAAACTCGATTAAGTGGTACAGATTCTATAACATCTGTAGAAATTCCAAGAAGGGATGAATGGTTGAGGAATAAGAATAGGAAATGTTACAGAAATATTTTTGAAGGAGGCACTCAGGAAAGCTAGGTAGGATTTCAGTAGGCTGAGAAGCTACGAGAGAGCACATTCATATCTTAATTACCTAGGGCGAGGGTAGGGAGTTCTTCAAGCCACACAGGCCCATTAGAATTTTAAATAGCCTGACACTGAGAATTCCTGTGTTGTGAGCCACCATTCGTCGGGTCATTTAGGGTAGAAAAAGGCAAACCACCTAATCATATTCCAAATCCCTTGGCCTATCTCTCTCACACACATACCCTTCTCCACAAAATATGTTGGTTTCCTTTTCCTTGAAATCCTGAACTTGAACATTTTACAACATTAAAAACAGCATTATTTCATTGACAAATATATTACTATAAAGACGAATAAGCTTTAGTGATGGACTTTCCTGGTAAATTATTTATGTAGTATCAAGTTAATGAAACCAAATGGCTTAATTTGATCATGACCCTTCAACTCTTTAAATTCCAGCATCTCTCTTTACGGATTAATGAGGAGCAAACTGGCAAGATAAATATTAACAATTTGGTAAGAATTTCAGGTACTCCTTCAATTTCCTCCAACTAAATGTTGGTCAACAGAGCAATTACATTTCAACTGGAGAGCAATCGATTATTGCATTGTTTCTAGCTGCTGTGCCTGAGGTAGTTGGCAAAATGCACATTCGTGTCATGAAACTGCAGGAAAATTCCCATAACGTCTCATTGCTAAGGCTGACCAGATCATACCTGCCTACCAAACCACAAAAAGTCTGCCTATCTAAATTTGAAGTAGCTTGAAGTGAAGCATAGTACATAGGGCTTGGATTTCAGAGTACTGCAGAACTCTTGGGCTACTTTGGAGTGCTTCTAGGGTACACATGTTTTGGATTGGATTTAATTTAAGAAAAAAACTCTAAACCGTTTTTTAAACTATAGTCAACATGATATGCTCTCTCTAACATACCACGTTTGAGCACATTGGAAGCCACAGATGTGTTTTCTCATACAGTACAGGAAACCAGGTTTGGGGCCAGACCTCAGAATAAGGCTCCTCCTGTCAGATCTGGCATGGATTTTAACTTCTTGGGCACATGTGAATGATTAGGGAAATTCCAGATTTTTACTCATCTTTTCTTTTTTTAGGAGGTACCAGGGATTGAACCTGGGACCTTGTACATGGGAAGCAGGCACTCAAACCACTGAGCTACACCCACTCCCCTCACCTGCCTTTTAATTTCAGGCATATGTAGGTCTCCTTTCACAAAATTGTACAAATGAGGGGAGGCTCCTGGAACACATGTGCTGGGCCTAATTAAATACAAGGCAAGGCACAGTAGTATCTACAAGTGCTGCCTCCCATTTCACCATGATAGTCAGTTGTGCAATTACAAAAGTATATATAGCATGTTGAGTTATGAGAGTATCATCATCATACTACAGAGTATTGCAGCAGATGTTAATCTGTAGGGGTTTCTTATCAGACAGTTATGGTGTGGCATGTGAGTTGATAGTAAGATGTTGTTAGTGGCTCCAATTTAAAATAAAGATGACCTCACCTATTCCTCTTTCATGCTTCAGGATCAGTCAAATTGAAGAGTCCTGAGATTGTGGGCAAGCTATTAACACTTGTTACTACTTGCAACCACTAGTGTTTTTAGGATTCACCTGGAATTTCTCATACATAATTTATTAATAAATTAGATGGGGAGGCTGACTTATGACTGCCACTGTCATCCAGAAGCCTGATGTCTAATTTCTATGGTCATCAAAACAACTTTTATCATTCTCATTGACTGACATTACAATAAATGCTATGACAAATTATAAAGTAGTTATAGTGTATTTATGACTGAAGTTGTCTTTTATCCACACCCAGGTGAATAATAAAAATATTTAGAAACAAAGCATTCCGCTATTTGAAGGAAAGAAGGAAAAAAGGAAGAAAGGACAAAAGAAGAGAGAGAACTTGGGTGACCAGAGATGAAACACCCTGGTACTGTTATTAAATAAACACCTAGGTTAACAGAGGCCCCCCACTTTCACTCTTCTTATACCCAGCATGGTTCTTTAGCATACAGTAAGTTCTGGTTTTCATCCCCCATTTCTCCAACTCCTTAGATCCCCACAGTCTCTCTTTCGGGTATTCTGATTCTATTTATTCCTCCACTGCTCTCTCCCTCTAAGCACCTTCATCTCATAACTCAAATATGGGAAGACGTCCAGGGCATACATAGCAGCCAAATTATTGGAAATTTAGAAAAGGGTGGTAAAGTCAATCTATAAGGTCTATTTGTGCTTGGTGAAATGTATTATGCTACATTGAATTTTTGGTATATACTACTCACTTGAAAGCTCCATATAAACTTGTTATTTACATTTTGTCTGTATAGCCTATCTTCTACCCTCTCCATTTAAGCTTACCCAGTGAATTTATAATTTCAGATAATTTTCAGTTCAGATTTTTTATTTGGTTCTTTTTAAAAGTTTCTACTCCTCTGTTAAAATTTCCTATCACTTAATTCATTGAAAACATTTTTCCTTTACTTCATTAGTCCTATTTATAGTAACTGCTTTAAAGCCTGTTTTTAATAAATTCCAACATCTGTGTAATATTGGGATTTGTTTCCATTCTCTGTCTTTTTCTTTCTTGAGACGGAGTCACATTTTCCTGTTCTTTGAATGTTAGGTAATTTTGCATTGTGTCATAGACTTTGTAAATGTGATATTGTGAAGACTGAATTCTATCATTTTTGCCCAAAATATGTTCATGATTTTGGTTTAGCTGGCAATTAATTTGGATGGACTCAAACTGCAAAGTCTGTCTCTTGGGCTAAAACTCAAATCGCATTTCCTTTCTTTTCTTTCCTTTATGAAATCTTTACCTCGGTTATTTTGCATCTACCCTGCACATGTGTGACTCTGAGGTCAGTCAGAGATGCAAAACCTGTGATTACCCCAGGCTCAGCACTCTAGTTCTTTAGGCCAGAAACACTGCAGGTTTTCTAGCAGAGTTGTAGTCGATGTCTGATGCTACCGTTGGCCTGCTTGCAGAATAAAACCTGAGAATGGGAAACTCATTCCATCTCATTCCTTCTTCCAAGTGTTGAGCACTCCTCTGCACTTCTGTTCATTATCATGTACCGTCTTTTTTCCCCAGAGTTTATGGTTGTTATGGAGGCTCAGGTACAATAGGAACTACTCAGCCATACCAGAAGTAGAACACCCAGAGTGATCCTTTGGAGCAGAGGTCACAGAGGACCTCTTGCTCAAAACCTTGCTGTGGTCCCCCAAATCACTCAGAATAAAAAACCAAGTGGCCTACATAACTCTACATAATATGGACCTTCCTTTTACTACTCTGTCTTCATCTTCTTTTACTCTCCCCGCTTATTCATTCCACTTCATCCTCTTTGGTTTTGTGGTTCCTTCATCACATCATGCATGTTCGTGTCTTTGAGTATTTATCCTAGATTTTTTTTACCTTCTGTGTCTGATAGCCAGATAACATAACTTCTGGTTTCCATCCCTCACTACTTTAAATCTTAACTCAATGACACCTTTTCATTACTACACTTCCCCCACTTTGCTTTTTGTTGTTTGTAGCACTTATTACATTTCCACATACTATGTATTACTTATTTATTATGTTTATTGTCATATTGTCTGCTCCTCTCACTAGGATGTAAGCTACCTAAGAGCTGAAATTTTTGCCTTTTTTGTTTACTGCTGCATCTCCAACATCTTTGTCATTGTCTAGAACAGAGAAGGTCCTTTGTGTATATTTGCAAAATGAATAAGTGGATGAGTAAATGAATAAATATTCCCTATTACTTACATGGAGAAACTACACATATTTCAGGGAAGCAACCAATGCACAAAGTGTTTTGAGAGATCTTCATTAGCATTGTTCTCAGGCACTAATGACATTGGCCTTCTTTGGTGATGACAAATATTCTTATTTTAAGGATGAATTTGCCTTTTGAAAATTCCCACAAAGTCTTTCAGAGCCAAGATTCATCAAAATAGAAGGTGAATAAGATGGACAGTATCATTTTAGGTTAAAAATATGTTACAAGACTATGTCTAATTCTTTGGCTCACAGGCAGAATATGAAGCAGTTCCCAAGAAGGAGTTTCAAAAACATTTCATGTGCCTGCTGCATAATTTAAATCAGTGTATGGTTTTCAGTGAAATAGGTTTGAAGCTAAGGGTTATGATTTTTTCTGATTTTTTTAAGCTAGATAGTTTTATACTCACCTTCTGCAACATTGCTGAGATAAAAGTCACCACTGAATTTAGATTAGCTAGGAAAAATCAGTTATTGTTTCCTACCAGATGTGAACAATACGGAGCATTTTTCAGAAAGTATGGGGCTATTGAGTCTGGTAGAACTGGAAAAAAAAAACTTGGTCTGATGAGTCTTGATTCCACCCATGCTGATGGTAATGGCATGGTCACTCATTAATAGGGAAACACATTTATTTGGGATTAACATCAAAGGAATTTTTTGGTTTATCTTGTTTTTATTTTGGCTTTCAGTATTCTAAATATTGTATTTATATTATTAATTATTTGTATTATAGTCCTACAATGCAGTTGAAGTACTTTCTAAACATGCTCTGGTATGTTTTATTTTCATGCTTGTAATCATCCTACCTTTACTCTGGGTGATGAGTTTCCATATAATTGCACTTCCTAGTTCTCCTTAATTGGTCACTGTTATCAAATGGGATAATAACCAACTGATTTAACACTATGGGTGCTTATTAAGTAGTCTTTCCCAGGACTGGGTGAATTAGAAAAACATAGTCCTCATTTAGTTAGTGGCTTATTATGGTCTCTGCTGCACTGCCCTCACTCTGTACATCTTTTTTTTTTTTTTCAGTCTCCCAGCAATAGAATACATACATACAACTGTTTACCCTTCTATTTTGGCTGTCAGCAAACTAAGAAATGAGTGAGCAGGGGATCAAGCCTTCCCATAGATGCTTCTAATTCTTTTTCCTGATACTATATACCCAAGACATTAGTTTCATCTCAAGTACCAACACAGTTTATAGTAGCTACCTGGAGAACTGTGTCGAGGAGGATTGCATAGCCAGGTCTAGCTTAATGGGAAAGCATGCTGTGGTGGTTTGGAGCTATATGTACCCCAGAAAAACATGTTTTTAAATTTATTCCATTCTTGTGAGTATGAACCCATTGTAGTAAGACCTTTTGATGTTAAGAAGGTGTGGCCCCACCTCAATCAGTATGGATTTTAACCTTATTACCGGAGCCTTTTATAAGCAGAGTGAAATTCAGACAGAGGGAAAGCCATAGGAAACAATAAGCTGGGCATCAACAGAACCCGAAAGAGAAAGGAGAGATGAGGAAAGGCCTCTATGTGCCTTGCAATGGGACAGAGGAGCCAAGGATCACTGGCAACTAGCCCCAGGATGTAAGTTTTCAGGAAAAAAGCATTGCTTTAATAATGCCTTGATTTGGTCATTCTTTTACCCTCAAAACTGTCAGCTAATAAATTCCTATTGTTTAAGCCAACCCATTTCATGGTATTTGCTTGAGCAGCTTACAAAACTAAGAGTTTGGTACCAAGAAAGTGGGGTGCTGCTATTGCAAATACCAGAAAATGTGGAAAAGACTTTAGAATTGGGTAATGGGTGGAGGCTGAAAGAATTGTGTGATGCTTGATAGAAAAGGTATAGATTGTTTTGAAGAGATTGTTGGCAGAAATATATATGCCAAAGGCACTTCTGATGAAGCCTTAGATGGAAATGGTGAATGTGTCATCAGAAACTGGAGGAAAGGTGCCACTTGTTTTAAAGTGGCAGAGACCTTGGCAAACTTGAATGCTGATGTCGGAGGGAAGGTAGAACTTGAGAATAACATACTTGGATGTTTAGCTGAGGAGATTTCCAAACTAAATGTGGAAAGTGTGGCCTGGCTTTTCCTTTCAGCTTATAGTAAAATGCAAGAGGAAAGGGATAAGCTAAGAACTGAAATCTTGGGCACAACGAAACCAGAAATGGATGGTTTGGGAAATTCT
This sequence comes from Tolypeutes matacus, assembly GCA_026826555.1. Classification (NCBI taxonomy): domain Eukaryota; kingdom Metazoa; phylum Chordata; class Mammalia; order Cingulata; family Chlamyphoridae; genus Tolypeutes; species Tolypeutes matacus. The sequence goes on along the minus strand of JAKSZT010054138.1, from coordinate 6,933,943 downwards.
GAGCTTCTGGAAAATGAGTCCCCAGAGAAAAGTGCCCCATGTGAGGATTTAACTGAACATGGAACCAGCCAGCCATTTCCAAGTAATTCAGGATTGGAAAAACACATCCAGGAAAGTTCTGTAGAAGGTCTTACTGTCTAACAGTTGAGACCCTTTTGTGCTGCATGCTACACCAATAAGTTTTTTTGGCATGTGTGAGATCTGTATGAATGGAACCACTGGCAGCCTGGACTAAAATGGACAGATAGGAGGAAAAAACTACTTTAAGGGCAGAGCCATGGAAGCTGAGGTCTGGACTGGAGACATCTCAGGCCAGGAAAGTGAGCCCACTCAAGTGTGTGGAATGGATGAGTATGCCCTGACACTTGAAGAGGGTGGGCCTTGTGTCTTGTTGTTCAGGAAGAGTGATACCACCCTAGGCTTCAGAGAAGGTGAATCATATTCCCAGGGGATTGGGGAGTCTGGCCTCATCCCACTGTTCTAAAGGGTTTGAGCCTGTGCCCCGGAGATTGCGGAGAGTCTGGCTGTGACCTCAACATCTTTGAAGGGTGGGGCCTAGAGTCCAAGTGCCACCCAGATGCTTGATGATGGTGGAGAAGAGAATATGGACACTGGGCAAGCCCTTGGAAATGGTGGGGCTGCTCCTTCATGAGGCCCTGAAAACAAGACACGATTCTATAGATAACTGTCAGACTTTGAAATCTAACAGAGGATGCCCTGCAGAGTTTTAGAACTGTCTGAGACCATGACCACTGTTTTCCTTCAAATTTCTCCCTATAGCAATGGGAATATATATACTATGGTTGCCCTTCCTTTGTATATTAGAAGCAGATAACATTCTAAGTTTCACAAGTCTACAGCCAGAGGGGAATTGTGCCCCAGCAAAGACTATACCTGTAACCAATTTTGATGAGACTTTGTACTTAATATTGTTGCTAAAAGGATTTAAGGCTTTGAGATAATATTTTGATGGAATGAATTGTATTGGCATACGGAAGAACATGTCTTTTTTTGGTTCAGAGGGTTGAGTTTGGTAGTTTGAGGCTTTTATGGGCCCCAGAAAATCATGTCCTTTGAGCTAATCTTTTCCTGTGGATGTAAAACTATTGTAGGTGGAACCTTCTTTTGATTAGCTTACTTTAGTAGGGAGTGACCCAGGGTGGGTCTTAATTCTCTTACTAGAGTCCTTTATAAACCTGATGAATGGAGGGAGAGACACACAGAGAGAACCCCCCAGAAGCTGAGAAAGAAAGCCCCAGAAGCTAGAAGCTGAAATCAACAGAACACAGAAGCAGAGAGAAAGTTATGAAGCAGGAAGCTGAAAGCAAAGAAGTCTGGAGGAAGAAAGAGAGCCCCAACAGATACTGCCATTTGCCTTGTCATGTGAAAGAGGAGTCCAAGATTGCCAGCAGCTGGTCTTCAGAGAGAAACCATTACCTGATGAGGCCTTCATTTGGACATTTTTTCAACCTCAAAAACTGTAAGGTTTTAAACTAATAAATCCCCATTGTAAAGGTAACCCATTTCTGGTATATTGCATTCTGGCCTTTGCCCCACACCATCAGCCTCTATAGTTTCTTACAGTCATTTCATTGTCTCTAGCTGCTTTTGCCTGGAGGGCAAATTCTGGGGAGAGGGGCAGGCCAGAGAGGACTTTCCCAAGTCAGCCTTTCCCAGCCAAAACAGGGCCTGGATCCCCAAAGGGGGTATAGACTGGCTCCAAAGTGCCCTGTGGATGGGGATCAGGAAAGGTTCCAGGAGCCTCTTCCATGGTTCCCCAAAGCTGAGCTTTTGTGACCTATCCAGTCAATGCGGCCTTCAAACTTGTCACCTGAAGCCCCAAGGAAGCACTGCATCTTTAAGTCTTTTCCACTGTGACTATTGTTCAAGGCAGGTTGGAACAACGGTTACCCTCGGAGACAGGCCCCCAGATATATGAAGTCACTAATCAAAAGCCATGACAAGGAATCAGTCTTGCCCATGCTTCATCTTGGGGAAAAGGGTTTTTAGGTCTCTTTCTGTCACCAGTGAGTTAGCCAGGGGCTGGACCCATGGCAGTCTGCCATGAGAGTGGGGAGTGGTCACTGGTAACTACGAGAGAGAACAATTTATTGATCTTAAGCATAATTTACCACCCTCTTCCTTCTGCTCTTCCCTGGATACTATACAATGTTCTACTGGCCTCCAGTATTGCAAAATAGTTGTTTCAGACAGTTCCTGCCTGATTAATACTTGTTCTGGTACTCCACCATCTTCCTACAATCCTCTCTCTTCTTTGAAATTTTACTGGCACCATCCTACTCCTGACTCTGCCTTAGCCTACCCTGCTCTCCAAAATCTAACCACAAGGTTGGAAAGGATTCTTGCTGTCCTCTATTGGTTCCTAGAAACTACCCCATTCCTCATTTGATTAATAACTCCTTAATGCCACATGGCTTATGTTTTACTTTCTGCTAACCATTCATCATTTGGGAATAAAAGAGGTCAGAGTACCAGACACTGAATACCTAGAGTTACTCATCATCTATTATTAGTGAGCAATTTATTCTCACAATATTCTGTAAAGTCCCAGACTAGCTATGGGACCAGGCTCACAAGTAATTTACACATTAAGAAGTCTAAAAATGTTCTTGTTCTTTTTCCAAATATAGAAATAAACATGCTTGGTAATATGAGCATACACTCTAATTAATTAGTCAAAAATTGCATTGTATAGAAATAGCAATATTTTTACCCCAGAAAAAGTACTGCTGGTAGTTAATAAATAATAATTATATTCTCATTTTCAGTAATCAGAAAAAATGGTTTGAATATAACAGATGAATGGTTTACCACAGCTGAACAGAAATCAAAATAATTAGCATAGTTTTATACAAGTTCACTGGAGAAATGCTATTTTTAGGCTTCTACTCTTTTAAATATCCTAAGAGTTCCTAGATGAAAGAGAGAAAGAGAGGAAGGAAGGAAGGGAGAGAAGGAGGGAGGGAAGGAAGGAGGGAGGGAGGGACGAAGGAAGGAAAGGAGGGAGGGAGGGAGGGAAAAAGCTTCCACGAATAGCTCCAACCACATATTCTGAATGAGAGTGAATGATGCCTGGGCTTGGAAAAACAAAGTGAGAAATAGACCAAAATGTTACTAAAGTCACTATTTATGTAAAGCAAACCAGTAAAGCATACAAACTGCAAACCCATGTCTTGAAGACTAGGAATTCCCTAAGTTAAAAACATCATTACAAAGTCCTGGCTAATTAAAAGAGATACAGGTATTCTTCACAACAACTTGAAAAGAACTGAGAAAAACCTGTTGTCACAGAAAGGATAGAGTTCATTAATTTCCTGTCTCCTGAAGGTAGAAATCAATTGACTGTAAACAGACCATCCAAGCTTAAAGATTTATTATTTACCTACTGTTTCTAAATAGCTCAGCATCGTCAAACAGAGTAACAAGGCACAAAATTCAAAGTGAAATTAAGTCAGGTAAACAAAAAGTCCCTTCTGGATATTGGTTCAAATAAATAAGCATCATTCCCAAAATAGGGGCATAAAGTGGAATCTGCTGGTGCAGCAGCATTTTTTTAATACCATCCCCAACCAACAAAAGATCAGTATAGCCAAGGACAGAACAGCAGTTCTAATGCTGAAATTTATTTTGAACCTATTGCACATTACAAGTTTCTTTTGTGAAATGTGGCCATGGTAGAAAGTGTTTGAAAACACAAATTGAAATTATGTTACTGTGGAAAGTTCTATATCCTATTGCCATAGTTGGAAACAAAAAGATGACCTAGAAAAGCATTTCCAGATGTTTGCTGAACATCTCCACTTATATGCCCCATATACATCTTCAATTCAGTATGTCCAGACCAGACTCATTGTCTGACCCCTCTCTTGCCAAAAACAAAACAGAGAAAAACAAAAACAAAAACAACTATTAACAACAACATAAATTGCTCTCTTCTTCCTCCTTTGTTTCCTATCTTGGTGAGTGGTGTCAACCGTCTTCCAGTTGCCCATGTCAGATACCTACCTGGGAGTTGACACCTCCCTTTCCCTTACTACTTATATTCAATCCATCATGATGACCTCTTGATTCTGCCCACCAAATACCTCAAATTTGCTCTGTTTTCTCCATCACTGTCAGGATCAACCTAGCTCATCATCTCTCTGCTCCTCTACTGCAAAAGCCTTTTAACTGGTCTCTTTCATTCATTTCAGACTCCTCCTATTTCTCCCTGCAGCAACCAGAGATATTTTTTTTCAAAAACAAAAATCTGGTAATGTCAACCAGTTGCTTAAACTCTTCAGTGGCTCCCCATTGCTCTTAGGGGGAAAATTTATTCCAATATCCTCTGTCTTAGTTTTCTATGCTGCTATGACAAATACCACACAATGGGTTGGCTTAAATAATGAGGATTTATTGGCTCACAGTTTTGAGACTAGGAGACGTTCAAAATCGAGGCAAGGTGACACTTCTCCCCAAAGCCCATAATATTCTGATGCTTTTCCATCACATGGCAATGCACATGGTGGCATCTACTCCTTTCTCTTCCTGTTCCATTGACCTCCTGCTTCTGGCTCCTCTCTGTGGCTTTCTCTTAACTCTGGCTCCCAGTTTCTTTCCCTTTACAAAGACTTCGGTAATCTAGATTAAGAACCAACCTTTTTCAGTTGGGCCACATCTTAGCTAAAAATATCTTTAAGAGATCCTATTTACAATGGGTTCATGCCTATAGGAATGCAGATTGAGATTAAGAACATGTTTAAATATGGGTACATAATTGAATCTACTACAGCCTCTTAAATCCTGCATGGTCAGATTAGGGAGAGGAGCTGCTAGTACAGAATTTCATCAACTCAAATCATATGATTCCATCTACTCAAAACATGTGGTAAAAAGTTGAAACTAGTTACAACAAAAATTAGCTAATGGTTATGGGAGTCCTGTATGCTATGCATATTTTTGTAAGTTCACAATATTTACTATACACTTACTATTTATGTTCATGTATGCATGATATACTGCAATAAAAAAATTTTTAATGAAAAAATTAGCTAATGGTAAATGCCTGGAAGACATTCAAAGAATCCATGATATCTAGGTCTACAAAACTATATCCCAATTAAAATGCATGGACTTGGGGTTACTACTGACATAGCAGGCCAAATTCAAGCAATTAGAAGGAGTTTAGCATGTTAAACTGGGGTTTGATTAGAATCATCCAAAAAGTAGCACTTAGGTCTCTAATTCTTGACTAAAATCCCTAATCTGTAACCATATTATGGCCAAAAATCCTTAACCAAGATGGTAACTCTGCTCTCCTAGTTGGATAAGTGATTTTGCAAACTCAGTAATCTTACCAGATAAAATATAGGGCACTCAGTCAAATTTGAATTAAAGCATCTAAAAAATTTTCATTGCTTATCTGACATTCAAATGTAACTGGGCATTTTAGATTTTATTAGCTAAATCTGGCAACACAAATAGCCAGTAAGGTATAGAAATAAGCATATAGCAAAATAATTGAAGTAAATCAAACCCATAGTAATAACTGTTTTCAGTGTAAAAATACATTTTTATGTATTTTTGATACAAATGATAATCTGTGTATGTATTTGTAATTTATGGTATTTGAAATTAGATAACAGAAACTGATCTATTAGAGATTCTAAAATTATAAATTTTATTCAAAATATTTTTTTTACTAATAAAATTTTTTATTTTTTATTTTTATTTTTTAAAAGATACTTAGATTACATAAATGTTACACAAAACATATAGGGATTCCCATATGCCCCACTCCCCACACCTCCCACACCCTCCCACATTAACATCCTTCATTAGTGTGGCACATTCATTGCAATTGATAGACACATCCTGGGGCTTTGCCACTGAGCATGGACCATAGTTCACATTGTAGTCCACACTCTCTCCCACACAGTTCTGCACGTTATATGGTGATATAAAATGGCCTATATCTGTCATTGCAATGTCACTCAGGGAGATTCCCAAGTCCCCAAAAAGCTCAAAATATTTAATTATCATTAGACTAAGTAAAGGGATAAGATAATTTTGCTACATTTATCTATAAGTTTTGAATGCTTACCAGAATCTGATTAATTACCTTTCTAATTTTGGTTTATTAGATTTATAAGCACTACTAAAGGGTTTAGAAACATTTTGCTTATTGGATTTATAAGACTGCCCTATCAAGCATTTGAAGCATTTATGAAAATCAAATTTATTAAATTTATAAATGCATTTAGGGTAGAAATTGAAGGGGAAAATCTATTAAATGTTAATTAAAGAACACATGAAAGTTATTTTTTAAAAATTTTTATACAGAACTACTAGATTTATAAATAGAACAGCAAAGTTTTAAGTTGAACTTAAAGGCTTAAAGTAAAGCTCGGCTATAAATTTACAAGTCGATTGATGAACATTAGCATAATCACAAACAACTGTAAGTAGCTTGTCTCTCACTCCACTCCAGTCACACTGGCGTACTTTGAGGCCTGTTTAGGCTGCTTCCTAACGCAGGTATTTGGGGTAAGTTGTTCTCTTTTCCTTGAGGCTGTCTACATTCCCACCCTACCTGTCACTTAACTCCTTCACTTCTTTCAGATATCAGCTAAAGCTTCAGAACTTCCTAAGTAGGTCAAATCTCTCCCTAATTCTCCAACAGTATAGTGCAAGGAGTGATAGAATATCACTACTATTGTTTATCATCATTGTTGTTATTATTTTTATTTTCATCTCATACTTTTCCTTCTTAGCACTTGTCACAGCTATAACTTTATATTTATTTCTGTGGTTAATTAAGGTCTCTTCACAAGGGCAAGGACTGCACTTGTCTTTATCTATCATTTAATTTTCAGTGTATGGCCAAGTCCATAACATCCTAGCCACTCAGTAAATATTTGTGGAAGAAGAGTGGCAGAGGAAGGCAAAGTTTTGGGGAGGTGAGCTGTGAGGCTGAAAACCTACAAAAGAGGTAGATACACTCACAGATTTCCTTTCCCTCTCTGCAAAACTAGGCAACCTCTCTCCTATCTCAGAAGAAAGGAAATTGAACACCTTAGGCCCCCAGGCTGAAAACAGAGGACTTAAGTGAAAGTCAAAATTCTGAATGGCGAGAACCACTCACAGCCCCCTTTCCCTGCCTGGCTCCCAAAATGCTGTTAGCCAGGTTTATACCACCTAGGAAGAATCAAAGATTTCTCTCTTGAGTGACAGATACTGATATCTGGTCACTTAATAACTGCCCTACAATGAAGACTACCAGTCAAAAATAACACTTATAAACAAAGATCTTATCGGTTTTTTGTGCCTCACCACATTAAATACAATGGAGAAGTCCAAATTTGAGACACCAGCAAGACAATGCTTTCTCCCCAAAGACTGGTGTTCTGGGGCTTGTTGCCAACAAACCTTGGTCCTTGGCTTTGCTGCCACAAGGCAGTGCACATGGCAATGTCTTCTTTTTTCTCCTCCCGGTTCCATTAGCTTCCAGCTCCTTCCCATGGCATTCTCTCTGTGTGTCTGAATTGTATTCTGCATATAAAGAATTCCGGCAATCCAGATTAAAACCCACCCTGATTCAGTAGGGTTATACCTTATTGAAGTAACATCTTCAAGAGATCTTATTTACAATGGATCCACAACCCACCAGAATGTGGACCAAGACCAAGAACATGTCCAAACTGGGGTGCACAATTCAATCCACTACAACCTTTATGAAATATTCCTGCCAAAAAACTTGAACCATAATCCAATCGAGTCTCTATTTAACTTTCAGTTTATAGGAAATATGGTGTGCCAAATTAAATGGCACCATGAGGAGGAAACAGATAAATCTAGAATGTGGATCATTCTCTAGAGACAAATAATCTAGTTTTTCCAACAAATTAATGGCATGAAAGGTAGGGCTGTACTAGAATAAAAGGATTTGAGAAACATAACAAGAACAAAAGATGCAGTTTGACAGCCAAAGGCACTTAAAAGGAAATTCCATTTTTTTATTCATGTCTTGAAATTTTTTAAAGCAAGCCCATAAACACAGCCTACAGCAACATGCTGGAATCTCTTTGCTCTCGTATCCACTTCCCTCTCACCCTACATACACTTCTGCACATTTCTCCTTGACACCCCACTAGCATGCAGGACCAAAATCTTCACGGCAACCTCCAGCCCTAGAGCCTTCACCCCTGCACCATACCCCTCTCAGTACATGGTCAATAGATTAACTGAGCTGTACTCCCCAATGCTTCCTCTCCGGGATGGGAAAGGAATATGGGAAGAAGGGTAGTTACGGAGTGATGAGATTATATAGAGAAAGCCTTGGGCACCCCTCAACTGAAAAAAAAAAACCATGCCCTACTTCTTTTTTGAACTCCCTTTTGATATCTTTTGACGTTTGAAATCCTTATCAAGGCAGCTGACCTGGATGCCAGCCAAGCCCCTGGTTCATTACATTTGCACCACATTGATTCTTACTTATACTACCAAAATAATCACTCAATGACTAGGTTTAAGGAACCTGAATTAGAATCCAGACTACCCTAGTTTCTGGCTACAGGACCTTAGGCAAGGGACTTCACTTTCTAAGCCCCAGTTTCTTCATCTGTAAAATGCAGTTAATTCTACCAATTATAAAGGGTTGTTGTGAGGAATTAATGAATTCCTTGGGAAAGTATGGGTAATGATGCCGTGCTCCTCCTTAAAAGACCTCAAGGGCCCCTGTTACTTCTAAAATGAAGTCAGAACTAACATGGAGATGATGATGAACAACGACCATACCAAGGAACTGAGAGAGTCTGCAACTGTAAGCAAGAGAGTCCCATCCATCAGCCCTATGGGATCGAAGCCCCCTCTCAATTGGAGGTGGAGTGGACATCACTGTCCCAGAGTTCTCAGGATTGGGGAATAAAATATGGACTAGAGTGTACTTACTGGTGTTCTACTATAGACTTATTGTGATTCTAGCAATGGAAGAAATTATATCATTGATGTGGAGGCAGTGGCCACTGGAGGTTCTGGGGGCAGGGAGAGGGAAAAACAGGTGTAATACAGGGGCATTTTTGGGACTTGGGAATTGTCCTGAATGACATTGCAATGACAGATACAGGCCATTATATATATTGCCATAACCTACAGAATTGAGTGGGAGAGAGTGTAAACTACAATGTAAACTATAATCCATGCTTAGTGGCAATGCTCCAAAGTTTGTTCATCAGTTGCAATGAATGTACCACACTAATGAAGGATGTTGTTAATGTGGGAAAATGTGGGAGGTATGGGGAGTGGGGCATATGGGAATTCCCTACATTTTTCATGTGACATTTGTATAATCTAAGTATCTTTTAAAAATAAAAGTTAAAAAATGAAATAAAATGAAATCAGACTCCTTCAAATAACGCCACAGTCTATTCCTAACCCACTTTTCTTATTTTATGTCCCACTACAGCCCTACAGGCATTTTACAATCCAGCCATATCAGATTATTGGCTATTTCCCCCACACTTTCACATATATAACTTTTTTTTTTCACATATATAACTTTTTGATTGCTGACCTCTTACCCCATACTTGCCCACTCTTTCTGTCCCTACCTCACCATGTCCATCCGTAGCAGTCCTGCCCATTCTTCATAGCCCAGCTCAAACTATACTTGCTTCTGTAGATGTCCCTAAATTTCACAAATCACAAGTCATCTCCCCTTCCCCCATACTCCCACTGGGCTCTGTAACTATTTTACCACAATTCTTGGTACATATCTGCCTCTCCCTCCAGACCAGTGTTTCTTAGGGTGTGGCTCAGAACTACCTGAGGTTCTTAGTAGCAATTTAGATTCCAGGACTCTGCCTAAGATGTATGGAATCAGAAACTCTGGGGGTGATTGCTGAGAATCTGCATTCTCACAAGCTCTCCAGATGATTATTAAACTTACTAAAGCTCAAAAGCATTTTCCGTAGACTGAGACAACCCCCAAAATGGCCACACCTCATTCTACTGCAGGTTCTTTCCCCCTTTCTGTTCCTGTTGCCTAGGATAGCATTCAAAAAAAGGTTTTGAACCTGAATTTAATGTGGCCACAAGGGAATCTTGGAACTGCAGTGACAGCTGCAAATCTCAAGAATTTTCCAACAACCTTCTACAACTTGGTTTTCGGTGGATTTTACTTTAAAGGCAAGGGAAAGTGCTCAGAGGACTTAAAGATATCAAAATGTGTCATTCTCCCTTCTCTGCACACTTTCGATCCACTATTGAATTTGTTTGAAATGTATAATAAAAGGTGTAGCTTTTAACATCTACTACCCTTAAAAAAGAACTCTGTAGTGATTCTTAATCAGAATGAGAATAATGTTCTTGCCCTTCATCCCTGCAGCTTTTAATATCTGTACACTATATTTAATCATCTGGGTCCCTTAATTTACTGACATTTAAATGATCTCAAATTAGATTTCCTGGAGCACTGCTCCAAATAAGTAACTTTTGAAGATAATGCAAGGTCTTATTAGTTGCAAATCATGCCGCTGGTTACCTCTTTCAGCTTCTACACCATCCTGAAAAATTACCCTATTTAAAGAATTTTCTTTCAATTTGGTCAGAGTCTGTATAACTACACAACCATCAGAGTTTTTACATTTTAGCCAGAATAACATTGAGAAAGTGTGACATAACAGATAAGAGGCTTCTTTTCAATCCTTAGTGCAGAGCAGGTTCAAACACCCTAATCATATATAATAACATTTCTTTTTATATTGATTCTCTATTAATTTCACATGTCATTATATTTGGTCCTCAAAACATCCCTGTGAGTCTAACAGAGCCACTATTATTGATTTGGCTGTATAGATGAAAAAAATGAGTCTCAGGGAAATCATATGACACAAAGCAGACCAACATACATTAAGCCCAAATCATCTGACACTACAGGGCATATTTGTTTGACTATATTAGGAGTTCTCAAAAAATTTGGAGTGTCACAATTATGACCAAATATCCCTAAGGTCTACCCACTCACCTGTCCCCACCAACTCAAGTCCCCATTGATCATACACTGATAAATTGTGGCCATTGCCACTCCCTCCAGGTGCCTCTCGGTGCTAGTGAAACCACACACTAAAGGCAGCACCTCCTTCACATACATACAAAGCCAGGCCAGCCTAGGCTCCCTATTGGGAAAGGATGGAAAAATACAAGTTCTTGTTGGTGAGATACTAAGCCTTATCCCCATTATTACAATCCTTATCCCCATTACTACAAAGCAAGCATACACAAGCCCTGGCCTGCAGAGAAGGATGCCTTTGAAGGTGATGATGCCCAGTTATTTAAGAAATGCACTAAGATTTCATGTCCTTTCAATACATTCAGGGGCTTCACCTAATTGGCAGCTCATTAGAATCTAATGCACTGATAATTCTAAAGTAAATCTTACCCTATGTTACTGTAAGCACAATGACCAGAACCAGGAATGTGGTGGTTTCAGGCCAAGAAGGGAGACTTCTAAAAAACCACCTGAAGAACATGACATGAGTCCCATGGGATTTGAAGAACACAGAAACTGATCCCTGCTGTCAGCTGGCCATCTAAAGATGAAAGACAAGGTAGGGTAGAGTGCAAAGACTGAGCTGAGGTGGGGGGAGCAGCTGGTATGGCCAGAGTTTGGAAGGCAAAGCATTTTGAGTGTGAGTCATCTTGAAAGTGCCCAGCCCAAGAGATCTGCCTCCAGAGTGGTATCTGGCAAAAGAGAGTGTGCATCAGTTGTGATGCCAGAAAGAGAAGGTAAGGAGCAGGGGGAGTGAAAAGAGTTCAATTCAGAAGGTATATTGCCCATAGTATAGATGGTACAATGGGAAGTTCCCGTGGGAGGGGGAATGAATCCAAAGAACCATTAAAAACACTTCACAAGAGAAAGAGTCAGTATTGGAGCATGTGCCACACCCAGAGCATGCCAATGCAAGATTAAGCCTGCATCAGTCAAGCAAAGCTCTTGCCAGTCTCATCCATCCTACCTGGTGGTCTTAAGTGAAACCAGCAGTTAGCATGATTGATGGGAGCAGAGGAGGGCAGGAGCTGAAAGGAATAGAGGAAAGACAGACTGGTGGACTCTGTGATCTGCTGCCCAGATTTCTCTTCAGGAATGAAGAACATCCTTCCCCATCAGCTGGAAGGCAGCCAGTTGACAGCCCTCAGCTGTCAGCTCCCTTATGAGGATTGCCTCAGCTGAAGAAAGCCACCTTGCCCAATATCATGTCCCTTTCTAAGGGTGGCCGTCATCCAAGGACTGATCGATGCAGGGTATAAAGGCCTGGTCCCCTCACCCAACTCAGCACAACTCCAAAGGGTTATCCAGCTTCAGAGCTCCCCAGAAAACTGGCCAAGATCTCCGCTGATATGCTATGCAGCTCAACGTCTCCCTCTGCATAATCTTGCTTCTTTCCACTCCCTTCCTGTCCACCGGTGTTGATCCCACAAGCACTCTTTAATAAACTTCCTGATCATGAATCTCCATCTCAGAGTCTGCTTCCCAACCTACAACAGCTCCATTCTCCCCACTGTATGCTTCTGAGTCAAGGCCAGGAACTGTAAGGGAGGAGAGAAGCTTTAAATTGAAAGAGACTCAAGATCTGGTTTGTTATAGGACTGGCCTTTTTAATACTTAGGATTGTGATTGTTAATTAAAAACTCAAAGTGGCTGTAAAAATCTATGGGATCTGCCTCAGGTATGGTCCAGGAACAGGAAGGGAGCTCTTATGGAAGGGGCTTGAAAGGTACTATTGTGAGAAATTAAAGTGATTTCATGATTTCACCCTGCAGAGTCCAATGTGTTCAATAAACCAGTTATACAAGTCATGCCACAGTTTTCCTGGTGTCTCAGGTTCCTGCTTCTCTGACATTCAATTACTGAAATTATTGCTTTTACCTTCAAATTAGTCTCCTTAGGAAGCCATGCGGTGATTGCAGGGACACCATCAGAACTCCAACATGTGCTTGTCACTCATCTGGATGAGCTTTCAGAGTCTGAGAGCTTTGTTGGCTTGTTTGTTTCTTCTCAATGGAGGCAACTCTTCATTCTGTGAGCCCATTTTTGATATCTGGAAATATTTAACAATGATTCAACAAAACATAACAAATCAGGTAGGTAATAATGTTGTCAGTCCAATGTACAGTTTAATGATACAAGAAAAAAGTCCTCGTTTGGGCTAGATAACTGCCTCTAAAAGCAAGAAGAATTCTGAACATATTTTGAGCAACAGCCGGATCTTTAGGATGAGATGAATACTTTCATTTGGACAGGCAAGTTCTGGAATCCAGGCATCATCTCTGTTGAATTGTCAACACTGCTACTTAATAGATAAGTGAGGAGGGTGATAAGGATGGAGGGTGATCACTGGGTACTACACAATGCCAATGATGCCAGAAGAATAGCAAAGAAAGTATTGCAGGCAAAGAGTCTCATGCGAGGATTTATACCAAACAGTCCCTGTTAGTATTCAAATAGCCAAAAACAGGCTTTTTTAGCTATTGGAACAAATAAAAACATCACCCCACTCCCACCCCCATCCTGTGCCCTTGTGTTATGAAGTATAGAATTATTTATTCTAAGGCACAGCAAATGTTTGCTTTAGGAAGTAACAAATTGGGATTTGGGCAGGAAATCAATTTCATATGCATTAGTGAGAGTAGAGCTTAAGCCCCAACTAACCTGCAGGTTTGGGTTCTGAGGACCACAAGGATCTGGGAGAAACAGGTGTGCTGACAACAGGTTGCTTTCACACTTCTTTCCCATGAGGGACCCAGATCTTACAATTGCCCTCAAATATCAATCCAGTGTAGAGTGAAGTTAAACAGTAAAAGGATGTACGTTAATACCCCTTCCCCCCAAGTGAAAGCAGTTTAAAATAAGATGTAAACCACTGCTGAAGTCAAGGGTATGCACCTACTAGGAAGAAAAAATAAAGCATGGGGAAAGAAGCAGAGGCAAATTTTTAGCATCGTAGCCTTAATATAGAGCTTGGAGTTTGAAAAATCTAACATCATAAAGAGAATAATCAATATGGTTCTATTTTCCTCTACAAAGTAAACAGCAAGCATTTACAAAGCAACTACATTGAGTCTCACACTGACTTTAGCATCTCAAGGAATAAAGAAATGAGACATGGACCATGCCCTTGAAAATCTCACACTGAGAGAGCAGAAAACACATAAATAACTACAGAACAGTGTGGCACATGGTCTAATGGCCCTGTAATAACAGTTATCACTACAATATTCAGTAAACAATTAGTGGGACCATGTTGTAGTTACACCATTGACATCATCAATGCATAACTAAGACCATTATTATTGTGTATCTACCCATTCCTGTCCTAAAATACCCCTAGATGAGCCACTCCTGCATGCTTACAGCATTTTAGTTCATTAGAGGACTACATTGTTTTACAAAGCAAAGTGCCACATCAATCTTTAAATCTCCATTATGTGTACAAGCTTCAAATGACCTCAAAGGTGCTCTTACATTAGTTAGATATATAAACTTCTGACACTCAAACTACAGTGGAAATGAAAAGGTTTTAAAAAAGAAATATCAGGAAGGAGATGTTTGTTTCTAGCTGAAGTGTGGCACTGTTAAATCAACCCATCCAGTCTCCCAGGGATTCCAAAAAGAAGCTAAGATGTCATAATATGCCATTTCCTCTTACTCTTTCTGTCTCAATGAAATGAATTCAAAATTTCAATTATATTAGCCCCTGTGGGGCAGGATAGCTAATGTTCATTTATTAGAAAAGGAATTAAAATTAAAATACTACCACTTTCATAATCTTCTTTAATTTTTTCATCAATGAAAGTATAAAATAAATTTCACAGAAAGAGAAACACATATAGGTCTCAACCACTTACCTCCCTCAATTCTGAGATATTAAACCTTTGAACATGATATCCATTGGAAGTTTGGCTCTAAATAAACTTATTTTATTGCACAATTCCTGAAGAAAATCACAACCTTAATCAAAAACATTGATATTTCTGAAAGAAAATTCTTACTAGATATTTCAACAGGGAAGTCTGGAGGGAGTAGGGTATTCCGAACAACTCTGTAGGTATTCTGCACATAAACCTGGGCAAACAATTTTAATAGAAATTCAGTAGGGTAGGAGTGATGGATGCATTTTACAAACTCATATAAAGTGGTTTTTTTGATATGATAAGCAATTACTGTTAAAAAAAAAAAAAAAAAAAAAAAAAGAGGTACGTGAGACTTATTTCCATACCCTTAGCATGGAAAGAGACTCATGGAAAGGATCTTCTTATGCCTTCCTACACAATTCTACAGCTTAGTTTGTGGAAGATGCTAACAATGCCAACCTAGAAACCTCCCAAGTAACACAACAATCTAATGCTTCCAACATAATCATAAAAGGTGATTAGAAGCTTGATTTAATCAGCATCAGATTTTAGGAAACTGTCTTAGTTTTGCCGGAGCCACTGTAACAAAAAGTACCACAGACTAGTTGGCTTAAACTACAAGAATTTACTGTCTCACAGTTCTGAAGGGCAGAAGTCCAAAATCAAGATGTTCGCAGGGCCATGCTTCCTCCGAAGTCTGTAGAGTTTCAGTGATGGCTTGCCAGCAATCAATCTCTGCCTCTGTCATGTGGCTATCTCTGTGTCTCTGCATTACTCATCTGTCTGCCCATATTTCCTCTCCATAAAAGGAATCTGGTTATACAGGATTAGGGCCCACCCTAATCCTGTTTGACCTCATTGTAACTAATAACATCTTCAAAAATCCTGTTTACAAATGAGTTCACATTCACAGGACTTGGGGTTAGTAGGACTTAAACATGTTTTTATGAGGGACATGATTCAATCTATAACATAATCCATTTCCTACTTAATTATGCATGCACCTGGAGTAAAAAGGCAACCCAAAGGAGGGTGGAAGGAGGATCTACTCTTTCTCAGGATTTTATAGAGCTCGTGTTAGATCCATTTATATCTGGTTCCACAGAGCTCCTGTAAGCCATAAAGTCTACTGCATAGAGTCAGGCAACCTCACCCCACCCCCAATGTGTGGCATCCTTGCATTGTCCCATTGTCTAGAGTCTCTGCCCTCAATTTCTTAGGCAACTTATCTTGTTTTCAGTGTCATAACTGGTTCTTATCATCCCAGCTTTGGTCTTTGTGACATGTTATTATATTTATAGTCATTCATATCTTAGACCTGAAACTCAGTACCATTTTCTAGCTCTGAATTCTTGCTTTCCTCCTCAACCATGATTTGGTTATACCCCTGATTCTGCTACTTCAGAAACATGAGTCTCCACTAGTGGCTTAGAGAGATGAGGGCCAAGGAAAGATCAATTCATATGTAGCATGCATACATGTATGCAAATAAAATACTTATATAATGGACTAGTTCACATTGTGTTCAAATATGGCTTTATGTAACAAAGTTTTCTAGAAAGCAATTCTCAAACATAATTGTCCAAAGCCCATCTAGGTTGAACAAAAGACCTTGTTGCCTACTTACCTCACTAATTTCTACTTCTCAATGGAAGAAAAACTCAATATAATTCAGTAACTACTGTTAGAGGGGGAATAACTTTTCCCCACTTCTGATTTCAGTTTGTTAGGATGTTACTTAAGCACATTCCTGGTCTCTCTCTTCCAGTTATTCAGTATTCCCTTGGCAAGGGAAATTGACTCATCTGATTGGTAAATTTGGGAACATCAAGCTCAACTCTAGCCTCCTTCTCCTTGCTGCTAGCTGCCCTCTGCTCCTCCAGAGATTCTGTCCCTTTAAAAGAGGACGTCAAGAGTACAGCGTCATCAACATTGTGACATAAACATCCCTTGAAAAAGACTTCCCAGAAATTTAGTGAATAAACGGACAAATTCCACTTTCTTTGAACTCCAGAGCATAGTAGAGATGGGAAAAGGACTCTACAAACACTGAATTGAAGAAACAGAAAAATCTCAGGTAGGAGAAGTCAATCCCAAACTTCCAGGGAGTTATGGTTTCCACACCCCTTACTCAGTCCCATGCAGCTCTGGAGCCACAGAAAGGCAACACGACCCTGGGGCCCTCTCACTGCAGACAGAGAATGTAGACCCAATCAAAGCAGTGAGTTAGAACTCCATGCATATTGAGGCACAGGGACCTAATTCCACAGAGACCCAGGATGGAACATAAGCTACTGAGGAGTACGGCATGTGAAAAAGCCTTCAGGGGGTAAAAGAGAAAGAGAAACTACCATAGAAAAGCTGGTAAGAACTGTTATGACTAATCCGGTTTCAGTCACCTGGACTACCTAAAGGCAAAATGGACTCTTCTGAAGTGACTCACTTTTCTTGATTGACTTTATCTGGTTCCCTGGGACAGGATGCCCTAATGGGGAAGAAACCAGAGACAAGGGGGACAAAAAAGACAGAAAAAAAAGGTGTGTTCGGGGGGAGGTTATACTGACCTACTCTAAGACACGATCGGCCCCAGAACTGAAAAGTGTAAAGAAAATAGAGCACTGAGTGAGGGAGAGGATGTGAACAAATCATAGGAGCTGGGGAGAAATGTCTGCACAAAACAAACAAGACAGATCAAGATTCCTGGAGAAGGAACAGTAAAGGGAAGCTCTCTACTGGATGTGAAACAATTGCATAAATATTGCAATCTTAAAAATTTTAAAAATTTATATGATATTTTAAAATATCATATAAATTGATATGCACCACATATCCAGGGCAAGAATCAGATGAAGAAGAATTGAGAAAATCTGATCAGTAAAACACAGGCTAGTTTAAAGTTAGAGAATAAGTTAGACCAAGCCCCAAAGATGAGTCATAAACCAAAGCCAATTAACAATAAAATGGACCTACAGCGTTAACCCAAGAGAATCAGATGCCTAAACCTCAGCAAAAATATCACAAGCCATCCTAAGAAACAGGAAGATGTGGCCTTGTAAAGGGAACAAATCAAAACTTCAGAGAAGACACAGAATTTGGAAAAACAAATTAAAGAGACTCAAACAAATCTCCTAAATCAATTCAAGGAGATGAAGGAAAATATGCATAAAGAAATAATAGATATTAAGAAGACAATGTAAAAAAAAATCAAAAAAGATTAAAAAAAAAAAACAAAGAAAAAAAAAGAAGACAATGTGTGAGCATAAAGGAGAATTTGAAAGTATAAAAAGAAACATAACAGAAATTATGGGGATGAAAAGCACAATAGTAGAGATTTAAAATAGACTAGAAGGGGAAATTGATGTGACTCAAGTGATTAGGCTCCTGTCTACCATATGGGAGGTCCTGGGTTTGTTTCCTGGGGTCTCCTGGTGAAAGCGAGCTGGCTCGCATGGGGAGCTGGCACAACAGAAAGAGACAAACAGGAGAGACAATGAAAGACACAACAAACCAGGGAGCTGAGATGGCTCAAGTGATTGAGTGTCTGTCTCCCACATCGGAGGTCCCAGGATCGGTTCCTGGTGCCTCCTAAAGAGAAGACGAGAAGAGAAGACAAGCATACACAGAGAGCACACAGTGAATTGACACAGAGAGCAAGACAGTGAGTGCTAAAACAATAAGGGGGAAATAAATAAAGAATATAAATCTTAAAATAAAATAAAATAAAATAGACTAGAGGCATATAACATCTGATTTGAACAGGCAGAAGAAAGAATCAGTGAGCTAGAAAATAGTATAATCAAAATTGTACAGACAGAAAAATAGAAAAAAGAATAGAAAAAATTGAGCAGTGTCTCAGGGATTTGAGTGACAACACAAAACACTAAAACATGCATCATGTGTATCCCAGAAGGAGAAGAAAAGGGAAAGGGAGCAGAAAGAACATTTGAGGAAATAGTGGTCAAAAACTTCCCAACTCTTATGAAAGACATAAATATACATGTTCAAGAAGGGCAGCATACTCCAAAAAGAATAGATTTACTCCAAGACACATATAGAATGTCAAATGCCAAAGATAAAGAGAGAATTCTGAAAGCAGGAAAAGAAAAGTGATTCATCACATTCAAGTGATCTGCAATAAGACTAAGTGCTGATTTCTCATCAGAAACCATGAAGAAGAGAAGGCAGTGGTATGATATATTTAAGGGACTGAAAGAAAAAAACTGCCAGTCAAAAATTCTTTATCTGGCAAAACTGTCCTTCAAAAATGAGGGAGAATTTAAAGTATCTCAGATAAACAGAAAATAAGAGAGTTCATCAAGAAGAGACCGACCTTACAAGAATTACTATAGGGAGTTCTGCAGGTTGAAAGGTAAAGGCAGGACAGAGCGGCTTGGAATAGTGTAGAGAAATGAAGATCATCTGTAACAGTAAACAAAGGGGTAAATGCAAAACCCAATATTAATGTTTCCTCAACATACACCTTTACTCTTTAATTCATGTAAGAATCAGAATACAATTGAACAAGAAAAATGCATATTTCCTGATAACGAATATGCAAAACATAAAGTGGTAGAGTGGGACAAAAGCAATATAAAGAGAAGAAACTGGGGGATATGGCAGCAGAGAACATGTATGTCATTGAAGCTAAGTTGGTATCTGTATTAGTCAGCCAAAGGGGTGCTGATGCAAAATACCAGAAGTCAGTTGGTCTTTATAAAGGATATTTATTTGGGGTAGACATCCACAGTTACCAGGCCATAAAGCATAAGTTTCTTCTCTCACCAAAGTCTGTTGCTATGTGTTGGAGCAAGGCAGCTGCTGACATTTGCCAGGGTTCAGGCTTCTTGGGTTCCTCTCTTCCCGGGGCTCCGTTTCTCTCTGGGGCTTAGTTCCTTTGTTTCCTTCACAAGGTCAGCTGTAGACTATGAGACTCTCAGGCTTTGCTTCTCTCCACAGAACCATCAGACAAATGGCTCCTCTCTATCCCAGGGTCTTCTTTCTTTCCTCATTACCAAGCTCCTCTGTCTGCTCACCTCCCCAGGCTCCAACATCAAATCTCCAACATCAGAACTGCTTTCTCTGTCTTTTGCCTTGCCTTTTATATTTGATTCCCCACCCACCAAAGGGTGAGGCTTAATGCCCTACTGACATGGCCCAGTTAACACCCTAATCATAACTTAATCGTGCCCAGATTAGCAGACCAGTTTACAAGCATAATCCAATATCTATTTTTGGAATTCATAATTACATCAAACTACCTAATGGATACAGTATCTTTTCAAATTAGTAGGTTATAGATGTAAGTTGTCTAATATAAACCTCAGGGTAACCATAAAGAAAGTATTCTAAAAATATACAGAAACAGAAATGAGTAAAGGATCAGTCAGATACATCACAAAAGATCCACTATACAGAAAAGGAGATTGTAATAAAGAATAAGAGAAACAAAAAAAGATATGACATATAAAAACCAAAGGACAATTTGGTTGAAGTAAGTATTGCCTTTACAGTAATAACACTGAATGTTAATGGATTAAACTCCCCAATCAAAAGACACAGGTTGGTGGCAGAATGGATAAAAATGCATGATCCAACTATCTGTTGTTTATGAGAGACTCTCTTTAGACACAATGACACAAACAGGGTGAAAGTAAAAGGAGGGAAAATGATATTCCATGCAAATAGTAACTAAAACAGAGCTGGGGTAGCTATACTAATACTGGAAAAAATAGACTTCAAGTCAAAAGCTGTTTTAAGTGACAGAAGGACACTATTTATTAAGAACATATGTCCCAGAGACTTAAATCTTTGATCCATCCATGTGTCAGTTGAGCCCTGAATTTCAGCAGAGTTGCAAAACCTACACTCCAGTTCATTGGACTCAACCAGGACAACCAACAAGGAGATTATGGACAATGCCCATCCCAAGGAACAGAGAGTGTCTGCAACTGCAAGCAAGATAGTTTCATCCATCTTCCCCATGGGATATAAGCTCCCTCTCAGCTAGAAGCAGAGTGGGCAACAACATCCCCAAATCCTCAAGATTGGGGAATGAACAATGGACTAAAGTAGACTTATTATTCTACTATAGACATATTATTACTCTAGCAATTGAAGAAATCTTATCATTAATATAAAGGCAGTGTCCACCAGAAGTTCTGAGGGATGGGAGAGGGAAGAATAGGTGTAATATGGGGGCATTTTTGGAACATTGGAGTTGTCTTGCATGACATTGTAGTGATGGATACAGGCCACTTTATATTTTGCCATGACCTACAAAATTGTGCAGGAAAGAGTGTAAATTATAATGTAAACTGTAATCCATAGTTAGTAGCAATGCTTCAATATGTGTTCATCAATTGTAACAAACACACTAATGAGGGATGTTTTTGATGTGGGAAAGTGTGGGTGGGGGAGGGAGTGGGGCATATGGGAATCCCTTATATTTTTTATGAAATACTTATGTAATCTAAAGCCTCTTTAAAAATAAAAAAAAAATTAAAAAAAGAACAGGGGCAATCCACAAAGAAGAAATAACAATCATAAATATTTGTGCACCTAACCACAGTCCCCCAAAATACATGAGGCAAACACTGGTAAAACTGAAGGGAGAAACAGACACCTCTACAATAATAGTTGGAGCCTTCAATGCACCACTCACATCAATAGATTGAACATTTAGAAAGAAGATCAATAACGAAACAGAGAACTTGAATAATATGATAATGACTTAGACCTAACAGACATATACAGAACACTGCACCCCAAAACAGCAGGATATACATTCTTCTCAAGTGCACACGGATCATTCTCCAGGATAGACCATATGTTGGGTCACAAAACAAGTCTCCATAAATATAGAAAGATTGAAATCATACAAAGCATTTTCTGTGACATTAATGGACTGAAGTTGAAAATCAATAATAGTTGGAGAACTGGAAAATCCACAAATATATGGAAGTTAAATATCATTTTCTTAAACAATCAGTGGATCCAAGAAGAAATTGCAAGGGAAATCAACAAATATCTTGAGGTGAATGAAAAATAGAACACAACATATCAAAACTTATGGGGTGCAGTGAAAGCAGTACTAAGAGGAAAAATTATAACCCTAAATGACATTAAAAATGAAGAAAGAGCTAAAATGAAAGACTTAACTGAACACCTGGAGGAACTAGAAAATAAACAGTAAATTAATACCAAAGCAGGCAGAAGGAAAGAAATAAAGATTAGAGCAGATAACTGAAATGGAGAATTTTTAAAAAATAGAATTAAAACTAAAAGTTGGTTCTTTGAAAAGAACAATAAAATTGACAAACCCTTAACTAGACTAACAAAGAAAAAAAGAGAGAAAACACAAATAAATAAAATCAGAAATGAGAAGGGGAACATTACTACAGACCCCACAGAAATAAAAAGGATCACAAGAGGATGAGCCCATAATAAAAAAGGATCATAAGAGGATACTGTGAACAACTGTATGCCAACAAACTAGATGACAAATGCCTAGAAATACATGACCAATCTACACTGACTTTACAAGAAGTAGAAAACCTCAACAGATCAATTACAAGAAAAGAGTTTGACTCAGTCATGAAAACCTCCCAAAAAAGAAAAGCCCAGGACAAAATGGCTTCATAGGTGAATTCTACCTATGAATTCTACCTATTATTCCAAGAATTAATACCAATCCTGCTCAAACTATTCCAAAAAATTGAATAGGAGGGAATACTACCTAACTCACTCTATGAGGCCAACGTCACACTAATACTGTGAAGTTCAATATAGATCTGCCATGTGATCCGGCAATACCACTACTAGGTATATACCTAGAAGAACCGAGAGCAGGGACACAAACAGATGTCTGACACTGATGTTCATAGCACTATTATTCACAATTGCCAAAAGATGGATATCTGGTATACACATATGATGAAATATTATTCAGCTGTAAGAAGAAATGAAGTCATGAGGCATATGATAAAATGGATGAAACTTGAGGACATTATGTTGAGTGAAGCAAGGCAGGCACAAAAGGACAAATATTGTGTGATTACACTAATATGAACTAAATATAATAAGCAATCTCATGGAGTTAATAGATAGAATATAGGTCACCAGAAGATAGAATGTGTACAGAATTGGTGGGGAAAAGGTGTTTGTAATTAACAGTGCTAATATATAGGTAAGATAATGCTTGAAAGGGAAATTTTTGAGACATTCACTCTGGCTGCTATGTGCAGGATGAATTTCATGGGAGGGGAAGTCAAGTGAGGAGACAGGGAGACCTATTTGGAGGCTATTGCAATAGTTCAGAGCAGAGACAATGCTGTCTTAAACTATGGGAATAGTAATGGAGAATGTTGTGTAGTGATCAAATTTAGAAAACATTTTGAAGCTAGAGAGAACTCACAAGACTTGCTGATGGATTAAAGGTGATAAATTAGAGGAACAGAGGAATCAAGGATAATTCCTAAGTTTTCAGCCTGAACATCTGGGTAGATCATGGTGCCATTTTCTGAGATGCATAAAGCATGCTAGAAAGCTTACCACCAATGCTCAATAGTAGATGTTCAACAAATATTTCTGGATTGAAAGAAGAAATATTTGATCAATGAATTTTTATTATACAAACAAATTTGGGAGGGAGTTATGTGCACACCTAGCAAAACCCTAAGGGTATAGGATATGGGTATTTGCATTTAGATTGTACCACATGCATATCTTAAAACATAGTTATTGTGAAAAGTTGGGCCAAACAGTATTGATGCAAACATGCATTATAACATACTTCTAGAATTAGCAAAAAACACGCAACAAATTAAATTGATAAAAATGGGGCTAAACCAAATTAATTTAAAATTTAAGAGCAAGAAAACAGCCACTGAAAACTATACCCAACTCAGGGCAATGATGAAGATGAAGATGAACTGCTGACACGGTGTACTTCCTAAAAACCATGGGGATGCCTATAATCATGGGTGTATGAACATGCATGGTGGGAGCTTTAACAATGTTGCTAAACTTTACCAGGCTTCTTGGTAGAATCCTGAATTTAAAATCTTCAAACACATCAACAGCATACTAATTTTTGTTTATGAATACCAAGCTTTGGTAATCTTTAATACCTCCCTTAGGAAGTTAGTAGGGATAGCCTTTGGTAATACAGAAAATGAAAGTTGGAATATTTTTGTCATTTGCCTAGAGCAATTAAAGAAAAGATTTGCAATGGGGATTCACTCAGATCCCATAAGAAGGATCCTCATGGCCCAATGTAGAGCCTGAGATCCTATTGTGAGAACCTCTACCCTAATGCAACACTTTCCATAGGCTTAGGTAGAACAAGCAAGAAAATTCAGCATCCAGTTCAAGGGTCACTTCCTCTCTTCAGCCATTCTCAAACACCCCATCCTCTACACCCACTTACCTCTCAGAACTCCTCTATAATGCTTACATCACTGCTTTGGCCATCTGGTATTTCTGTCTTGCTCCAAACACATATCTTCTCTCCCCAACTCGAAAGCACTTCCATGGCGCTCAAAGGCCCATATGTCATACCTCATTGCATGCTGGCCTATAGTAGGGGCTTAATTATACTTGTTGCTGATGTTGATGATATAAATGAACATGCTATATGCAAATTAATCTATGTGCATAATTTTTGTTAATGATAAACTCAATGACTTACTTTCCTTATGTGTTATTTTACAGTCAATTAATAGAATAATTTTGCTATATTTAAAAATATCAGCTTGTAATACCAGAATTGAAATATTTGACATCTCATACAAAAACTAATATACTTGGAGCCAAATAACAGAGTGTTGATTCTGTATAAGAATTGTGCAAAATGTTTTATGAAAGGAGACTGCATAAGTTGTCATGGAAATGGTTCTAATTTGAGACATTGAATACACTGATATTTTATTTCTGAATCTGCCACATCTCCCTAAATCTAAGAAATTCAGGCTCACAGGGAGTACCAAATTTTACTTTGTAAAAGGTAATAGATTTGGTCTAGACTTTTGTAATGGTTAGGGAAAAAACAGATGCACAAACTGAACTATATTTCTTGTTCTATAATTAACATTAGAAGCTAAATTTTCAAATAGGCTGTATTGTTTCTGAGAAGTAAGAATATAGCACCATATACCAATTTGCATCTTTAGTACACCTTTAGTGTTGGGATCTTCTAAAATGGCCTAGGAGAAAGTAGAGGAATAATTTGCAACTGGAAGAGTAAACACCTTGCCCTGGACTGACTGGGGGAGGTCATCAAGACCTACAGGGCTCAGCAATGGGCCTCTTTCTTGCTGTTAGTAAGACCAAAGAGGAATGATATGAAAGCTAAGAACATGCTATTGATGGAAATATTCATCAAACTACAGCAAGAGTAATTTAAAATCAAAATGCATGAAAATAGCCTTGGCAAACCAAGACCCACTCAGGACAACTTTGAAAATGGATTGGTATTCAAATGTCCTTCCTGAAATGTGTGAAAACTCCCGCAATCAGCTGTGCGTGAGCTTGCATCATGGGAGCCTCCCAGTCATGAACTAGAGGTTTGGCTTATGAATACCGATCACTCACTTAGTAAGTTAATAGCATAGGAAATGGTTAAGCACATGGACACTGGAGCTGAACTGTCTAGATTTGAATCCCAACTCTGCCACTGACTAGCTGTTTGTTACTGGGAAAGTTACCAAACTTCTCCATATATCAGTTTTCCTTACAGAAAATCTAGAAAATTAAAATATCTTCTACCTAATTGTGTTGTCATGAGGGTTAAATAAGTTAAATCAGTATTTATAAATTCCTTAAAGGGAAGCAGATGTGGCTCAACCTGTTGGATCCTCACCTACCACATGGGAGGTCCTGGGTTCAGGTCCCAGTTTCTCCTAAAAGAAGAGGAGCAGATGCCTCCTCCCACCACAGTGAGCTAGATGCCGCCTCCCACCATAAGGAGCTAGACACCATCTCTCACCATAACAAGCAGATGCCACAAGCCAGCAGATGCCGCAGCCGACAGGGAGCAGATGTGGCTCAGCCCGTCGGACACTCACCTCTCATGTGGGAGGTCCTGGGTTCGGTTCCCGGTGCCTCTTGGAGAAGGTGAGCAAACAATGAGTAGACAGACAAGAGAACTATCTGGGGGAGGGGGGAATAAATGAAATTTAAGAAAATTGCTTAGAGCAGTTCCATGTGCATCTAAGTTCTATATGAGCATTAAACAAAAAAATAAGTAGGTTATCCTAGTTGTGTGCCATTTGCCTGCAATAAACAAAGAAAGAATCCATACTTTCAGAATCATTTACAACCCATCAGGTGCACACTTATTGCCCAGCAGTGGCCTGAGACCATATTTTGGGAATCCCTTAAATGCCTCTAGTCTAATCTACTCATGCTACAAATGAGGAAACTGATCCCATGGCAAGGTAGTGACTTGTCCAATATAACACTCATTAAATAGTGGCAGAGTTAGAAACTGAAGCCAAGTCACTGCACTCTCTACCAGCTGCCTGTCTGCCCCTTTAAGGTTGAGTTTCAAATATATCTTGTGAGAAATTTACTATACATGATCTTTGAAAAAGTTCATGCTAGTAAAGATGGTATTTACACTAACAATCAAAGAAAATAGTGTGCTTGATCAATAGAATCGTGTGTCATTTGTGAGAATATGGTTATCAGTGTCATTCGTACTGCTTATTTCACAAACCTTTTACCAATATGGTTCTCTCTCTCATGTAACTAAATTAAGTCACAAGGTTCGTATTTTCTCCTATCACACATTCAAAAACAATGCCTTTGTACTCAAATAAATTGAACCTGATAAAAGAAAAGCCTTAAGGCAATTTTATTCTGTTCACTAACACTTCAAAAGATCTCTCCCTAATGAGTGACTCAAACAATAGTTTAATAGCAATTTTGATCTCTCATATCAGGATGCCTGCGTCTTTTTAGCTTTATTATACTTCAAATATTAAATTATTAAGAATGTATACAGCACAAGAATTAAACAGGAAAGCCAGCTCAGAGCCACTGAAGTATAAAACCAGAAATTGCTTCTTAATTCCTCTGTCAATTAGAGACAAATAAAAATAAGTGAAGAGCTTGGCCTTACAGTTTTTTTGAAGGACGTTTTTGAAAGTCAGGACTGTGAATTTAACATGCTGTATTCTTGATACCCAGTAAGCACGACTCATTTGCTGAAAAGTAAAGCAGAGGTTTGGCGGGTACTTCCTAAACAGAAAACCTACCACTTTGAAAATTTGCATTTAATTATTATATTTCTAGCAAAGACCCATTGAGCTAATGTTTATAAGCATGAAACATCCAATAACAAACTCATCAATCAGGGTATTTTTACAATTCCATTACCAACCATTTATCTGTTTGGACTAAATTCCTATTAACTTATTACAGCCATAACTGTCTCTTAGGAAGCAATGGGTGATCGAAATTTGTCCAAGTATGTGAATTGCACCAATCATACATTTCCTAGTGTGAGTTTAGTTAATCTCAATATTTGACACTTACTAGAGTAAGAAATAGGTACGCTTCAACAATGAGTTACCAGAAGGATACTCTATAATAAATTTGTTAGTATTCTGAATAATTATTAGAATGAGACAGGTAAATGTGCTGTGGTACATTATGAAAATCTTAGATTCATTATGTCAGAACTGGAAGACCCCTTAAAAACTGTGCAGTCCAACTCCCACAGTTCATAAGCAAGGAAATAGTAGTTCCAATCAGTGAGTTAGTCTTAGAGAGGAATCTTTTGGATCCCTGTCCATTACTCTTCCAAATTTGAGTTTGGTGTATGTGTGTGTGTGTGAATGTGTGCTCGTGTACACATGCTACAGTAAGTATAGTCCCTGTTTGGGATCCACATCAATTTAGTTAATTCCATGGTTTACTCTGGTTTCATTGTAATAATTTACCATTTATTAATATTAAGATTTATGGATAATAACTCGTTAGGTCTTCAGCCATAAAGTATTCCTATCTGGAAGGGAAAGAATATAATCTAGGGGAACAGGCATTTTCCATTATTTAAGAACACGATTTTTCACACGTGACTTCTTAAATACATATTAAAATGTGACATACTAAGAAATTAGCCATAGAATCATTTCTGTGGTCTTCTAAAGACAATTGTATCAGTTAACTTATTTTTAGGCACTCAGACAAATTGTCTTGAAAATGAAATTGCACCAAAATTACAAGGACAGGGGTCCTTTTAGTGACTTCATAGAAACCCATAGACACATTACATCTGTCTTAACGTTCAAGAGCAGATAATACAATAGCCATGTAAACCATTTCTCTGATTTGGGTTTAACAGCTATTCTGAAACAATTCAAGACCTGAATAGCAGAATGGACACAGCAGGAAATAAAAATCTGGAAGATTTCATTAAAATATGCTTTTAGAAAGTATTGAGGGGAGAGTGTAAGGGTGGGAGGGCAGATGGGGGGATGTAGAGAAATAAAAGTTAAGAAAGAAGAGATGTGATCTATGGAGAATAGATATAGGGGAGTAGTCTGTGTAGTAGGGATTCCAAATGGTGGAGGGATGGTGGTGAGTGGATGAGAAAACATAATTAAAGGAAGAGCAGAAGATACTTTTCCCTGAGCTGAAGGCTTTGTGCTGAAGCAAAATATTGAAAAATGACCTACTGTGGCTTATTGCTTGTAAGAATCCCACCCCTTCCTGTATCCACACCCTTAGCAAAGTGACTTTGCAGCTTCTCCCATTGAAAAGTGAAATCTGTTTCCCCATCCCCTGAATCTAGGTTGGCCTTATAACTTGTTTTGGCAAATAAAATGCAGTGGAAGGAATATGCTAGCTCCAAACTTGGCATCAGAAGTCCTTGCATGCTTCTACCTGCATGCTTAGAATCCTGTGACCATTATGTGAAGAAGCCCAGGCTAGTCTACTGGTAGGTGAGAGATCATGTGGAGCAGACACAAGTCATTACAGCTGAGGCCTCGTTAGCAGGCAACTAACCTAGCAGGTGATCACAGACACATGTGTGATCCCTGCTGAGACCGAAAGAATCACCCAGCTAAGCTCAGGCCAAATTGCCAATCCACAGACCTGAGGGAGCCAGAGGAAGTAGCCTTGTAGATATCTGCGGGACGAGTATTCCAAGCAGATGGATCAGTATGCACAAAGGCTCTAACATGAGAGCATGCCTGCCATTTCTGAGGAATGCCAAGGAGGCCAGTTTGGCTGGAGTGGAGTGAACGAAGTGGAGAGGGATAAAAGATGAAGTGAGGATGTGTGTGGTACATTGTAAAAATGGCCACGCATTCTTCACCTTTCTGCATCCTTGCCCTTGAAATATGATATTGCATATTCACCACCGTGAAGTGATTATACATATCCACTCCTTGCATCTGGATTGGCCCCGTGGCTCACTTTGGCTAATGCAACATTAGCAAATGTGATACAAGAAGCCTGAAAAGCACTTGCATATCAAAGCTTGCTTTCTTGCTGCTCTTGAAATCTCTGACTGCCTTGTAAATAAGACCAGATTAGTCTGCTGGATTATGAGACCCACTCACTTGTCATCCCAGATGACACCCACACATAAGGACACTGACCACAGCTAAGAGTTTTCTCAGCCAATATCAACAGAACTACCCAGTTGATCCCAGCCTAAATTGCCAACCCACAAAATTTTGAGCTAAAAATATCATTATTTTAAGCCCCACAGGCTTGGTGTAGCTTTTTAGACAACAAAAAACTAACTGATACACGGCTTTATAAATGTAACTGTGACATACTTTGTAAATTATAAGGATGAAGAGAATATCGTGTAAGACTTCAGAGAGAGGGAATAAAAGGTTAAGTGCAAAGACAATAGAATTAGACTAGAATTGAATTCTCCATCCACAATAGATGATGCTGTCAGACATAGGGATAAAGTTTATAGAATTCTGAGTGGAAAGGATTTTGGACATAAAATACCATTGAAAGGAAACAGGCTTTTGGGATACAAGAAAGCTATCACCTAGGGGAAAGAGACATTTTTCAATAACTCAGGGATTCTATTTGGAAATAATCTCTTGCATGGAAGCATATAGGTTATTTTTGTATATTCTTACTGAATAGTGATATAATTCCTATCAATGAAAGGAAGATAATTCAGAAATTCTTGAGTATCTCAGATCTGGCAGGATTTTATCCTGCATGGACAATTTCAGTGGCAACTGTGCTCCTACAAGAGGATCTAGGGGCCAATGGAAGATGGACTGATATTGACTGCATATGCTCCTAGTTTTGGTGTCCACATTGCTTCCAGTAAGATTCTGTATCCTTGCATAAATTAATCAGGATCAATCTAGTCTTTCCACATGCATGAGTGCTCTTGTAGGTGGTATCTTCCTACTAGTCCATAATCCACTTGAAATTTTGTAGTTTGTATTAGAAATGGGACTGGCATAAACAACTTCACCACCAGCAGCACTCTCAGATTTGGGAAGAGATGTTGGTAAACCAAAGGAAGTAATGGTGATACACAGTTAACTGTGTAGAAACTCCATAGTCTAAAGAATGGGACTGCTAGATCATTGTGGATTTCTTTTTGGTATATGCATGGGCAGGGGGAGGCACTATGTAGAGTTCATCAACTGTTCCCTTGACTAGAATCAGCTGGACCCAAAAGATAATTAAAGAGGCTTGAGGATTTAGAGGAGGGAAAAGGGAAGAGAATTAAGAAATGCTTTAATTCAAAATAAAAAAAGTAAAGTTTGTAAGTTCTTGAAAACTGAATAATCTGCTTTAACATGTTAGAGGTAATTGTTTTTCAGAAAAACAACCTGAAAGAAAGCTATGGCCTTGGAGCACAGTGATTTGAGCAAATATATAATAAGTGATTTAGCTTTTTTCTAGTTCAGAAAAAGTTTTGTACAGAAGAGAGATGATTTCTAAGTGGAAAATAATTATAACAAATTGCAATGGTATTGAGAAAATTCAACTAAAGCATTAGAAAAAAACAACAACTCCAGTGGCTCTGAGGTGCTTTCTTTAGGAATCAGGCAACTGTGCTAGTCTGTATCCGGCTGTGTTAAAAGAGGTTGGCAACATACCTAGTAAAAATTTTTTTTCTTTTCCAAAATATCTTTCCAAGGCTAGGTATCTTAGAGAGGATTTTTCATCTTTATCTTCTGTGTCATATTAAAATATTGCCTTGAAGCCTTGGCTTCTGTGGCTACTGAGCCAAGCACAAGGTTCATAGGTGGCAGTAGCATGTTTTCAACTGCTTTCAGCATTCTGCCTTTCTTTAAATAAAGATGTTCTTAAGAGATCAAAATTTTAAAAGTAAAAAGGTTTGCACATTTGGGGAAATTTCCAAAAAGGTATCACAAATTGTCTTTAAAACAATG
This sequence comes from Tolypeutes matacus, assembly GCA_026826555.1. Lineage (NCBI taxonomy): Eukaryota > Metazoa > Chordata > Mammalia > Cingulata > Chlamyphoridae > Tolypeutes > Tolypeutes matacus. Next base: position 6,902,636 of record JAKSZT010054138.1, on the reverse strand, counting down.
GCAATTGTGGAAAAGACAATCTGAGATAGGTCAGATAACATCAGGTGAAAATATCCCAAACTCCTCCTCCTCAGGACAAAAGGTATATATCAAGTGCGGAAGGGGAGGTGGATTATGGACTAAAATGAGAAACTTCCCAGAAAATCACCAAGCCTTAGAAAGGGAATGCCAACTGAAGCCACACCCCAAGGCAAATTGAGAATGGGACCCAAATCTCCTGTCCTCCTACAGGGGATCACATGGTGGAGGAGTGGACATCATTCTCAAGGGGAAGCTAAGAACATATTACTGGCCCTGTCCAGAGTCAAGCACAAAGCCACTGAAAATCCATATGTGATACTTTATGATCTTATTGCACTCTATGGTAAATTGACAGCATTAATGACCCCCACAAATCTATACTCTCTGTGATGCGACTTTGAACCTCCTCCCATCAAGAGGTAGAGTCTGTTTCCTCAATCCCTGAATCTGAGTTGGCACTGGGACTTGCTTTGGCCAATAGAACATAGCAGAAGTGATTGAGTTCCGGTTCCATCTCTAGGTCTCAAGAGGCCTTGCACCCTTCCATAGTATCACTTGGATCCCTGCCATGCCTATGAGAACACGCCTAGGCTAACCTGCTGGAGAAAGAAAGACCATGTGGAACAGAGCCCAGGTATCCCAGCCAAGACATTTAGGGCAGCCTAGAGCCAGATGACTCCCAAATATGTGAGAGACCCCAGTCAAGATCAGCACAGCTCCATACCTGAACCCCAACTGGCAGCAGATACACAAGACTGCCCAGATGAGACTACAACCTGTGCCTACTTAACCCATATACACGTGATCTGTAATAAATGGCTATTATTTTACGTCACCAAGTTTTGGGTTAATTTATTATATAACAATAGCTAAGTGATACAGAAATTGGTAACTTATCTTGGGTGCTGCCAAAACAAAAATCTAAAATATATAGCTTTGGGACTGAATGGCAGACTAGAAGAAATGGCAATCAGACTAATAATGATGACTGAAAAATTAGTGAGAAAATTGTTATTAGAGACTGAAGACAGGCAACCTGTGTTATGTAGTAGTGAAAAAATTAGAAAATTTGTTGCATGGGGTAACTTGGAAGATAGAAAATGTTCCTAATGAACTTTTCAATTTGGCTAAGGAGAACTCCAGGCAGAATATTTAAAATGGCACTTGGTTATTCCTAATTACATGCAAGCTAGAGGGATGAGCGTAATCAGAGGCAGAAGGTGGACTCTGGTGGATTAACTGCCCCAATGACTCCCACTGCAGGTCTTCGCATTAAAGAGTAGCATCTATTTCCCCATACCTTGTATATAGGATGGCATCGTGACTTGCTTGGACAACTGAATTGGTAGAATTGATGACGTGCCAGTTCTGTCTCTAGGCCTCAAAAAGCCTTTCACACTTCCTCTCTCCCTCTTGGAGATGTCCTGAGAACAAACCTGAGCTACACTGCTGGAGGATGACAGACCATGTGGATGGAAGCCTTGTTAGCACAGCAAAACCAAAAATATGTGAGAGTGCCCAGTCAAGATCAACAGAACCTCCTACTGTACCCACAGCTGACTGCAGACACATAAGTGAGCCTAGCTGAGAAGAGAAGAAACTCCAGGCTGATTTATAGGCTCATGAGCAATACTAAAGGATTACTGTTTTAGGCCACTAAATTTTGAAGTAGTTTGTTATGCTGCCATAGTTAAACAATACAGAACCTATCCTTCTGTGTAACCTGGAAGAAAGTGACTTTATATTTCTTTTCTGTGATGATCAAGTTACCACTAAACTCAAAATTGGCCTTACAGAAATGGTACATCTTAGTCCATGAGAGGAGTTGGATCTTTGCCCTAGAACTTTCAATAGCTGTTATATCCTTGTTCTTATGAGAAACCATGTAAAGAATGCTACAGATTACCTGGATTGATAGGGACAGGGATACGGGGCAAAAAAGGAGTAAATATCACTTGAACATAATAAAATTGCAATTGAAGATTGCTGTCTTAATTTTCTGGTGTTATTATGAGTTGGTGCTTACCATAAACAAACAATATTGTGAATTATACAAGTGCACAGAAATATCCCACTTGAACTTTCTGAATACAAAATTAACAGAATGATACTTTTTGATGTTCATGTAGCTACATTTTCTGATAGTCTTAACTGCCATTTACAAAGATGGACTGGTACAATACTGAGATATATAATATCTCTATTTATCTAAAGGTCTTTAGGAAATTGGGAGTTCAAAACTAAAAACTGCAATTTAAGGAAAAAAACACTAGTTGCCACAAAAATGGATCATTAAAGCAACTTTTAGACATCTGCATGTTATTCTATTTCAAATACATTATATCCTCTGCTTTTGTATTCTTTGAAGGAGGTTAGGGATTTTTCTTTGCAGATAATTGTGGTTTGAGTGATAGCGAAGAAAATTATCTGGACCTACACACTTTGTGTCCATTTCCTTGAAAATAGTCAATAGAAAAAAATGAGAAAAAATGGAGGCTGCTAAATTGGAAGTGAAGAAGTAACACTGTAATTTGAACACATGGTTTGGTTTCATAACACATAACATGGTATAATAAAGTCAATAAAAAGGGAAAAAACTGGTAACACAAAGACATAAATAAAAGATTGGATTAATAAGCTCTCATATTAAACCAGGTAAAAAGAAACGGTGACTTAATAAGCAATGTCAACTTTGGGTGTGTTTTCAAAAAAAGTAGTTCTTTTGATCCGACACAAAAGTGCATGGTGGCCCCCATGTCACCCTGTTCTACCACAAGCACTCAGGTGAAATAATTTCCACTCCTAGCATCCTATGTTTGGGCTCGCAATTTTGCACTAAAAAGAAACGGGGGTCCTTAGATAGTAACATACTTTAAAATTGACCTGGACCTTACTGTTCTTTTTTTGTTTGTTTGTTTGTTTGTTTCATTTTAAAAACAATTTATTAAAGTACATCATTCATTACATGAACATATATAAACAATAAGTGTATAGTAAAAGTTGTGAATTTACAAAACAGACATGCATAACATCATAAAGGGCTCCCATACATCAGCCCACCACAAACACCTTGCATTGTTGTGAAAAATTTGTAACAAATTATGAAAGAGCATCATCAAAGTTTTGCTAACTAGAGTCTGTATCTTACATTTGGTGTATTTTTCCCCCAACACATCCTGTTACTTTTTTGTTCATAAACCATTTAATTTATCTAAGCTGTACAATCGATGGCATTTGGTATAATCACTGAGTTGCGCATTCATCACTTCAATAAATATTAGAACATTTTCATTACTCCCCCCAAAAAAGAAAAACAACAAAAATAAACCACTATCATACCCATATGTTAGTGCGACTAATTACAAATCCTATGCTGTGATTTCACCATTTCTATTCATTCCCAAATATTCACAAATAACTTTTTTCCACTTCTGCACAGATTAAACCCCAGCTTTCCATACTCTAATCACATTCCTTTCTCTGGTGACCTATATTCTAATTACTAACTCCATGAGTTTACACAATATATTCAGTTCATAATATTGCAATCATACAATATTTGCCCTTCTGTACCTGGCTTGCTTCACTCAATATGATGTTCTCCAGATTCATCCATGTTGTCCTATGCTTCACGACTTCATCTCTTCTTACATCTGAATAATATTCCATTATTATTGTGTGTATGTACCACAGTTTGTTTATCCATTCTTCAGTTGATGGACACCTGGGTTGTTTGCATCTTTTGGCAACTGTGATTAATAACACTAAGAACATCGGTATGCAGGTATCTGTTCATGTCACTGCTCTCAGTTATTCTAGGTATATACCTAGTAAAGGTATTGCTGGGTCACATGACAGATCTATATTCAACTTCCTTAGGAACTGCCAAACAGTCCTCCACTGTGGCTGTACCATTCTACATTCCCATGTACAGTGAATAAGCGTCCCTATCCCTTCATATCCTCTCTAACACTTGTAGTTTTTTTATTTTGTTAATAGTGGCCATTCTAGTAGGTGTGAAATGATATCTCATTGTAGCATTGTAGCGTTGATTTGCATTTCCTGAATTGACAGCGATCTTGAACAAATTATGAAAGAACATCATCAAAGTTTTCATGTGTTTTTTTCACCATTTGTATTTCTTCCTTAGAAAAATGTCTATTCAGGTCTTTTGCCCATTTTTAATTGGGTCATTTGTCTTTATTGTTGAGTTGTAAGATCTCTTTAAATATCATGGATATTAAACCTTTGTCGGATGTGTGACATCCAGATATTTTCTCCCATTGAGTAGGTTGCCTTTTTACCCTCTTTACAAAGGACTTTGAGGCGCAGAAGTGTTTAATCTTGAGGAGTTCCCATTTATCTATTTTTTTGTTGTTGTTGCTCATGCATTGGGTTTAAGGTTTAAGAGACCCCCACCAACTACAAATCTTGTAGATGTTTCCCCACATTATCTTCTGGTAGTTTTATGGTCCTGGCTTTTATATTTAGGTCTTTGATCCATTTTGAGTTGATTCTTTTATAGGGAGTGAGATAGGTGTCCTCTTTCATTTTTTTGATTATGGATATCCAGGGCTCCCAGCACCATTTGTTGAAGACACTGTCCTGTCCCAGAAATGTGGACTTGGTAGGCTTATCAAAAATCAGTTGACATGATTGTTTTGTGAGTTTACAACTTCTGTCATAAAAATATATTTAAAAAATAATAATAGGGTGGGTTAGAGGAAAAATTCACCAAATGTAAGATAAGGACTATTATTAGTAGTAAGATTTTGACAATATTCTTTGATAATTTGTAACAAATGTCTCATGACAATGCAAGGTGTTGGTGGAGGGTTGATGTATGGGATCCCTGTATGATGTTATGAACATTTGCTTTGTAAGTTCACAACTTTTACTATACACTTGTTTATGTGTGTTCATGTATAAATGATATTTAAAAAAATAATAGAGTGGGTTGGGGGAAAATACTTTGGTTAGTAGTAATATTTTGAGGATGCTGTTCAATCATTAGTTTCAAATGTTTCACAACAATGCAAGGCATTGTTGGTAGGGTGAGGTATCAGAGTCCTGGATGATGTTATGTATGTTTGTTTTGTAAGTTCACAACTATTGCTATACACTTACTGTTAATGTATGTTCATGTATGAGTGATATACTTCAACAAATTTTTTAAAAATCAGTTGAAAATGGAGGTGACGGTCTAGTTCTGAACTCTGAATTCAATTCCATTGACAAATATGTCTGTCTTTATGCCAAGAAAATGCTGTTCTGACCACTGTAGCTTTATAATACACTTCAAGGACAGGAAGCGTGAGTCCTCCGACTTCATTCTTCTTTTTTAGGATGTTTTTGGCTATTCGGGACACCTTTCCTTTCCAAATAAATTGAGTAATTGCCTCTTCTATTTCTGTAAAGTAGGCTGCTGGAATTTTGATTGGTATTGCATTGAATCTGTAAATCAATTTGGGTAGAATTGACATCTTCACGATGTTTAGTCTTCTAATCTATGAACATGGAATGTCCTTTCATTTGCTTAGGTCTTTGATTTCTTTTAGCAATGTTTTATAGTTTTCTGAATACAGATCCCTTACATCCTTGGTTAAATTAATTCCTAGATATTTGAGTTTTTTGTTGCTATTGTATATGGAATTTTTTTCTTGATTTCCTCCTCAGCTTGCTCATTACTAGTGTATAGAAATGCTACTGATTTCTGCACGCTGATCTTGTATCCTGCCACTTTGCTGAACTCATTAATTAGCTCTAACAGCTTTGTTGTAGTTTTTGGAGATTTTATAAATATAGGATCATATCTGCAAATACTGAGAGTTTTACTATCTCTTTTTCAATTTGGATGCCTTTTTTTCTTGCCTAATTGCTCGAGCTAGAATATCTAGCACATGTTGAATAACAGTGGTGACAGTGGGCACGCTTGACTTGTTCCAGGTCTTAGTGGGAAAGCTTTTAACCTCTCCATTGAGTATGATGTTGGCTGTGGGATTTTCATATATATGCCTTTTATTATGTTGAGGAGCTTTCCTTTTATACCTATTTTTGAAGTGTTTTTATCAAGAAAGGTGCTGGATTTTGTCAAATACATTTTCTGCATCAATTGAGATGATCATGTGTGTTTTTTCCCTTTTGATTTGTTAATGTGGTGTATTACATTAATGGATTTTCTTATGTTGAACCACCCTTGCATATCAAGAATAAAACCCACTTGTTCAAGTTCTCTGTTTCCTTGATGATCTTCTGTCTAGTTGTTCTATCTATTAATGTGAGTGGCATGTTGAAGTCTCCAACTATTATTGTAGAGACATTTATTTCTCCTTTCAGTTTGCCAGAGCTTGCCTCATGTATTTTGGGGCATCCTCGTTAGGTGCATAGATATTTATGACTGTTACTTCTTCCTAGTGCATTGTCCCTTTTATGACTATATAATGGCCTTCTGCATCTCATCACTTTTTTGCATTTGAAGTCTATTTTGTCTGATACCAGTATATCTACTCCTGCTCTCTTTCGGCTACTATTTGTGTGAAATATCTTTTTCCAACCTTTCACTTTTACACCCTTGGGTCTAAGGTGAGTCTCCTACAGACAGCATATGGATGGCTCATGTTTTCTTATCCATTATGTCAGCCTATGTCTTTTGATTGGGGTGCTTAATCCATTAACATTCAATGTTATTACTATAAAGTCATTACTTACTACAGCCATTTTATCCTTTGGCTTTCATATGAAGCCAAAGGATAAATTTTTTGCCCATCTTTTTACCTTTTTGGTTACCCTTTCTGATAGTTTTCAGTTGTTCTATTCTCTAGGTCATTGATTTTTTTCTTACATGATTTCAAATCTGCTGTTATGTGCCTCTGTTGTATTCACCCACCCCCACCCCCACCAATATGGCTCCCTCGTCTGTTTGCTCATTGTTTACGTTCATTGTCTGATCATTGTTTTGCTCATTGTCTGATCATTGTTTTTTTTTTTTGCACGTTGTCTGCTCGTTTTTTCTTTAGGAGGCACTAGGAACCAAATCGGGACCTCCCACGTAGGAAGCGGGCACTCAACTGCTTGAGCCACATCTGCTCCCTATTGTATTTTTTATTTCACTTGTGTCTGTCATTCCTGTAAGATGTTATTTTCTATTTAAGATTTCAAATTTTTTTGTGCTCACTCAGTGTCTTCTTAATGTCTTTTATTTCTTTAGCCATGTTGTGCTTCAACTGCATGTTTTGATTTAGGAGATTTGTATGAACTTCATTGATTAGCTGTTTCAAGTTTTGTGTCTCATCTGGAGCTTTCATTTGTTCCTTTGCCTGAGTCTTATCTTCCTTTTTCGTTGTGTGGTTTTTAAATTTTTGCTGATGTCTGGGCATCTGATTCTGATGCTGAGTTTATTCTGATGTTCAGTTTCTCTCTCTTGCCTAGGGATTTACTGTTAAGTAACTGTGTGATACCACTCTTCTTTGCCTTTTGGTTCAACTTGTTCTAGATAGTTAAGATTGCCCCTGTTTAACTGCTCAAACCAGGGCTAAGAACTTAGTAATGGGGTGTATGCCAGTTTCCAAGGTCCTTGGAGAGGGTGGCAGTAAAGGCACCTGCTTTCCTGTTATTTTTTATTATATTTCCTTTTTCATGCACTTTTCTGGTCTCGCCAGAAGATGGTGCTCTTTGACAGACCTCTCAGCTCAGACCTCAGGTGCTAGGGGGTAATGCACTCAGTGTAACTCCTCAGGTGGGTGGGCAGTGCAGAAGCAATGTCCTCAGGTCAGGCTAAGCTTCACTAACAAACTTTCTCAGAGGCTGTTCTCCACCCTAGGCTGGCCATACCCTCCAACCTCTGCCTCCTCAGCAAACAACCTTGGGCTGTAGGGAGGGTGTTTGAGAAGGCAAATTATCTTTAGCTCCCTGCTGGTTCTCAGTGCAAACAAAGTTGCGGCCCCACCTGGCCTGGAGTGTGTGAACCCTCCAATGCAGCAGACCAAGTTTTCTGGCCAGAATCTGAATTTGCTGTAGGCTATGTTCCTCCCTTTCCCCTCTCTTGGGGAAGAGGACCCATGAAACCCTCTCAGTCCACAGCCACTTTTTCCACAGACTGTTATTTGCTCTTTAGATGGGGGGATGGGCGCTCACTGCTGCTTTTGCAGCTCTACCCATAGGATTTTTCAGCCAGCTGAGACTCCTTTCCTTTGCCTCTCTCTTCTAGGTGGTGACTTGCCTTCCCCTAGTGTCCTGAGCCCCAGAGAAGCCCTCCAGAGAGTCTCTTACCTGTCCTTTAGCAATTTTTTTCTGGGAGAGAAGTTGTCCCTCCACTTCTCTAATACTCCATCTTCCCGGAAGTCTACTTTTTGTTCTTTTAAGGAAGCAAAGATACATTCAAAGATGTCTGATATAGTAACCAGATTAAATTGCCTTCCCCCCACTGGCCTGTGACAAATTAAAACTTTTAAAAAATGATTTTGGTCACCTGGAATCAGTAAAGTCTGTGAAAGACCAGAAGGCCATGATGATGCTCAAAAGGGACAACATGAAGTGAATAAGAAGCAAGTTATATATAATACATTATTAGATTGTGGCACAAGTATAGAAAATAATTCATTGTAGCTAGATATCAGCTTCCACCAAAGGGGCAGTGGCTGGATTTGTGGGGAAAAAATGCATGTGTGATTGTGATCCTCTGACAAACTCAATATCAGGACCTCCTGAGTCTGGATATTAAGTCAGAATATCTCTGTACCTTCTCAGCTACTGAAAACTTAGAGGCAGATATTACTTGGAAACCACAACCTTTTTTATTTTGCAGATGAGGATGGTGCCATTTTGATGCTGAGCTTCGTTAAAAAATGGAGACATCTACATTGTATAAGTTCTTTCTGAACAATGACCTAAGACCCATATATAATAAGGTTGTCATGAAGCAGTGAGTTTAGATTTGTCTGTTTGTGGAGCTACAGCTCCACAGAGAGCCAAGGTACCCAAGAGAAGCTTTGTTGAGATATGAAAAAACTCAGACTTTATACCACTCTTTAGGAAAAGAAAATACTTAGGGATTTTATTCAGTAAAAATGAAAAATGTATGCAATAAAGGAGACTTGGTCTATTAGAAACAGTGGTTAGCAAAGTAACCAGGAAAACACATTGTTGCAATAATTACTGGTAATGTGGCTATGAAACTAAATAAACCATTAAGTAAAACTAAACTATATGAGGCCTAACAGAAATAACCAAAAATATTTTAAAATCTAGAAAAAGGACAGTGGTTTGGCAAGTATTAAGCTTTGTCCATCCAGCAGAACACCACCTCAGGAGGACAGCATTGCTTGCAGCTATATTTCCCATTGAGGACTCTGGGGACTGTGGTCTGGAAGAGGAGGTAGAGGAAGTATGCTGAAGACTCTGTCTTGTTCGGTAGGGGAGCAATGTAAATAACTCATTAATTCTTGACATTGAAAAGAAAATGTAAGTTTTTTCAGTGCCTTGAGTTTGCGGGCCCCATCCCTAGCTCTCCTCCAGCGTAGGAAAGGCCAACTTGACAGAAATGGAAACAAAGGCTCTGTTGGGGCCTCAGGCTTGGAGCAGCTGATAGAAATTTCAGGGGACCTCAGGGTCATGGGCTGAATACTGATATGCCACAACAAACTCTCAAGGAAATGTGAGATTGACTTTCCTCTGCTGGAGAGGATTCAGAAACTACAAAAATTGGTGAAAATCTTAAATTGAGGTGGTGATGATCAGCACTGTTACTAAGAAAGAAGTGTAAGGATACCTTGGATTCAGGGTGTGGGGTTAATATCTCCCTCAAAGTTAAGTTGTTCTATGGTTTTATGTTGAGATCAAAATGTCTCTCTTCAAGAAATATCAAATGCTTGAAGGTTTCAGGGTCAAAAATGAAGTCTGTTCCCATAGTATTATGACCAAGATGTTTCTACTCCCTGGAGATGCAGTTGTTCCCTGATGGAAAACTATTAGGAAAAAATACCCCATCAGTTAAGGAGGAAAGGCTTCTGAGACAAGTGTCTAGACTCTTAGAGGTTGGGTAGGACTCTGAGAAAACATAGGAAGAGAATACAGGACAAAATGAGTGAAAGTCAAGGAACAAATACTAATCTATGAGGTAATGAGGAAACCAGTCTGACTAGAGCAGGGAGTCTGTAGGCAGGTAGAGTACAAGGCTGGTTATGTAGGGAAAGTCATAGGGGACTTAGATATGGTTATAGACATTTAGATCTAATTAGGAAACCAGAGTGGTAAGTTTTTGCATGATATGAGGAAATAGATATTTTAAGGAGATTAATCTGGTAGCAATAAGCAGGATAGATAGGAGTAGTGAGGGATGGTTAGGTTGGTGGAAGGATCTAGAATCTAGAAGATGACAGCCTGAAGAAGGGGAGAAAGACAGATGAAGAAAGAACAAATACTAGACACTTTTTAAAGCAGGAATTTTTTTTCTTTATTTTTTATTACAAAGGTATTATATGCTTACTTTAAAATTTGAACAATACAAAAGTATATAAAGTAAAAATAAAAATATATATTAATGTAAGCACTATGAGAATACAAGTGATAGTTCAAATTTCAAAATCACTATTGGGAAAAGGAAGACATACACTCTGACAAATCTAGCAGGAAGAGAAAGAATAAAAAATAAAATAACATTACAGAAAAAATGAACAAATGTTTTGAAGCTGTAATAAATGTGAAAGGTTTAATTGTGAATTAAAAGGCAGACATTCTCAGGTGGAGTAAAAAAAAAAGTCCCATCATGTGCTGTTTTGGAAAGATACACCTAAAACAAAACAATACAAAGAAGTTGAAAATATTAGAATGGATGAAGATAAACCAGGCAAATGTTAAACAAAAAAAAAATGAAATGGATGTGGCAAAGAAAAGTGAAGGCACAAAGCATTAAATGGGACAAAGAAGGTATCCTTATATTGCAAACAAATACAATCCAATAAGACAATCATGAAACTTAATTCACAGGAAAAGAGTTTAAAACATATAAAGCAAAAAAGGTTAGAAATAGAGGACTGTGACAAAACGATGATGTGGGAGATTTTACATACCTTTATCAGAAGATTTAGATCAAACAGACAGAAATAAACAAGCATATAGAATATTTGAATAACAATTAACACATTTTATTTCATATGTAGAAATAAGATATATTTACCCCAAGCAAAAGAGAATACACATTCGCTTCAGTCACCCATGGAAAATTTATAAAAATTGACCACATACAAGACTCAAAGAAAATATTCCAAAATATAAAATTCATGCAGGATATATTCTCCATTCATGAGACAGTAAAAGTTGTAATTAAGGGGGGGGAAAGATAGAAAAACAAAACATCAACTAAAACTGAGCCACTTTGGAAGAAATATACTTCTAATTAACTCTTGGATTAAAAAGAAAGAAATTAAACTGAAACTACGGATGAGGTGACAAATGAAGAAAAAAGATTGAAAAGTAAACTAAGCATTCACCTGAAGAATCTAGAAAGAAATCAAACAAAACCGAAGACTGTAGAGAGAAGAAAATAACAAATATGATCAAAGAGTGATATAAAAAAGTATTGCTTTTTTAAAAAACTGCTTAATGAAAAGAAAATATACAAATCTATGGAAAGTCCTATCAAGGAAGAGAATAAAAAGAGATATTGCCACATATATACAAATTAAGGCACAGAAAATATTAGTTGCAAATTCCATTCAATACATTTGAAAATCCAGATGAAATGGATGAGTTTTATAGGCAAACTGATGAAACTGACCCAAGAAGAGGTGGAAAACTGGATAGATTCATTACTGAAGAAATTGAAAGAGTTAAATTTCTACCCTCACCCCAAACAAGCACCAGGACAAAATGATTTCATGGGCAAGCGTTACCAACTGATCAAGGAACAGCTTTGTCTCAGTTACTTACACTGTAGAAAAAGAAAAAGAAATCAAGTTCATTCCACAAGGGTAGCATAATCCTGATATCAAATAAGGAAAAGGATATCACTCAAAGAAAAACAATAAACCAGAATTTAGCCAACAAGTGTGCCTCGGCACACTGGTGTCCTGTGGATAGTTTATATGTGTTCTGTGATATTTATCACTTAAGGCTTTGGGGCAGCCAGGCAGAGTCTGGGAAGCTGATTGCCTCTGGCCTGAGAATCTTGTCCATTTACCCCCAGTGTGCCATGATTTAAAAAAGTTAAGGAGGCACTGCTATAGGTACTTACTAATGTAGAGTTTTATATTCTAAGTGAAGTATTGACATAGTCAAAACACCACTGCCAAGTAATTTCAATACAGGAAAACAAGAAGAGCTCAAAATTAAGAAATTATCATATTTTAGAGTGAAACCATAAGTAATTTCTATTAAAGTAAAAAACAAGGATGCCTGTTCTTTATTAATCAACATAAATCTGCATTATTCTGGAAGCCATAGGTCTTTACCAATGCACTATAAGAAAAAAATCAGATACAAACATTAGCAAGGAAAAGACAAGCGTTTCATTATTTACAGCTGTCAAGGTTGTGTACCTAGGGATTCAAGATGATAAACTGAAAAAGAAAAGACTATTAGAGCTAGGAACAGAGTTTAATATGATGCCTGGAAACAAAAATAAGCATTAAAAATCAATAGGTTTTATATACACTATCAATAATGAATTTTTAAATGCAATTATCATTCATAAGAGCAATAAAAACTATAAAACACCAAAGAATAAGCCTCGCAATTGTTTAATATCTAAATGGGGAATACAATAAAATTAAATAAATGGAGACAGACACCGTGTTCCCAAATGCAAAACTTAGTATCATAAATATGTCAGTTCTTGACATGTACTCGAAAAGATCCAAGGCAATTCAAGGATTGTTTTTAATGGAAGTTGACACATTGATTCTAAAATTCATCTGGAAAAGAAAAATGTACAAGAATAGCCAAGAAAATCCTGAAAAAAAAAGATAACAAAGAAGGAGTAGCCCTATCAGATTTCAAAATATATTATAATGCAATAGTAATTAAAGCAGTGAGGTACTAGTTCAGTAATAGACAAATATTATCAATTGTAAAGAAAAGAAACGTAAGAAACACACCCATAGAGTTCATGCTAAAAAGGGAATTCCAAATCAGTGTGGGAAATAATAAAATTCAATATACAGAGCCAGAAAAACTTTTCTGGAAAATAAACTTAGATCCCAACTTTCTCCCATATATATATACACACACAAAAACAATTCCAGCTTGATTAAAGTTCTAAGCAATAAAAAGTATAAGATAATGTAAAAAATAGGAGAATATTTTTATAACTTCGGGGTGCAGAAGCCTAGCTAAATATGAGACAAACCAAAAAAACTATAAAGGAAAGATGAAAATATTTGCCTATTTAAATGATTAAATCTTCTTTATGGCAAATGGCACCATGAATGAATGTAAAAGACAACTGACAGACATTTTAGATAAAACAGAGCAAAGGATACCACCTCTAATATCCAAAGATCTCCTACAAATCATAAGGAAAAAAGACAAATGACACAAATAGAAAAATAGGCAAAAGATATGAACAAGCAATTTCCAAAAGAAGAAACACAAATAGCCAATAAATAAATGGAAAGATGCTTAACCTTATCAGTGATAAGGGAAAAATAATTTAAAAGAAACGAGATTTTTCCATCAAACATATTGATAAAATTGAAAAGAATGATCAATTTGAGATCAAACTGAATGATCAATTTGAGAGGGCAATTTAGCTCAAACCCTTTGAGCCAGCAGTTTTAATTCTAAGGTTTCTAGTCTATAAAAATTTGTAAAAGTGCAAAAGATAGTTAAACAAAAGGATGCTTTTATAGCATTATCTGTAATAGCAAATTGTTGTTAACAACCTAAGATCTATCTTATGGAAAGAATTGAATAAATTATGCAGAACCTGTTACAATGCAATTCCATATAGTTGTGAAAAGAATGACTTTCTACTGGGGGTGGGAAGCAAGTTGTAGAATAATATAGGATGGTTTCCTTTTGAAAAACACACAAGAATACATACACATAAACAGAAATTACTGGAAAGATATAAATTTTTAAAAAAGGATCTTGGCTACCTCTGGGCAATGGGGTTGAGAGAGGGATATTTTCACTTTTTATTTTATTTACTACGGAAGTTTTTACATGTTACAATAAGCTTGTATTAGTTTTGTAACAGAAAAAAATAAATACTGTAATTTCTTCCTATAAAATTTGGATATTAAAAAAACCTATAAGGAAACAGAAAAAAAGCAAATTTAATCTCACTACACAGAGCCAATTACTACTAACATGTCAACACTTTTCTTTAGAGTCCCTGTTACACATTTTTAACATATTTTAAGAGTTTTTCTATGGAATTTGGGGCTTTTCCCCTAATGAATATAATATTGTATTTTCCTATATCATTAAAAATACATTAAACATGAAGTGTAAATTAACAATTTTTTTTTAATTTTGAAAATAATGCATGTTCAAAATAGAAAATTTAGAAAACACAGAGGCAAAAGAAAATAAAAATCACATGTATTCCTACCATCCAGAGATTACTTAGGAAAAAACTAATGAACCTTGAGTGCACATAATTGGGTTCATAATAACCTTTAGACCATGCACACTATCACATTGATTCAGGCATGGCTACCTTTTATTTTTTACCCACTTACTTGTTATTTTATTTAACTTCAATAATAATCATATGATTATTAATCAAAGATATGATTTCAATTATATAATGAACACCTACCCACCCACCAAATGTGAGCATGAGAGTATAGACAATAACTTAGATCCATCTATATGATCCTCTCCTATTCCCACCCCCTGGTCCTATCCCCAGTGACAATTATCCTGAATTTTTTGTTTGATATTCCCTTGCTTTTTAATAAAGTATTTTGTCCCATATATACATAGGCCAAAATAATATATTGCTTTGTTTTACTTATTTGGAATAATATAAAAATCATGTCCTATTATATGTAGTCATCTTAATCCAACAGTATAGAAGTAAAATTTACCCATATTGTTGCATGTAGCTGGAGTGCATTCATTTCACTGCTGTATAATATTCTATTTTGTGAATATACCACAAATTATCCGTTCTTCTTTTGGGAATTATACTATTAACATTTTAGTGTATATTCTTCCAGTTATTTTCCTTTGAGGATACTTATAAAGTTTCCTTTCTTCAAAAGTTGGATATTATGCATACTTTCACATGACCTTTCCTCTCAAATGGTATCTTGTAAATATAGCCCCATGTCAGTAAATATGCTTCAATGGTATAAATGTAAATGACTACATAGCATTCTATCATAAAGTTACAAGACAATTTGATTTAGTTACTTTCGATTGTTGGACATCTGGAGTATTTGCAATTTTTTGTTATGATAAACATTAGGATCAACATTGGCCCAGCAACTTTCTTTTTAGGAATTTACCCTAAGTAATATCTGAACAAATTTGCATGCAAATATGTACAGGGCCACCAAGGAGGGCGATGCAGTTTGTGTTTTGCACAAGTTGCACAAGTTGCTCATCACAGCAGCTTTCATAATACCAAAAAATTAGAAGGAACTTAATGTCCACCAACAAGAAATGGATTAAATAAATTGTATATAAAAATTATAACATAGATGTGCAGTTACCAACATAGGAAGTTGTTCCCAATTTATGAAGCAAAAAAAAAAAATAGGTTAAATGGCAGCATGATTCCATTTTGTATTAGAAAAATAAACATATCTGGAAAAGAGTCTGAAGAACATACATCAAAAACTTTACAATGATTAGCTCTGGGTATTGAGATTACTGGAGATTTTAATCTTTTTGATTTGCTTATTGAAGTATTTTCAACAGTAAACTTTGATTAATATAAACAAATAATGAACTTTTGTGCAAAATTGTTTAAATAGTTTTCTTGATTATAAAATATTTTCACAATTTAAGAAACTTGGAAAAAAGAATATAAAGAAAACAAATATCACACATAATCCTACCTGAGATCATCAGTTCACAAACTCCAGTGTGTTTATTTCTAGGCATTTGTCCCTGAGTATACATTTTTAAATAGTTGTAATCACCCTTTTATAATCTTGTGTCCTGATTTTTCACTTAACATTATATAATATGAATATGCCATAAATATTTGAATAGAAGAATATTCCATCACATGGCATAGCATAGCTTACTTAGTTGTTCCCTGAAAGTTAGACCCTTAGGTTTTTCTGGTTTTGGTTAGGCCAAATAACTAAGTGAAGAAGATTTTTGTAAATGAATGATCCACATCTTAGATAATTTCATTTGGGTAGACTCCTTGAAGTGAAGATACTAAGTTAAAGAGTCAAACATTTTTATATCTCTTGATATATATTGTCAAAGTGTACTTAACTATATATTTTAAGGCAGCAAGTCTCACTAGGAAAAAACAAGTCAAAGCACCTGGATCCTATATTCATCTCTAGTTTAACATAGGATTAACCTCTAATAAGGTAAAACTGATAGAACAATATCCACCTTACCTAAGTCACACAGGTTATATATAGTGAAAACCAAATGATTTAATAGATCATTTTGTGTCACCGTAAGTGTTACTTCTTCAGGAACACTTTCCTTAACTCTCCAGACTCTCACAGCATCCTATACTTACTTTCTCTTCATGGCATTGAACACAATTGATAAATAGTTTCTCAACTGTTTTGTGTACTGTTTCTCCCAGAAGATTTTAAGCTCCATTAGAACATGCCTGGTACACAGTTGGTGTTCAATAAATATTTTTTGAAGGAGGGAAGGAAGTGATAGTATGTTGTAACTGTAAGTCATTGGACATTTGGAAGACATTGTTATTTTCATTATTATTACTTATTATTATTAAATTTTATTTTTATTGCCATGTAGATTATTCTAAACCCTTAGAGATTCCATGACTAAACATAATTTCATTATATGGCTTTCATATTTGTCATGCCAGCCATTGGCATGAGTAGCAACATAGCTGGAGGCACCTGGTAGGAGCTGAGACTTGGAGAACCAAATGGTTAGTTCTCTAAGTCAGCAAGCTGGGAGTTAAGGAGTTGTAGTTACCATTAGTCGGACACAAGGCAGTGGTCAGGCATCCAGAAGGTCAGTGATATTTGAAGAAGCAGGTGGATCCTGGAGGTCAGAAACAAACTAATGGTAAGTAATTGAGATAGTAAGATGCAAACTGTACACTGGTCAGTGATAAGGAATTAAAGTAGATGAGATAGTTCAATTCCAAGCATCAGTCCTCAAAGTACAGAGCTTGGAATATGATTCTAAAGGAAAGGGTGTTTGAATTCAGTGCTCCCTCATATTCTTCCTGCCCAAAGTGAAAATGGTTATCAGGAGGTGTTTGTGCCTAGCTCCATATATGTAAGCAAGGGAATGGTAGTAGCTGGTTGAGGAATGAGGTCTGTGAATACAAATATTTTTCTGATAGTAGCAGGAAACAGTGAGACCATTTGTATACAAGATCTTATAAGAGTCTATACGTAAAGTGGGTAGCAATCAAGCTTTGGATCCCATCATTCTCACCTTGACTTTCAATGGCAGACATTATAACATAGTGGTTAGGATCATGGACTTTGGAAACAGGCTAGCTGGGTTCAAATCCCGGGTATATAATTTACTAGTTATGTCCTTTTGGGCACATTATTTCAGCTCTGTGCACCAGTTTACTCATCTGTAAAACGGGGATAATGATAGTGCCTACTTCAATGGGTTGTTGTGAAAATTAAATGAGCTGATGCATGTAAGGACCTTAGAACAGTGCCTGGATGAAGCAAATGCTATGTTAAGTGTTACTTATTATTATTATTATTATTTATATTATTTAGTCATATAAGACCAAAGAAAAATTGATGATATTTAAAAAAGGACAAATATACTGTATGTTAACTTTATCTAAAATAATAAAGTCTCTAAACAGGAGTTTTCCCATTATTATTACTCCCATTATTAGAATAAAAATTTTACTTCTGCACCTAAGTAAACATAGTTGACTGAACAAAAACTATAAGCATTAACAAAGTAGCAAAATTTATCACAGCAACCCCATCTGTGTGATTATTCCATAGAAGCTGTATTATGAACACTATCTTAAAAAGTTGTAGAGAATAAATACACATTCCTAATAGCAAACACACACTTAGGCTACAGTAACGTTGGTCCATAAGATCTGGTCTACAAGAAGGGATGCCCTATTAAATTGTTTTTGAAGCTAATTCTCTTAGACACAGGAAATATTAGAGTTGGAAGACCTAGCTGTGGAAAGATCTGAACGTGGGAAGGTTTGGAAATGGGAAGACTAGATTTGAAAAAGCCTGGAACTGGGGAAAGGCTAGAAGACCTGAACTAAGGAACATGTTAGAATACCTGGATATCGCAGACACTGGAAGACCTGAATCTTAGAAGACCGGTACACTGGAGACGTTGGAAGACGTTGGATATTGAGCCCGCTGTTCGAAGTCTGGGAAGTTGTTGGAAGACTTGGAGATGCTGGAAGACGTGGAGATGCTGGAAGACGTGGAGATGCTGGAAGATGAGCCAATGCTGGAAGCCCTGGAGATGCTGGAAGACCTTGAGCTGTAGGAAGATGTGGATTTGTTGGAAGACTTGGCTTAGTTGGAAGACATGGATTTTCTGGAAGACGTGGCTTTTGTTGGAAGACGTAGGTTTTCTGGAAGATGAGGGTAGGCTGGAAGACATGGATTTGATGGAACACGTGGATTTTCTGGAAGATGAATTTTCTGGAAGACCTGGAGGTCTTTGGAAGACGTGGATTTTGTGGAAGACGTAGCTTTGTTGGAAGACGTGGGTAGACCAGAAGACATGGATATTCAGGAAGACAGCTTTGTTGGAAGAGGTGGATTTGATGGAAGACATGGATTTTCTGGAAGACAAATTTTCTGGAAGATCTGGAGGACATTGGAAGATGTGGATTTTTCTGGAAGATGTGGCTTTTTTGGAAGACATGGATTTTCACAAAGACCCAAATCGTCCAGAAGACCTGGATTGTCTGGAAGACATGGATTTGCTGGAAGACCTGGAGGTTACTGGAAGATATGGATTTTCTGGAAGATATGAATCTCCAGGAAGACATGGATTTGCTGGAAGACCTGGAGGTTATTGGAAGAACATGAATTTTCTGGAAGACGTGGCTTTATTGGAAGAACTGGATGTGGTGGGAGACACAGATTTTTCCAGAAGACGTGGATTGGCTGGAAGACCTGGATAGTCTGGAAGACCTGGAGGTTTGGGGAAGACATGGATTTTCTGGAAGACATGGATCGACAGAAGATCTGGATTTGGTGGAAGGCATAGTTTTTTCTGGAAGACATGGGCTGACTGGAAGACCTGGATTTCTTTCCAGAAGACACGGATTGACTGGAAGACCTGGGCTGGTTGGAAGACAGATTTTTCCAGAAGACATGGACTGGCTGGAAGACCTAGATTTGGTGGAAGATCTTGGAATTACTGGAAGACATGGATTGGCTGGAAGACCTGGATTTATTGGAAGACTTTAAAAGTATTGGAAGACATGGATTTGCTGGAAGACATGGATTTTCCTGGAAGACATGGATTTTCCTGGAAGAACTGGATTTTGTGGAAGATCTGTAATTGCTGGAAGACTGGATTTTCTGGAAGACTTGGACCTTGTTGGAAGACATGGATTGTCCAGAAGACGTGGATTTTCTGGAAGACTAGGATCTGCTGGAAGACCAGGATTGGCTGGAAGACCTTGAGGTTATTGGAAGACTTGGAATTAGTTGAAAGACTTGGAGTTGCTGGAAGACCTGGAGTTGTTGGAAGACCTTGACACTGGCACTGCTGGAAACCCTGGACATTGGAGACATTGGAAGCACAGCATGTTGGAGACATTGGCAGGCTTGAATTTTGGAGACATTGGTTACTCTGGATATTGGAGACTTTTGAGGCCCTGACTGTTGGAAGTCATGGACATTGGAAGCCATATAAACTGTAAGTCCTGGAAACTAGAGACACTGAGAAGTTGTGTACCTTAGTAGCCCAAAACATTGGAAGATAAGGACAATGGAAGACATAGACAATAGAAATCCTAAAATCAGAAGCCCAGTGTGTTGGAGACATTGGAAAACCTAGATATTGACATATTCATATTAAAAGACACAAAATTTGGAAGAATTACCTTTTTGTGATGCTGGAAGTCAAGGATGTTGGCAGACCTGGACATCAGGATACCTGGCCATTAAATCTGGATTTTAAGAAACTTTGTCATTCAGATATTGGGGCTGTCAGAACACCTGAATATTGGAAGACTTGTTTATTGGATATATTGAAAGACTTGGGCATTGGAGGAACTGGTGATCACAAGATCTTGTAAAATCAGGATTTGAAGACTTTAAAAGATGTAGGAACTGGAAGATGTAGAAGATATTGGAAGAGCTAGACTTGGACACTATGGACACTGGCAGAGCTGTTGATATTGGAAGATTGGGACCATAGAAAACTTAAAAGTTAGGATTCTTTACCCTGAAAGATCTGGACCTTAAAGTTTGATGGTTGATAATATAAGAAGACCTAGACATTTAACAACCCCAATCTTAGAGAGATTAGAAAACTTGGGTGTTGGAGATGCTCCAAGTCAGAGATTGGAAAACATGGGTGTTATAACATTTAGATCAGGCACTTGAGGATATTGGAAGCTGTGCAGCTCAGAAAACCTGATGTTGGATACACTGAAAAATCAAAAGGCCTAATCATAGAGATACTGGAAGGTCTGGATATTGGAAGGCAATGTTGAAAGACACTGGCAATGTTTAAAGAGATTCATATTAGAGCCTAGCTATTATGTCAAAAGACACCATAAAACTACTCTAACGGTGATTATGACTATGGCATCTCTTCCACTAAAAAGGAAGAGACAGGGAAAGGATATTCCAGGAAGATGACAAAGAGGAATCAGGGAAATTTAAGTAAAAGCAAGTAGTTTGACTGGGTTAGAACTTATCTTCAGAGTCTTGATGAACTGGCCCTCTGAGTCTTTATGGATTGACAGGATGTGAGTAGGGCATTATCAAATAAGAAGCAGTGTCAAGGATAGGGGAACTATTTGGCTGTAGATCAGAGGTCAGCAAAATTTTTCTGTGAAGGGCCAGAAAGTAATTATTTAAGTCTTTGCCGGCCATACAGTTGCATAGAATCAACTCTGTTGTAGCACAGCCATAGACAATGAGAAAATGAGTGGGTGTGGTTCTGTAGCAAGAAAACTTTATTTAAAAATAACAGGTGGGACAGATTTGGCCCAAGAGCCTCAGTTTGTCAAGCCCTTCTCTAGATTCCCAATCTAGGGGATAGTAAATTTAAATACATTCCAGGCTAGCATTCACATACAAAAGAACGGATAGAGCAATTTGAAGTCCAATCACAAATAACAACATTATATAATGTGATGATACTCAGGAGAGGAGACTGGCGAGAGCCTAAGAATGGGGTTCTGATCTCCAATCATTTCAGGGACCCTAGCAGGGAGCCTTGTATTCAGAGTCACAATCAAGTGGGCTGCATTCAGGGCTCCAGCCAAGAGGGTTGGGGTTCAACGAGGAAGTCCTAGGCTAGTAGGCTGGATGCCTAAGAAGAAAATTAAATAAGAAACCCACCCTTATAGACTGGGCATAAATGGAAAGGAATGGGGAAAAACACTACAGCTTGATAGGCTCATTCCAGGCACCCTGACTTCAGAAAATGTCTATATTCTGATCCTACCCACCAGAGCTTAAGTGATGAGCTCAAGGCATCAGGGTGGTGCTGTAGGCTGAAGGTCCTTAGTACTTCAATAGGAGACAAGGGCTAGCACATATATTACAGGAAAGAGAGCAATGGCAGACAAAACTGGCAAGGTACACCAGCAATGGACGATGGTTTAAAGGTCAAATACTGGAATATATTAGACAATGGGCTATCATTGAAGGATTATGAGCAAGGACGTTTCAAAGTCAAAACTGAAAAAAAAAAAAAGTCAAAACTGTACATAAGGAAAGTCAATTGGGCAGCAAGGAAGACTAGGATATAAATACTTTCAAAGACTACTAAATATAAATACGAGAACACCAAGACTCAAAGTTAAAACACTTAAAGTGTTGGGATGTGAGTTAAGAGGGCACTGCAACCATCCAGGTGAGTGGTAGTGAGGGCTTGAATGAAGGCAGTGGCAGTTCTGTTGCTAGGCAGACACCACATCAGAGATTTTACGATGGATACTCAGCATTCCAAATACCAGAGTTTTATAAACTTCTTTAATGCCGTCGTTAAAGACAGAAAATACAAAGAAGCTCAGAAGCTAGTTATGAGGAATCCATCCTCACCTAGGATGATTGCTTCCACTTATCCAATTTCTCTCAAGAACAGCTGAGCTAATAACTTGGTGGCTCAAGCAAAATAGATCCTACATGGCCTGATCTTTATCCACTATATCACAGAGTGACTTAATTATCTTAAAAATAGAACCAAGTGGATGGATTATTTTCTAGAGGCTCGGAATACATCCGTGTCAAAAAAAAATCATTGCCTCTAACGACTATATAAATATCATGCAAACTTAACCACATTTTAGATATAGCACAGAGAATCACTGCAGGTAAAGGAATAACTTAGGGACAAAGAAACTATTGTTCCAGGTATCTGTCATAAGGAAACAGTATTAAGACTCATTTTTCATTCCCTCTCTCTTCTCAAAACCACTATACATCCCTTACATTGAGGGAAATTAGAAAACAGATATTAAAATATCAAATCTTCACCAAGAGTAAATCATATCCAATTCTACAGTTCATATTAATGTTAGAATAATAATAGCAACAATTTATTGAGCACTTACTATGTGCCAGGCACTGTGCTAAGCTTTTCATATATATTTAATCTCATAGAAATTCTATCACGCAGATGTTTTTGACCCCGTTTTACAGATTAGAAGCTAAAGCCTGGAATGGCTCAGAAACTCACCCACAGTCACACAGGTGCTAAGTGGCAGGGATAGGATTTGAAAACAGGTCCTCCAATATCTGGGCTCCGTGCTGATTCCTCACACCCCAGTAATCGCAAAGTTATACCTCCAGGACAAAGCATCACTCACCCAAACAGAAGAAGTCCCCAGCCCAGGGCAGACAAGAAGCCAGTGGCAAAGCCCTCACTCCAAGTCCCATGTTCTTCTCCTTCAGGCACTCATCATACGGCTGCCATTAATCAAGAGGCAACTCGAGGTGTTGGCAATGATAAGTTAATTATATCTTTGGCTTTATGTAGCAATGCAAGAAAAATGACATGCAACCTCTCCAACACATTTGATTCACATTTAATTTCTCAGACCTTGTTATTCAGGCTAACAAACGTATCCTTTCCTTTATCTCTCTTCTACTTGACTTTATGATCTCCAAGAACATATCCACTCCATTCATAGCACGCCGTATTTATTTCTGATTTCTTAGGTAAACCACCAGAACACCCTGACATCAAAGGCCATTCAAAGGTAAGACTGTGTAAAGTTCAGTGATCAATGTATTTCACAGCACAAACATTGTGCACACAAGCTTTTAGATCATACACACGGTAGAAACCCTTTATTAGCATTCTGGTTGCAGCAGCTATGTAATCCAAATGGATAGTTTAAAGAGCCTTCTCTGCATCTTGAACTAAAAGAGTCTAAACAAACAAAAGATTCTTTTTAAATGTAATGCCAGTTTTCTAATATTTTTTCCCAAACTTTAGCAGCCTGGGCTACCCTTTCTCCCCACTCCTTTTCCCTTTGTTTTTTTTTTTTTGTTTGTTTGTTTTGCTTTGTTTTTGTTTTTTTTTTTTGCACAGTGGTTAAATATGCCTGTGAAGAAGCAAGTTTCCATGCACTCCATTATACTGATTGTTAAGGATTTACCCGAATAATTTGACAACAGAAAGCTTCTCTCCACTCAAACTATGCATAAAACATACTAAAAGAAATGTCAACTTTTCAGGTTTTGGGCGGGGGGGCATTCATAACTTAACGAAGAACCAAAAACACACCCGTTTGCATGGCAGCATTGTCATTAAATTCTATTTCTACCATTTAGGCTAGCCCAAACTTTTTCATCTTCCTCTAAGTTCTGCTGACTTGTTAAACTCAACCATGTAAAAATGTTCCACCTTTTACCCTCATTAATGATATTACTTTGATTATTTTAAGTGGTTATTTCCTTAAACAAGTATTAGATTTCTTCCAATATCTTATTTCAAATGACCTGAGTCCTAAACAGATAAACATTTCCATCTATCAACCCAAAGTCTAGGCATTCCGATGACAACTAAAATAACACAATAGTCAGTTTCCCACTTTATTGTTTTATATTAAGAATTCCTAGTAAAAGCTGTTCAATTTCTAAAAAAGATTTCTCTAATTCTTGTCAAGTTATGAGAATAAAAATTGCCAAGGCAGTAATCTCAATGAATGGTAAAACTATCAGGAAAGCTAATTTCTTCAAAGGTATAGAGAACCACTGAGTACATGGGTAAAAAGATCATTGAATTAAAGATTGTTTACTTCTAGGTATTAACAGGAACAAGCAAATTATTATGGACCCTTGAAACATTAGCCATACAGAGTTCCCTGGTTTGGTTTATGGAAACAAAAGATGCAAACTGTTAAAGCATTTTACACACAATATCTATTCATTATTATTTTCCCCAAACCCTATAGCCCCAAAGAAAAACTGCAGTTATCACAGAAAAAGACACACACACACAGGAGGTACTCTAGGTTTCCTTTCAGAAAGTTGATTCTCTGTTTCCCCTTTTTTCTATAGCATCTAGGCCTAACTTCCTTTTCTGCAAGGGACCGAAATTTGGTAAAGCTTGAACCACAAGCCCAGTTTTTGAAAGAACAAGAGTACAATATTACTACGACTACTTACCTTTGGTCTCTAGGAAAGGACTTAGATGCTCTCAAAGCCAGCCAATGGTGTTGCTACACCTTTTTTTTTCTCAAGAGAAAAAAAAGAGATAAAAAGACCTTAGAGACCAATTGGTCCTACCCTCTTTTTTGGCAGATAAACAAGACTATCCGTTGAACTCTTGAGAGAGCAGAAACTTGAAATCAAGGGTTCCTAGCTCCTAGGCTCACTATCATTTGTATAGAGCAGTAGTTTGCAACCATCCCTGTAACAATGAGGTGGAGCCAGTGGCCACTTGACAGTTTTGGGGTAGGGAGGGGACGAGCAGTTGAAATACAGGGGCTTCTTTGGGAGTTGGAGGTTGTCCTGAGTAGTGTTGTGGCAACGGATGTAGGCCATTTTAAATCAGCACACACCACTCAGAACTGAGTGGGAGAGAGTGTGGTCTACAGTGTGAACTGTGGTCTATGGTTGGTGGCAAGGCTCCAGGATGTGTAAGCTCATTGAGGGTGGTGGGCCACACTTGTGGGAGATGTTTGTGTGGGATGTGGTGGGAGGTGTGGGAGGTGGCAACATGGGAATCCCACTGGGTTCCGTGTAATATTTTGGGTAATCTAAGCACCTCTTAAAATAATTATATAAAAATTTAATATAAATAACATTTTAGTAAGCAAATACACATATATGCATATATATTTATATATCATTTTGCAAATGTTTGTATGTATTGTGAGAATTTTGATTTTTACCCACAATAAAAATAAATTAAAAAAAAAAAAAAAAAAAAGAATCACTTGAGGAGCTTCCAAAATGTATAGAAACTGGTCCCATCCCTGATTCAGCAGGTTTAGGGGTAGGACCCAGCTAGCTGGATTTTTCAAAGCTCCCCATAATGACTCAGATGGGCCATCAATGTTCAGGACCACTGTGGCCCCAAGCAAGAGCAAAAGCTCACCTGGCACTGTGGCGTGTCACTAGAGCCACAGCACTCTACAGTGGTTTTCAGCCCTCATCTGCCTCTTTTGCACTTGTGAAGGAATATATGTCATCTCAACAGGAACTATGCAAGCAAACCCTTTTAACCTTTTAACTTTTTTTCTTTCTCCCTGATCACTTCAAACTCAGATATAGGTAATCTTTCATCCAGAATGCCAGCCTGGGGGCAGGGGATTCCAAAATCCCTCCCCCCCACACACACATACACACATCTCAACTTGAATGGGCTTCCCCCATGCCTCTTACAAGATGAAATTTGAGTTATTTCCTGGTGTCATTTTTAGACACTGTGGTTTAAAGACAGCATTTTCTCCTTACTGAACATAAACAGCAATTTTTCAGGTTGTCTGTATGGTTTTTCAAGTTATAGACAGTCTCTTTTTGACAAGGACATGTCAACAAATTATCTTTCTTCTTTTATCTATTTAGGTTTTTTCTTTCTTTCTTTTTTTTTTTTTTTTTTTTTTTTGCACATCATTATCAGCATGTGATTATGGTGCCAGTGCTCCAATGCTGACAAAACAGCAATTAATACAGAAGAAACAGCAAACAGCAATGTTATTCGGGCTTCCTGTCTCTTACTCCCAAAATAACTGCCCAACCAAGTTCAAAATGGACATCAAGTGGGAAGGTGTACATGAAGGCAAAAAAGCAGGCAGATTCGTCATGTCTTTGCCAAGAATTCTTAGACTGAGATATCAGCTTCATACCTCTGGCTTTGTGATATTTTGCCTCTGTTAACTCTGCCTAGAAAAGTTCAAATACCCAAAATTAAAACAACATCAACACGAACGTTTGTAACACATTTAAGCCCAATAAAGCAAATATATATGTAATTGTGGAGGGAATTTAAAGTCCAAATCTGGGAACGAAGTCTCCACCAGCTTTAGGGAATAGGAATACCAGCTTCCTTCCCTTTTCTGGAGGATATTCAACAGTTCAAAGCATGGGGAAGGCTGGATATGAGAACTGAAAATATCTAAGGAAATGATTCTAGCAGCTTCTTCTCCTTGATCAGGTACCAAAGTAATCTCAGGAGTCCATCATGTTATCAAATGTTCTGATTTCTGGGACTGGCCAATAGCTAACTTATACAACTGCTGCAAAACAAATTAACTTATAACAACTAGTTACAAAGGAAAGACTTGGGTCCTTCCTGGTAAGATAGCAAGTTAGGCTTAATAAGAATTAAAATTAATTTCAGGATCCAGAGTACAAAAATTGCCAAACCAAGTCTAGTGCTCTCCCCAGGTGCTACAGTTGAGTTCCTAAGTACAGGAATTTGTGTTGAAGACCTTTTGGAAAAATAGGGGCAGGGAAGGGAGTATTGGAAGCCCAGACAATTGGTTTGCTCGCTATAAGGAAACACTAAGCAAAGTGAATCTTAATGGCATTTTATAAATTTCACATTAGCAAGTGTGGTTACCGGTCTATTAATTTCTGTTTCTCTCAGATCTCGAGGTGAGAATAATAAAGCATCAATGAAAATTGTGGTCATGACAGTAGCAATAGGAGAAAATAGAGAAAATTGGATTTTTGTCTGCAGATAAGTAAGCTCAGTCTTCTGCATCACTTTCATCTTCTAGCCCAAAGATCTCCCCCGCATCATCAGAGCTCTTGGATTCTGAATCCCAAAGCTCAGCCAGCTGCATGCAGGGTTTCTGCTTCTTGCTGGCGGAAGGGGTTTGGATGACATGGCCTGTCCATCCAGGCTCTTCTTCCCTGTTGAAGCAAGCAGAGAAAAAAAAGACTTATTGGCCCTCACTGGAAGGTTTCTTATCACTGCTTTACAGAGTGGTGGGTAATCATGTAAGCCTTGCCTGAAGGTCGATATATAGTCCACCGAAGGATCTCTTTCCTCTAAATCATCACGGCGATCTGATTTGCAGAGGGGGCACTTCAGTGCTCTTCGAACTCGGGGCCCTAATCTACCATGGCCTCTTTTATCAACTTTTGATGCAATCACTTCTCAGAAATATTTCTCAATTATCTTGTGGGGGTGATAGTCTAACAGTTCAGCAGTGTCACTTAACGCAATGTCCTCAAATCCTTCACTACCCAACCGTTTTGCAGATGCTACAATACTTTCAATCTCTTCTACCACTGGAAGGCAACTTTCAGAATCAGTTACAGCCTCATTCTGAAGTTTCTGCCAGGCTCCATTAAGGGTTGACTGTTTCATTTCTCTCACTGATTCCTCTACTATTGTTAAAGCATTACAAATGGAGAAATTGTGCCAAGCTACTCTCATGGTAATTTTCAGTGTCTCTTGCATAAGATCTTTAAGGTAGTCAAATATACACCAAGTGTAGCATATCGTGAACATTTTTAGCACTCCCAAATGCATGGGCTGAAGGAGGGGAGTAGAGTTGAGGGGAATGGAGATGACTTGAACACAAGGGTCAGCATTTAATATCGCGCTATTGTCAATGGGCGCAGTGTTCAGAATCAACAAAACGTTGAATTCCAGATTCTTTTCACTTAAATATTCTTTAACCTCAGGAACAAAACAGTTCAAAAAGCAGTACAAGAAGAGTTTCTTGGTGATCCATAGTTTAGGGTTTCCTATCATGAAAACAGAGAAGTGTTTCTGGCATTCTCTTTTAAGAGGGCAAGGATTCTGGAATCTGTGAAGCAACATAGAAATCAGAAAGCCACCAGAAGCATTGGAACAAAGCAGAACTTTGAGCTTGTCTTTTCCAGGCTTGAAGCCCCAGGTCTTTTTCCCATCCTTCGCAATTGGTGTGCAAGTCAGCATGCGATTCCAGAAGAGGACCATTTCATCAGCATTGAAAACCTTTTCAGGCAATTAGCCATTTTCCTCAATGACGTTCTTCAGGTAATCAGGATACTCTGCAGCAGCTTCATGATCTGCTTCCTCCACCAGGCACTTATTTTCATACAGACCATAGCGTTTCTTAAATCTATCCAACCACCCATTGCTTGCCATGAATGTGATCACTTTTCGTCCCAATCGAAATTTAAACTTGCATTTCTGTGGTGCCCGCTGGCAGATGATGCACATGGAAAGAGGCCTATTCAGCCTTCTCTGTTTTAGAAGGCACAAATGCAAATCTCCTTCCATTTTCTCTAACTTGGCATTTAGAGTTAAGTAGGATTTTCTCAATGATTCCGGTGTGCCCCTCGATGCACTGGCTCTAATAGCTTTCTCATTTTTCTTTATTGTACAAATTGTCGATTAATTAATACCAAAAAAAATGCCCTACAGTTGTATTGGTGTCGCCATTAGCAAGCATTTCAAGAACTCTCATTTTATTCACTATGGATATCACTTTTCTTGCTCTCTTCACTCTTCTTTCATTTCTGTCATCCACCTTCTTGCTCTTTTGCTTGGAGGCCATTCTAACCTTAACTTATACAAACGTAGAAGTTATGGAAGGTTTATATCATTGAGTGGCACACAATCCTAATTTGTCATATTTAAGAAGCAAACGATAACATTCATAATACAAATTAAAAGAGCATACAGTTTTTGTTTGATGACACATGCATGGGGTCAATGGCTGCAGAGGGAACAAGAGGCAGAAGAATAAGGATAGAAGTGAATGACTCAAATGTTGGCCTCATCACAGGAGAGAGTCAGGAAAAAAAAGGAACAGAAAACGATGGTGACTTGAATTTGCATGGGCTTGTTCCCAAACTCTCAAAGGTGCAGACTAAATAAGTGCAAATTTTGTGTGAGAATGACTTGCAGTTGTGAAGGGATCATGCAACTCGGGAGTCAAGGTCGGGCTACCAGGCTGAAGTCGGAAGCAGAAATACCACCATCTAGGAGAAAGCAGATGCAAAAATAGGAAGTGGAGTCAGGAACAAAAGCAGTACACATAAGAACCCTATAAACTAGTGAAAAACAATAGAAATTTGGAATAATAATAAATGCCAAATTGCGCTTACAAAAGTTATACCAATTTGGATGCTCATGAACAGTGGATGAGAATCCTATTTCCCCGCATATGCTCACCAATATGAAATATTGCCAACTTCTGTAATTCATACCAATCAGAAGACGAATAATGAGGGGTCTCATTTCTGTTTTAATTTTCATTTCTTTAATCCTCTTTCCACATGGTGAGCCCTTTATATATCCTCATTTTTAAATGGCCTGCTCATATTCTTTGCACACTTTTAATTGTATTTCTTACTGATTTATAGGCACTATTAACATGTTAGGGAACTCTTATTTTTAATCCTCTCTATGTTGCAAATACTTTCTCCAAGCTTTTCATTTATTTTTAAATTCTATTTCTTTTGTCTTTTGCCATAAAGTTGTTTCAAATGTTTATTTCATCAAATGTTTCATGCCTGGCTTTGAAAAGTCTTCTTCTCTGTGCGATAATAAAAATATGTTCACATATTTTCTCCTAGTATTTTTATAGTTTTTTGGTAGCACTTCAAGTTAGGGAGGAAAGAATGGATGATTCAAGAAATGATGGTAGAATAACTGACTATTGTCTAGAGGCCCCTCTCAATAGTATTCTCTCTCTGTACTGGAGCCAGAGGGCTTCTGGTGGAGTTAGAACCTCAAAAGGACCAAGCTGGGGAGCTCAAGCTGATCCTAATAGATCCCTCAATTTCTCAAAGGGTCAGTGTAACTTGATGAGAGTGTTTCCAAATGAATAGATAATTATTATACGTTTTTCTGGTTTACATTCTGCTCTGCTACCAATTAGTACTTCTGACTTAAATCAACTAAGTAACAGTATCAAGTCTTCAAATCGCTCATTTTCAGATAATGGCTTCTAAGTTAATAAATAAAATGTCACTCAGAGTTTGGGGACAATTGGAGAAAACTGAGTTGGCTATTAGATGACATTTGGTAACTCCATTAGGTACAATAATGGCACTGTGGTAATATAGGCAAATATCCTTTTGGGGGGACTAAAACAAATATATTGTGTTAGTAAAAAAGGATATTTTTCTGTTACCACAGTGCCATTATTGCATCTAATACTGTGATATTGAAATTTATTTTATGGCAAACTGTTGACAATCATTGAATCTGGCTGAACGGTATGTTCATTGTACTGTTCTATATCCTTGTAGGTTTAAAAATTCTCACAATACAAGGTTATCGTATGTGTGTGTGTGTGTGCGTGTGTGTGCATGCATGTGCACATGTGCAGCAGCAATTCCATGATTCGTGGCTACATTTTGGCACTATTCCACATGTATCAGTGGCTTTTCAGGTTAAGTACAAGATGAAGAGTTATTACTAAAAAACAGCTGATCATTGAGGGAGAGGGAACACTTAAAATGAAACATTTCTCCCTGTGTAAAGCAGCAGATTAAATATTAAGGCATTATGAAGCCCGAATTTCAGTATCAATTTAAAAGTAAGACTCATTATTTTCAAGCCTTCTCTTTCTCCACCTGAAAGCACTATCTTCCAAAGCTCAATGTTCAAACTCCACACTCATCCATTACAACATACTTGAAACTAATGACCTGCTTTCCTTGTAATTCTTAACTTCTCCAAAATCATCGTAGCACAAGAAGCTTCTGGTTAAATTTAAAAGGATGCCTTCAGTGTTGTAACTAAATTAGTACTGATCCAACGGTTCAATTAAGTTTCCATAAATATTAGCCAAACATAATCAAAAGATTTCAATCCTAATTCTGCTTAGAATCACAAGGATTTTTTTTAAGGACATTTTATTATAAAACTTTTACTGGGGAAAATCTTATTACTGTTCATAAGGTCATATTTTATTGTATATGTATGAGTAGAAAACAGAACTGTAAATTTTAAGGTGAATAATCACTCCAATTTTTTCATTCCTTCAAATAAAAAGTATAAATTCATGTATTAATACTTGTCTCTATTTGAAAATTTTAATGTCCTATTTAGGGGGAAAGTCCTAATTGTTTGTGCCCTAATCAATTTAGAGATATAATGCTGATATTTTTCACTACATTGAGTTTTCACTCTTGCTATTTTAATCCTTAATAACAAAGACAGTTAAGAAACATCTTCACTTTGCTTCTATGGTTCTCCGGGTCATTAATCAAAATAGACATCCGTAAGTTCTTAATAATAATCTATTTCTCACATTAAAATTTCATGGAACATCTTGCGTATTTCTTACTGCATGGAGGTATTTTTATAGCTCTGAAAATTCGCCAAGTCAAAATGGTTTCCATGTGACAACATTGCCATCTGCTGGCGACTGCATGAAACGGCTAAAACCGGGCGGCAAAGGAACGCAAAAGCAAAGGCGAAATGCGGTGTGCCCAGCGGGACAACGCCCGCTCACCCCTAACTTCTTCCCCTTTCGGGATGAGCATGATGTTGACTTCCTTGTTTCTCCAGGAAGCAAACTAGCCTTAGCAGACCGGGATCGGGCAACTGTTCCGATACATTCCTGATCTTTTGGGAGGCTGGCAACACCCAAAGCCTCCAAAGGATTTTGTTGTTGTTGTTTTCCCTTTAACAAAAGGCACAATCCATTTGAACAATAGTTTCCTGATCTCCTCCTTCTCCTTCCTCATAACCTCATTGTTAACTGGCCTGCAGAAGACCAAAGGAAGCATCTAGAGAGGGAAGGAACCCTGTAAGGAATCCAGCGACACCGGACCTAGTCAGCCCAACCTGGAAGACACCCAAACCAGCTCCAATGCCTAGGCTAGACCCGCTACCTGTCGCCTCCCTTAACCACAACGACGGTGAACAACACAAGACCAGCATAAAATAGCCACAGGGAGTAATGAGGATTTAAAGGCACTTCTCAGCGAGCGCCCTAGCCTACTGTATGGGGGAGGGGAAGATGCACTATAAATTACCGAGTGCGACCCTCCTTCAAGGTCGCGTGTGTCTTTGCAAATCCAGTCTGAATTGCAATCCCACGAAATGCAAGTGGAGGACTAGAGTGTAGGCGTCCCCTAGCGCAGAGGCATCCTTCTGTGTGCGAAACCAAATCAAAAGCTGTTCCCTGCTACTGGTGATTCCTTTAAAGCTTTCCAATTCAACCCAATTACTGAATGGGTTCAAGGGTTCGAGTTAAGCGGACGCAGCTCCCTTTCGGACTTTAGTTCTACCGAGTTTAGGCGATTTTGACGCACCGATTTGAACCCTGGGGCATACCCTTCGGACTTGATGTTAAGGGCCTGGGATCAGGGTGCGGCAAGTGCGGCCAAGGCGTACAAGCGCAGGGTGGGATCCTGTCTTTAACATTTTGATATTTTTGTTCATCACAGAACTTTTGCATCAATTTTGAGTTTATAGAGAGATGGCCTTAACATCTTTAGCTGGATAACCGAGTTGTTTTGGCGCCCCTTAAAATTTTACGCCAGAAGCGAGCGCCTCACTCGGGATTTGCCCTAGTCCTGGCCCCGGTGACCTGAACACGATGTGGCAGCTCGAGAAGGAGTAGAAGGCAGCCCAGAGGAGGCGGCCCGTCCTGGGAGAGGGAGAAGGAGGAGGCCGAATCGGCAGACTTCGGCAGGCTGGAGACTCGGATCTCTTGCGGCAGTCCCTGCAGGAAACCAGTTTGCTTTAAAAAGGAAGACAGGAAGGAGGTCGGCTTACCTGGGTGTGGCTCCACCTGACCCCACCATATCCGCCCCCCAGCGTCCAGGCAAGATCTGCTCCCCCACCCACCCACCCAGGAGGAAGCGTCTGGTCTTTGCAGGCGCCTCCTCTGCAGCACACAGTACCCTTCCGGGCCGCCTGGATCAACCCGCCGCTATATGGAGAGATCGGTCCCCACAGATGGCTTTGCCAGCACCCGCGAGCCGCCCCACGCCCCGCGGGGATGGCAGGGCCCTGTGCAGTCACTTTCCACCTGGTCACTTGGTCGCCTGGTGTCCCTCCATTCCCGCAGCGGATGCGACAGGCATTCGTATGACTCACCTAAAGGCCAGCGTCTAAAGACACTCTGCAAGGGTCTCTCTGTTATGCCATAGTAGTTAACAATCACTGACTCACAAACCTTAAAGCCAGAAGAGGCCATCAGATTTGGGAAGGATACGGCAGTCGAGGTCTTTCGTGAAAAGTCACCAAGGAAATTAAATATGGGGCAACATTCAGTACCAGTAGTGCAACCTAACGGGTACCCACGCAGAGACACCCCCCACCCACACACACACCCTTCCCCTCTCCCCCCGCCCCCCCCCCAAAGCAGGCCCTGGCAATTTCTGCATGTGCACACACCAAGCTTCCAACAAGGGGTATGAAAGACCCTTTAGAGAAGGGTGAGGTTTCTGGTGGGAATTGACCCCAAGCGAGCCCCACCCATACAATGCCAGCATGGGGGCGGGGGACTGGGTTTGTCTTTCCCACCCACCCTTTTATAAGACCTCAAATTTCCATGAAGCTCTTTGCAAAAAGGGCAAATGCCAGTCCATTGGTTACTTTGGGTTTCTTAAGACACATGTAAAATCGCTGGTCCAACAGTAGCCTGGCAGCCCAAAATGCCAAAAAATTCTCCTCTGGAAAATGGATGTGAAATGCCACCCAGTGGTTTTCATGTGTTGGAGTGCACAGAAAGCACCTCAAATCCCTAAAGGCCTATCTCCCTAAGGTGTCCTGTCTTCAAAGTTTTGGTTATTTTTAAGGTCTAAATAACTGAGTAATGGCAAAGTCTATAAACATGCCAAGAACGGTATTATTGCTAGAACAATCCTGTTTACAAGTACAGATTGCCAGAATTCGTAAGTAAAAATACAGGATACCCGATTACAATGAATCTCAGATAAACAGTGAATAATTTAAGTATGTCCTATGCAAAATTTGGACACACTTATACTAAACAATGCCTTGTTTATCTGAAATTCAAGTTGAACTGGGCAACCTGTTTGCTATCTGGCACCTCTAAGAACAATGCACCGACTGCTTGAATTCCTTTTTCTATACTCTAATCAACAAGACACATATATATCTCTACTGAGAAGTAAGGCAAAAACTACCACATAAATTTGTAGTGATTTATACACAAAAGAAAAATATAATTATCTCATTGAAATATTTACTCTGAAAGCAGTGAAAATCTTGAGATTGTCAATCTGTTAGAAAAGATTCTAGAGTCTTTAACATTCCCTGAGGTATCTGCAAACTCCTACCCACCAGTCAAATCCAGTCTGCTGCCCTTTTTTTTTTTTTTTTTTTTTTTTTTTTTTTTTTTTTGCCTATGGCCTTTGAGCAAAGAATGGTTTCTACATTTTTAAGGTTTGAAAAAAAATCGAAAGAAGAATATTTTGTGACAAGTGAAAGTTATACAAAATTCACATTTCAGTGCCCATAAATAAAGTTGTATTGGAACACAGCCTAGCCCATTTGTTTCCTTGTCTCATGCTGCTTTCAGCAGAGTTAAGTTGTTGCAACAGAGCCTGTATGGCCCAAAACACTTAAAATATTTACTATCTGGCCCTTTACAGGAGTTTCCCAATCCCTAACATAGATGAAGCCATTCCCTGTAAAGTGATGTTACAAATAATTGTTATATCTGCAGTCTGAGTGGTCTACACATTTTCCGTATTTGGCGGAAATAATTCGTTCCACTGTCATTTTTCTCATAGTCAAAAGAAAAAGACAATGTTTTCATTGATATAAAATTTTGGTAAATTCCAAATCCATGGCGTTTGAATGACAGTTGTTTTCAGGATATAGGTTGTCTCTGCTTTTCATGACTTCGAATTCACCCATTCGTCCACCACGGAATGGATGCAAACTTATCAGTATTTTACCAAGCATCTCGCCTGCCATCTAGTGGGGAAAGATGAGTGTATTCATTCATTCACAAACTGACTAGCTAACTATTAATAAAAACTGTAGGACATTGGATGATGATGATGATGAAAATACAAAGCATTTCCCCATACAGTATTTTAATTAATCCTCCCTCGCCACAATGCTATGATATAAGCAGATCTACTCTGCCCTATTTTTACAGATGAAGAAACTGAGTCTGAAAGAATAGCATGGCTTTTTCCAGATCATTCAGCAGGACTCTAACGCACGGGCCATGCTCTGTTTGCTGAACCGAACCCCTCTGAAGTTAGGGTCCCTCATTTCTACTTCATGTCTGAGATCCCCTTTAGACCTACTCTGAGAGATTTGAAAGTCACTATTTGCCACCAGCACATTTAGTCTAGAAAAGTTCCATAGATAGGCTTTTTAAAGAAATACAGACCCTCCCAAATATCCTCTCTTGAAAAAAATTCTAGGGAGGCACACATGATTTTTTTTTCTAGGTAAATGTTTAATTAATGTTTGTCAGAAACAAGGTATTAGCTCAGATCCACTTTCTGATGGAAGTTGCATAAAGTGAGCAGAAGACACTTCAGGCTTAAATCTCGGAGGACTGTGTGATTATTGGCAGAACACCTGCCAATGGCCACCTTTAAATCCTTTTTTGATTAAGACTTGTGATAACAATTTTTCCAATGCAATATGAGTCCTTTACTTTTCGACCTCCAAAATGATGTTTGCATAGAGCTTTGAGAGTGCAAGACACAGAAGTCTCAAAAAGAGATCCATTTTAATTGTTTGAGGCCTTGGCAACTCCCAAGGGCTTGTCATAAATTTGCAAAGGGACCTCTGAGCTCTCTGTGCTAATGCTCATGTGAGAAGAGAGATTTGTAGGCCTTTACAGTATATTCTAAGGTGCCTTTGTCGTGTAAAAAATGGCCTATGCACTTAGTGGTGACCAAGAACCAGATTGAGTGAACTAAAGGTTGGAGCTACCCATGAGAAAGAGGTGTTTTATACAATGAAGTCCATCTGCTGAATCTGCCAAGTTAGGGCAACAGAAAAAAATATATCAGACCCAGGGTCAGCTGCTAAATGCAGCTGTGTTGAGTGTGTCCAAAAATGTATGGAGGGACAATGCGAGAAAGAGCTGTGTACACAGCTTTGCATATCAGTGCTGCCAGGCTGTCTTTTTCTTGTGAATATGCCCCCTGTGGAATACTTTAGTATTACTTGCCAACAGCTTCGCTTTAATATTAAAATTGCAAGATGAGGTAGGGAGTATGAGAACTAAGGTACCTAGCCCATGGAATGAAATAATTTTATTGCTAGACTTTAAGCAAGGCTTAGGTTGGACCACAGGTTTGCAAGCTCTGCTGCTGATGCAATCCATATCAGATGGCAGCACTCTCTGAAACTCTCTTCCTGGGACATGGACCTGCACCCATTTCATTGGTTGCCTCCATTGTCTTGGCTGTGAACTTTCTGGTTGGACCATTTCTAACTGCTGAGGCCTGGTGATTTATGTGGCTAGTATGTGGCTCAATTCAGGTGTACCTCAACAATTTTTCAAAGAGGATGGTATTTTTTTAAATAGCCCCCAGAGTTTATGCCTGGTTTTCTTAGGTAGGTCAGATGATCCTAAGATGTCCCTACAAATTCCCAGCACAGGAATTTATTTTCTTCCTTTCCTAAACTTGCTCCCTTTATATCACAACTAGTATTGTTACAACTACATCTAACTACACCTGGCACATAGTGTTTCCTCTTGCTAGGCACTGCACTAGCTGCTTCACACATATGAACTAAGCTAGTCCTCATTGACTGTACCTGTGAAGTATGGTATTAGTGCCATCCCCATTTTACAGATATGAAAAACAGAGGCCCAGAGAGGCTTGGAGACTTGCTCAAGTTACACAGCTCATAAGTGGTGGAGCCAGGATTTGATCACAGGTGGTCTGATTCCACAGTCTTCTCTTTTAATTCCCTTTGCCTCAATCCCAAAGCACAGTCAGCAGAAGAATGACACCACTGCCTACTCAATAAAGTCTACTGACCTATTCAGGACCTTCTGTGATTTGGTTCCATCTTCTGTTTTCCTCATACCGTGTCACCGCCCAGCCTAGTCCACTCTAACCCCTTCAAAAGACTCACCAGTAAAGCGCCATGCCTCTACTCACGCTGTTCCTCTGTTCTAAGTCCTTCTTCCTCTTTTCTGCACCGAACTGTAACGTCTTGCTTCAATGTCCCTTCTTTCGCGAATCAGTCCCCAAGGCCCCAGCTGGAAATAAACATAGTCACTAGACAGTAAACACACTAAAGAAAATCCAGCTTAACCTCTGCTTAAACTATGACCCGATCTTTGGCTTTCCTAAAGATAAAAACCCCTAGGCAATCATGGCCCTTGGTTCTTACCTCAATTTTCTAGAGCACATACCCTTATCCCAGGGTGTTGTCATAAGCTCCCTAAGAGCAGACAGTGTCTTATTTGCCTCTGTATCCCCAGCCTAGCATAGTCCCTTGCTCATGTTCTTGTTGAATGGATGAACGAGTGAAATCCTTCCTGAAAACTCCCAAGTAGAAGGAGTCACTCCCTTCTCTGAGCTCCAATAGCTCTTTGTTCATCCTTGTGACACTTATGGGCTCAAGGGTACTTTCTGAATGAATGTCATCACAATGAATGTAGCCCCTTAATGTGGAGCTCATAGGTGGTCCAAAGGAATAAACGAAAGAAGGCTGAGCTGGGTGGGAATCCACCATCCTGTCTGAGGTGAGCTCTGTGTGGTGGAAGGGCTGTGGGCTTATAGGGCCTGTCACACACACCCAGCCAGGCAAGCAACCATCATGTATCACTGTCATGAGGGGTATCCATAGTGGCTTTAGTGACAACTCATTATTCTTTGCTTTGCCACTGTAGAAATTAGAAGAAATATCAGTAACTGCCACAAAGTGATAAAAATCTACAAAAGACCACACGCTAGCTGCACAAATTCTAGAAAAATAAGCTCTGTGTTCCTTTGCAGTGCAATTGTATCCCAATCACACCCCCTCCCAAAAATCACTCTCAGCACCTAGTAAAGTAAGAAAAGTAAGTGACAGATTAAATGGTTGTATTCTAACACAATAGTACAGAAGTTTAAAAAGATCAGAAAAAAATTATATGTCTAAAGGTTAATAATGGGTCTCTCCAGTGCCATCGATTGATAAGTACAAACAAAATTTCTCAGAATGAGGTGACCTTCAAAACTGGGTTCTTTATAGAATAACCCAAGTGTAAGATTTAAGGGAGGAATGAAAAAAAGACGTTTGTTGAGTATCTGCTATGCCTCAAGTAACTGTACTAGATGCTTGAACCCACATTACCTAATTTATCCCTCTGTGTCTTCCCCATTATTCCACCCCTCTTATTAAGAATTCACTGCGAGTATAACACTTATTGGAGTTCCTCATCAGAAGTGTTTAACCTCATCGCTCCCCACCGCAAACAGCATTTCAAATGCTACCTGGGCCAGTGAATTGAATTTTGGAGCTGCATACAATGCATCTAAGTTCAGGTGGTCAGTATTTCTCCCCTTAACTACCCTGTGGTCGATGCCCATCAGAGATCTTACTTTGGATACTTTAAAATTCTAAGCTATGCAGACTAGTCTTTTTAGTTTTTTAAAATTTCCCCCAAGCACAGTTTTAGTAGCCTGATGACAGGAAGCCAAACCTGGTTATCTAAATTGGCTGGGTTCCAATTGGTCAAAAATGACTTGGTACCCTGCTGCCAAGCTGCCAAACAATCACCACTGGAAAATATGGAGCCCTGTTGTCCTCCAGTCTTCCACTGATTAAGCGGCCCTGCGGTTCTATGGTTAGAAACATTTTCTGTGGCTGTGGCAACAGTACCTTCCAAGCAATCATAGGCATGCAAATGGGAGGCATCCCTGCCAACGTTTACGGGTGTTTTCAGATTGGGGGAAAGTTTGTTAAAAAAAAAATATATATATATATATATAATGAATTTAAGCAATAGGGTATTCAGGATCGGTTTTGAAAGCACCAAGCACTTGTCAAAATGGCACAGTTAAATTCTTTTCGAATTAAATGAACACGAGGGAACAATAATTAGGCATGCAATTATCCATAAAAAAATGTTTTAAGATTTGTAATTACACTTCATTGCAATAAAACACCATGTTGATTTTAAAAGCTGTTAACAAAATTGAAAACAAAGTAATGGCATTGTAAATGGGTATTTCCCTATGCCTGCCCAGGCACATGGGCCTGCATCAGGCCCCACCTGGCTTTGGGACCCAGCTCAGGGCAGTACCACCTGGGCGGGCTGGGTCCTTGCCGCCCTCGGTCTTGCTGCACCTGTTTTTCTCTTTCTCACTTTGTCCCTGCAACACGTGAGTGGGCCTATTATTCTCCTCCACCACCACCACCCCATTCTGTAGCGCTTCTAAGGTGTAGATGCCAAAAGAAAATGATTCACGGCTTACGAAATAATAAAATGAGGTTGTGGAAGTGATCTGGCTTTAAAATCGGAATTCCATTGAATCAGGCCAGAGCTGAAGCTCTCTACACATGACCTAACCTCAAAGCACACCACTTATATGCAGTGTAGCCACAACTACCTGTTTCCAATTTTGTTCCATCCCAAGTTTCATTCAAACATGATTTAGGTTATGACTATATAGTACGAAGAGCTGTCCTGAGTAAAAAGCATGTTTTCTTTTCAAACTTCACCTTACATTTAAAAAACAAACAAACAAAAAAAAACCCCTCAACCCATGGCTCTCTGTAATGTTTCTTTGTTGAGCTAATATCACTCTCCTCTTAAAGCTGTTCTTAAAAAGAAAAAGTTGGCCCATCAGTCAGACATTTATTCTAGTTTGTGTGTGTGAGGTTCTATAAGGAGTTCAGAAAATTCGACTTCTTTCTGCAAACACTTTAATGTACGACTTCCAATAATATATTATTACCAATCTCACAAATGATTGTCTA
Organism: Tolypeutes matacus; assembly: GCA_026826555.1. Lineage (NCBI taxonomy): Eukaryota > Metazoa > Chordata > Mammalia > Cingulata > Chlamyphoridae > Tolypeutes > Tolypeutes matacus. Next base: position 6,861,995 of record JAKSZT010054138.1, on the reverse strand, counting down.
TTTTAAGAGCTCCTTATTTAGAGTTCACTTACATCAGAATATAAATTACCTGTGTTTATCAATTTTCACATTTGAAGAGAATTTAATCCCCTAAAATATCTCTGCAGCATAAAATGTATACTCAGACCATAGGGAGACTTAAAGACACTTGGGCAGAAGATGCTTTCTCAAGCTCTCCATCTATATCCATCATCTATTTTATGAAAATAAAATATTTTTGTTGATAAACTATGTAGCCTTATGGCAATTAACTCCCCTACTAAATCCTGGGCATTTCAGATTGACCCAAAAATGGAGCACAGAAATACTAATGTTTTTTCATTCATTCATCTATTCATTCCACAAACATATTCTCAGCTGCTACTCTGGGCCTCACTGTGCAATGTGATGGAAGCGTGCAGAGTCACCCATTAAATCCTCACAACAAGAACATGAGGTAGGTTCTACTATGATTCTTATTTCACAAGCAGGACTTAGAGAAGTTAAGTTATTTGCCCAAGGTCACACAGTTAGTAAGTGGCAGAGCTCCCCCATTCACTCACCCTAATAGCTCAGACAACATAGATACCTTTAACTGGGCAGTGGTATTTGATCAAAAATTCTAGGCAGAGGATTGATAAAACCTCAGGACACAGTGGACACACAGCATCATTTACTCCAAGTTTTCTCTAACTAACTCTTCTCTGCCTGGACAAGATATTCCCACCACTGGAGTGGGCATGAAATTCCCTCTAGGGCTAGGGGTTTTAGTTGTTTTGCAAGCTGGTCCCAAATTCATGACTCACCTTAGTTATCCCCAGAGGTGCCTACAGCACTGACACCCAGGCAAGGAGAGAAGCAGCTCATTCCCTAGCTGGGCCCATGCTAGGGCCCAGCCACAAGTAACTGTGAGCAGACCTTGGAGAGGGTTACCCCCAAAATTTGAGGGTGAGGTTAGGATACCACCACCTACGCTATTAGGATTCCACAGAAAATTGGTGACCCCTTGCTCCATTCTAGAGCTCAGGCCAATTTTGATCAAACCACCTTTTCTATGTTCCCTTCCTCAATCCCCTTGAGAGTCAAAAAACAAAACAAAACAAAAACCCTTTGAAAACAAAGCCAAAACCAAACCAAATCAACAACAGAAACCTGGTGGAAGGAATTCTTTTAGCCAAGGAGATGGTCACACTCCTCGAGCCCTGTTTTCCTCTCTGAAAACAGACCAAGCAAAGCCAAAGGTCTCCCTGGGAGGCCCAGTGGAATGCAGTAAGCTGATTTTCAGAATCTCAGATAAGCAGCAGCAGCTAAGAGAGAATTAATTCGCGTTAGTGTTTGCTTGATTTTCAAGAACAGAAGCGCTAAGGAAAAGACCCTTTTCTCTTGAGGACGGGCTGAGGGTCAAGGCTACAGCTGTTGCAGCATTGCATCCCCTCCACTTCATCCAGCAGCCGTGCAGCCTGGGGGCAATCATGTTTCTGGCATGCATATAACACACTCCTATCTCTTGAAAGTCCCACCATATATTGCCCTAATTTTCGCTTTTCATATTAGCAAGGACGTATTTTCTCTAATGTTGAATAAAACAAAGAAAGTGATCTTCCTCTAATGCCGAATAAGACACAGAAAATGAGGTCACTGGTAATTCAAATTGACATCATTTAGCTAAATTTATCAGAAGCTTTTCGTTTTATGTTAAAAAAAGAGAAAACTAATTTTCTTTTTTTTTAGCCAGCCAGCCCTGGACAGCTTATTTGATGCGCCATCAACTTTCCATTTCAGAACACAAAGAATGAGGCAGTTAAAGGGCCAAATTAACTCAGGAGGTTCCCAGTTGAGTGGAGTGATTGGCTTCTGGAACAATCCACACATCTGGTAGGAGCAATCAACTGACTCATTAATAGACATGTTAAACAAAAGGGTGTCTGGGATGTTAGAGGCCACTGGTTGGCTACACAAAACTCTTTAGTCTCTCATCTGGTTTTTGTGGAGCGTGAGGTCAGTAAAGGGCACTTAAATACTAATAGTAACCTGCCCAATACTCAGAACTTTGCAGTAACTAAAAAATCTTTCCACCAGACAGAAGCACGTGCACGCACGTGCACATACACACACACACACACACTTAGTAACTCTAAACATGTGGCTCCCTTACATGAAGTTAGTGTACTAGTCAGAGCTGTGGGTCGATGTGTTTGGGTCCTTCTTTGCTCCCTTAATTACTCTCTTCAGTGAATTGCATTGGGATTAACTTGGAGACAGTTCTACCCCACTCAATATTGACTTGTCCATGGCTTCTCAATGTTACACCACACAACTGCAAAAACAGCCATCATGTAGACCCACAGCCATCACGTAGACCCACTGCTTCTCTCCATCTTTTCAATCACTGACTGGGCACCACTATATAAGGCATGGAGCTAGGCACCCCACATAATACAAAAATAAAGAACATATTGAGCATCTTTTCATGTGCTTTTTAGCCATTTGCATTTACTCTTTGGAAAAGTGTCTATTCAAATCTCTTGCCCATTTTTTAAATGGATTGTTAATTTTTTTATTTTTGAGACAGAGGATTTCTTTATATATGCTGTATGTTAGACCCTTATTGGATAAGTGGTTCCCAAATATTTTCTCCTATTGAGAAGTCTGCCTTTTCACTTTCTTGACAAACTACTTTGAAGCACAAAAGTTTTTAATTTTGAGGAGGTCCCATTTATCTATTTTTTTCTTTCATTGCTCCCAATTTGGATGTAAAGTTTATGAAACCATTTGCTACTACAAGATCTCACAGATGCTTCCCTACATTATCTTCCAGGAGCTTTATGGTTTTGGCTATTATATTTAGATCTTTTATCCATCTTGAGTTAATTTTTGTATAGGGCATGAAAACCACTTTGTTACTCAAATGAGGCCTCTCTCTAAGCCAAATTCAGTATATAAACTCACTGTTTCCTCTCACCACCCCACATGGGACATGACTCCCAGGGATGGTCCTTCCTGGCACAAAGAGATTATTACCAAGTACCAACTAGAGATGCATTTGGAAAAAAGACCTTGACCAAAAGGAGGAAACATTAAATATAAATGAGTTTTTATGACTAAAAGATTTCAAAGTAAGTCAGGAGGTCATTCCAGAGTTTCACTTATGGACACCTCAGCAGGATCTCACTGACTGCCACAGTAAATGGTGCCTCAAACAGGGGGGCTCCTGAGGGATCTAGAGACATTTGGACACTATATTCAGAGCAGACAACCCCAGGAAATTGGCACCCCATCAGTGGGCCTTACTTTGGAATATATGATAAATCTATCTCCTCAATGTATTCGAGTTAGACTCATTATACTTTTCCTACACAGAGTTCTTCTGCCCCTTTTGTTTGAACCTATAATTAACACTACACCCATTAAATATATGCCCCAGAGACTTAAATCTTTGCTCTGTTCATATGCCAGTTGAACCCTGAATCTCAGCAAAGTTGCAGCCAATACCTACTCTCCAGATCATCTGACTCACCCAGGACAACTAACAAAATGATGATGCTGGACAAGGCCCATCCCAAAAAACAGAGAGTTATCTACAGCTGCAAGCATGACAGTTCCATCCATCTTTTCCATGGGACCTAAGCCCCCTCTCAACTGGAAGCAGAGTGGACGTCACCACCCCCAAATTCTCAAGATTGAAGAATGAGCAAACATAATGGGGGAATGCCAAATTAGACTTATTATTATTGTAGTAATGGAAGAACTTATATCATTGATATAAAGGCAGTGGTCACCAGAGGTTCTGAGGGGAGGAGGAGGGAAGAATAGGTGTAACATGGGGCATTTTGGGGTACATTGGAATTGTTCCACATGAAATGCAATGACAGATATAGGCTATTATACATTTTGTCAAATCCTATAATATCGTGTGGTGCAAAGTGTAAACCATCATGTAAACCATAGACCATGGTTAGTAGCGGTTTCGATATTTGTTCATCAGTTGTAACAAATGTACCACACTAAGGAAAGATGTTGTTAATGGGGGAAAGTGTGAGAAAGGGAGGAGGTGGGGTATATGGGAATCCTCTATATTTTTAATATAACTTTTATGTAATCTAAAACTTCGTTAGAAACCAAAAAAAAAAAGAAAGGCAATTGCATTTAAAAAAAAAGGAGCTACAACCTCTACTCTCAAGATGCTTAGATACATGGAGAAGGGAACAGAAAACTAGCTGAAATATATGACAAACTCTAAGTGCTCAAAGACAGGCACTAAGCAATATTATGGGAGATATCACATGTTTACAGACATATATCTGGTAAGATGCCAGGTACTTGTTATTATATCATTTAGACTAGATAAATATGGGAAAGAGGCCAACAAAGGAAAGGGGGAGAAGAGACAGGCAGTTTTGATAAACTCTAACATTTGAAATTGGGGTCTAGAGATGAAAGCTACAGTCTTACCAGCTTCCACAACAACGGTTTTCTTTTACTTGATTCAGTTTTACTTGCACAGTAGTGAGAAAATCCCAATTTGTCCAGAGAAAGAATACATTCTTGCATATCCAACTTTACATGACCTCATATGAATTGGGCATGAATTCTTACAGAAAGAGTGAAAGACCTACGGCTTTCCCAGTTAATGATACATTTGCAAGACATTCAAATATCTGCACATAGAAAGCAAAAGAATCTTCATTCTGGGGCCTGCACAAAGCCCAGTTAATCTGGCTGCAGTCATGCAGCATATTGTGAAGATACAAGCAAATGGGAAAGGGCCTTGAGTCCACCAGGCACTTAGAACAATAGATATAGTGAAGACAGAGAAGCCCTTCCTTACAAGAGAGCCTAGGGGCATCTTTCCCTTCAATTTCCTCTCTTTGACTTTGGAGCCGGATCAGATTTTGAGGTTTTGCCACTGAGTATACAAAGCTGGGAATACCAGGGATTGCTGGGGACTTTGTCTCTTTTGTGTGGTGGAAGGAAGGAGAGGGTTGCATTTTAACTGTGCCTTGAAGAATGGGATGAGTTTTCTAAACAGGGCAATTGAGGAAGAGGGGCATTCTAGGCAAAGGAAGCAGCATACACGAAGGGAGAAGGGGAGAAAAAGCTCTAGAACCATTGCAATAACAACAACAAAAAGCTCAGGTGCCATTGCAAGGAACTCTGGCAAGCCTGTTACAGAGGCTGAGCCATAGTTCTCCTTTGGGGACAAATACAATGCCCAGTTCCCTTGAAGGAGAGGATGAGGTGGCAAAGGTGAAGAAACAATTGCAAACATCTCTCTTCCCTTGGGCCAAGTTCCTCTCTCAAAGCAGTTTCAGCTCCCCTTTGTCTTTCTTAAACCCCCCAAGTTAATTTGGGCTGAGGAGTAGATGTGTGTGTGTGTGGGGGGGGGGTGTTGTGTAAGCTCCTGACCGAATAATGGAACTTTGCAAACAAGGCCCTTTAAAAGTCCTTAATCCCAAGAAATTTAATAATTATCACAAACACAGGTATAAATGAAAAACTTGAAAAGCAAAAAAGAAAAGTCTGCTACATTAATAAAGCATTAGTGCACTATAATAAGGTTTTGATTTAATCCTTTTGGGAAGCCCTTAATGCCCCGCATCAAACACAAAGCTAATATTCCTGTTTCCTCTGAAATCCCACCTCAGCAAACTGTTCATCCAGCCCATGGAAAGACATGGAAGCCTCCTCAAAATATATACTGCCCATTTAATGGGCAAACCAGTTGATGTTTTCAGGTCTTATATTATAAGCACGCATCTCACAGTGATCATTTCTGAGATGAAACAGCCCTCTATCAATAGTCACGCTTGTAAAGTTGCAAAACTTAAACTGTTTTTCAAGTAGGTACCCAAGTGATTGCTTCCCTTCCTCCTACAGCCACTTCCTTTCCCCCTTCCCAACTTCTTCTGATAACTTGTAGATATTGTGAGTCTGCTTCACTCCTTGGGCACAAGCTGGCTACTGTGTTTCCCTCTTCTTGAGTGGCTAAACCACAAGCTCAGCCTCCAATTGCTCCTCTATTCTGGCTCCTCAAGTTTTCCTTGGGGGAAATCTATCTCAAACTCATTGTGTGAGTACCTGTGTGCTTCAAAATCAGCCCATTTTGCTCTGCAAGTTGCAAGGTCTCTTCTGCTATTATTCAATCTTATCTTGAAACGGAGAGGAGAGGGGTCAAATGTATCACAACTCTTCCATCCCCGTTACCCAGGATGATCAGAGAAGGATGATTTTAGAGAATTTCTGTGTCAAAAAAAGTTTTATATTCTTTGACTATAATTATTTGGGATGTATTGTCTGAACCATTGTCTGGTGTATTGTAATTTTATGGGGTTGTCATCTAAATGTTTTTTCAGAATTGGGGAAACCACCTTTTTTTACACCCATGAAAAGTGATCAATTCTAAGAAATAAGTTAGACTCTATTTCAGCTGAATTATCCTTAGCTTTATAAAATATATCAAAAGTTGTCTGCAAATTCTATCCAAGAAACAAGAATATACATTAAAATCTCATGTTCATAAATTAATAATGATTATTATTTATTAACAAAATTAATACTAAACATGTGAGATATTATTTTCCATATCCAAAAAGTTACTTGTGTTTATTATTATAATTGATGAGAATAATACCTCACAATTGTCTATCACTTTAGAGTTCTTAATACTTATTCCCACATATTTCCTAACTTGTCCCCACAATTAACCCTGTGAGGTAGGCAGACCAAATATGATTGATTTTCCCATTTTACAGATGAGAAAACTGGTAATGAGAGCAAAATTACCCAATTAGTCAATGGTGGCATCCAAGTTTACTGCCTTCTTGTTCGAGGTGTGTGCTGCCAGTAAACAGTGATGGGTGCTTATCTGGCACTCAATAATAAGGTGTTTCTGAATGTCATTGGAAAATCAAATGGATAGACATTATGTCAGAGACCTGACCCTTAATTGGGTGGGTTGAGGGATGAGAAAGAGGCTTTTAAGTATGAAAAGATCTGCACCACACCCACATCAAGTGCTGCCATTTTAAATGAAATGGAATGAAATACTTCTGTTACCAGATGATTTGACTTTCTCTAAACAAAAGGCCTACTTTCCTGAATATTTAAATTCATATTTAAGCTCATCGTGTTAATAACATTTCGTTAAAACAGAGAGCGAGGTCGTTTCTTCATTGGTGGAAGTTAATAGTTTACATTCTCCTATCACAACTTTTTTTTAATCAGTAAAGGGGCATGATTGTAGATATTGACATCGTCATTCGTCATATACTCTGCTCCCTACCGGCAGACTGTAGAACAAAGAAAGGGAGAGCAGAGTCCAGGGTAGGGGTGGGATGTAGCCAAACAGGGCAGGGCACCAAGATCACAGCCAGAGAGATTTTGCTGTCCAAGGCCGATTCTGCCTCTTCAAAAAGAAGGCAACTCTTTGCAAAGGCGATTGGCCACAGCCATCCCTTCCCGCGGCAGCCAAGAGAAATCGGAGTTCAAAAGCAGTACACCTAGCCTCACATGCACACAATTCCTGTGCTGCTCTGCAGGAAAACAGGTGGGGAAGGATGCCATGCAGGCCAAGGCCATTCTTCATTCAGTGGTCCAGAGATCTCCAAAGCTGGTGAAAATGCAAAGTCCAGCTCACCCATCCTTTGACTAAATAATGCTTTTTTGCTTTCTTATTGCTCTTATTAATTGTCTTATTAAGAGAACTCCTGTGTGGTTACTGTGGAAATTTTGGAAAATGCAGAAAAATGTATTTATCTTTCCCTTTTAAAATGAATTCAATGTTGCCTTTGAAGACGACATGCCCTCTCTTTCATAACCCCAAGGAACCAGATTTGAAACTGGCTTTGGAGTGTGACACATGCTGTGTGGGTGCCGACATGGTTGCAAGGCAGAGCCTGTAGGATGTTTAGTCCCAAGAAAGGAGGTAGACAGAGCAGTGAATGTGGTATATTCCAAGAGGCAAGGAGTGAAGGGGGATCAGGGAAGCAGAATACCTAATCATCAATATGGTACAATGCAAGCTAAGTCTTCACCAGCTACTCCCAGCAACCATATGGCTCTTCTTCCTGGAACACTCCAAATTCCAAATAGCTTATCCCCTTGTCACAATAAATACATTTGTAGATATCACCCCTCTTGTAATTTTCAGTTGAACCCTTGCATGAAGTATTAATGACATAATTCTAGGGGAGTCATCACCATGATGTGTCCTGATTATATAAATCCATCAGAAATGTGAACTTTCTCAGAAAGTTATTTCCCACCAGAACCTGCTCTCACTCAAATATATGAAGCACGAACCCCCCAAATCTTGGGCTCCAATCACATCTTCTTTACATTCCACTGCAAATTACTATTTAGTTACTTAGACACAGAATATATGACACATTTCAGCCCATGTAGTGGACAAATTTATTAGCTAAAATCTAGAGGAAGAAAAAATTCAAATTGATATATAGTTTAAGTGACCAGGTCCTTTTTTTATCCACTCACAGGTGAAGTTGTTCTTTCCTAACACTGTGGCAGGAGAGGGAGCAGAAAGAAAGAAAGGAAGTTTCAAGCTTACTTCCTCTCCATTGTGAGCAAAGTGGATGATCAATACAAATCCTCCATCCCATTCAAGGTTCACTTTTCTCAATTTTCTTGGACCTGGTCTTGCAGGCACCATAGAAAATGGCAAGTGAATAAACTAAGGATATGTAGACAAAAACAGATACTAATGCTCTCAAGAAAACCCAATGCATCAGATATTTTTCTACCCTCCACTTTGTTCCTTCCTATGCCATCATGACCTCGTATTCAGTGACTGGAAAACTTTTCGTCCAAAGCTTTGGCAATCTGTGTAGTTCTTAGTGAAACAGTGTCAGGGCGCCTTTCCCCTGGGCTTTGACTGCCTGGAAACTCAGGGTGATTCGACAGTGCAATCTGACCATTGGTGTCACGTGTCAGTAGAGGAATGTTATTCAGCTTAAGGGATGAGTGGTCAGGTTCCACCAGGACACTGTTCAAGCCTTCCTGGACCCCTGGACTGTTGAGGAACAGGAGGGTCATAGGGGCCTCAAAATCATCAAATGAGGAATGACTGAGGGAGCCATCACTAGACAGACTCCACTAGCAGTTAAAGGAGACAAAGGAGCTGTCTTCAAAGATGAAAAGGGTCTGGTGTCAACAGGAGGTGACTTACTCCAAAGACCAGAGCCTGTACCCCAGGGAGACAGAATTCAGGCCTAGAGGAGGAAAAACTATCTAATAAAGATGGCCAGAGATGGAATGGGCCACTTCAGGAAACATTGAATGCCCCAGTCCTGGAGATGTTTTGGCAGACGCAGGAGAAAATATTTATTGGGGATTGCAAAACTGAGATGATGAATTAGATATAGGGACTACTCTAAATGGCCTATAAGGGTTCTTTACAGCTCTGAGATTATATTGTCACCTTCCCTTCTCCTGTCCTGTCTCAACTGGGGTCCTAGGGGAAGCACTGGAAGTTTTCCTACATTATAAATGAGGTGATCGCCTAGCTTCTCAGCTACCTTCCCTGCTAGGTGTGGTCTCTTTTGGTTGGTCTAGGAACGTAGTAGGGATTTCAGGTAGTGCTGTATGTAACTCAAAAATCTCTGATTCTGGCCTGATCTGGACTTGACCACCAGACCTAAGTCAGCTCTAGATACCTGCTCAGGTAGCCCCCATCCAGCTAGTTCAGGAGCTCCACCCTCAGAGCACCCTTCCACTTCTCACCTTTTCCCACGCAGGCATCATGGTGCCTGCGCCCAGAGCCCTGGGTGCAGCTGCCAACTCCCCTCCACAGGCTCCCGGTGCTGAAAGCATCTCCTAAGGCACATGGTCGGTGGTTGCACTAAAACCCCCTTTCACACAAATGCAGTTGTCCAATCAGCAGCCTTATCCCCCATCTCCAGTCCTTATCTAGGCTGTCACTCATCCTCCAAAGCCAAGTTCCTAGGCAGCTGGAAGTCTCTGCTCCGAACCAATCCCAGCCCTGATGGTGGCACTTTGTTATGGGTTCACCAGGTCTGCAGCCCTTGCGGAAGCCAGAATCTAGTGTGCAGACTCCAGTGTAAAAAAAATCAAGATGGTGCAACATATCCCAGCTGTCTCACGTCCTGTATTCTGAAACAGCATAGTAATCACCCACTTCCCAACAAGAAAGGCACTCAAATACACTTGATCATCTTAGCCAGGAAGCAAGCAGCCTTGTCCTGGACTCTCCTTTCTAAGAAGCTACATTCCTCTTCTCCCTTCCACCACACAAAAGAAAGAGCCACCAGCGACCTCTGGTATTCCCAGCTCTGCATAATCAGTGGAAAACCTCAAAATCTGCTGAGAAACAAGGTCAAGGAGAAGGGGTGGAGAGAAGGATGCCCCTAGCCTTCCCTATGGGGAAGGGCTTCTCTGTCTTCACTACATCTATTGTTCCAACTGCTGGGTGCACTCAAGGCCCTCTACCATTTGTTTGTATCTTCAAAATATTTTGCATGATTGCGACCAGATTAACTGGGCTTTGTGCAGGCCCCAGAATGAAAGATTCTTTTGCTTTCTCTGTGCAAATATTTGAATGTCTTGCAAATGTATCATTGACCGGGGAAGCCATAGGTTTTTCACCCTTTCTGTAAGAATTCATGCCCAATTCATATGAGGTCATGTAAACTTGGATATGCAAGAAGGCATTACTTGTGGGTGTGAGGAGGGATACATGGGAACACTGAAATTTTTGCATGATTTTTCTGGAAACCTACAACTTCTCTAAAAAATGCATTACTTCTCGGTTTAGATGGGGATTTTCTCACTATCGTGCAATTAAGGCAAAATAAAGGACATTGATAAGACTTAGCTTTCATCCTTAAGCCTTGAATTCAAATGTTGCAGTTTATCAAAACTACCTGTCTTCTCTCCATCTTTCACTTATATGTCCTTTTCCTGCACACATCTAGTCAAAATAATAATATACAGAGAAAGATAGATGATATAGATAGATGGATGTTGATGTAGATATATATATATATATAAATCCATATAGATGATATAGAAGTAGAGATAAACATAAATGTAAACATATATGATATAGATATATAAATCTATATATCACCTTCTACCATAAGGAGCCAGAAACAGCTATTCACTGTGTGCTTTGTCACTTTGTCAGCTCAAAGTCACAATAGTTGCTTTCTGATGAGTATTTTAGAGGGACATCTTATTCTCATGCATATGAACAAATATCAGAATATAGAATCCATGCTCTATCTTTGTGGGATTTACATAACTTGCCTTTTTTTTGTTTGTTGTCTTCCTTGCAAAAGAGACCACATTTCAACAGGAGAGGATACAGGATAGAAAAAGAAAGCTAAGCTGGGTCTACCGGGTGGGATGCAGGAAAAAGAAAAGCATCTTTTTCCTGCCTTTGGGTAACCTGAATTTAATGTAGGGATCTAAGAGCATATCTGAAATGACTGTCAATTTAATTATCCTCACTTGGCCAATAGGAAAGTTAACTTATTTTAAGATTTTGACTTCCATCTTTCACAAAAGTCCCACAGGTGTACTCTACACCAAGCTAGTGAAAAGGCCTACATACCAAAAATTAAATAGGGTGTAATCCGTGGCTTTTCAAAATATTCAACCCAGAGCCTGTTAATAAGCTCATCTAAGTAACTTATAGCATAATTCACCTTACTCAAACCTCTTCCAATTCACCACCTCTTTTATAAGGTAAAGTGTTCCTGCAAAAGCTTCTTTTAGGTATGATGTAAGCTATATATTCCATTTGTTAGTTACTATAAAAGTAGATCAAAGTTTCCTACAAGAGATAAGGTAAGGTTAAATTAAGTTGTTTGGGATATGGAATAGGGAGTTAAGGCTTAAAATGTACAGTTTCCATTTGGAATGATGGAAATATTTTGGTAATGGATGGTGGTGATGGGAACACAACATTGCAAATGTAATTAACAGCACTGAAATACATATCCGAAGGTGGCTAAAGGGGGAAATGTCAGATTGTACATGAAGTACTAGAATAAAAATTATTTTAAAATCCATGGAACTGTACAACATGACCAGTGAACCAACCATGGACTAAAATTAATATAATAAATTGAGCTTTCATCAATTGTAACAAATGTTTCACATGAATGCAAGGTGTCAATAACAGGGTAGTATATGGGAATCCTGTATTTTATGCATGATTGTTCTGTAAACCTACAACTTCTCTAAAACAAAAAATTAAGTTGTTTGCCCGAGACTGCTCAGTGAGGGGCTCAGAGACCATTTACCAGCAAGGCAGGGGAAAGGACAATTTGAAATAAGGCAAACAGCCCTTCAGTGACAGAGGACATGACCAAGATGTTTCAAATGGCATTGTTCTGTGGCCTCATTTGAAGTACTGCTTTGACCTCTCTCCATTGCACTATAGCAAAACCTTACAATCCTTCAAACAAGACCCTAAGGCTGCACCATGGAAGTTACTGATAGGCAATACATCCTACTTAAAAGCTCCTTGGTATTTGCTGACTCCCTCAAAGTCTCCAGTTTTCCACCTTTCACACCTGGAGACAAAAGTTTCCCTTCCTTACCCAGATAATGGCAGCTCTGAATACAGTTCAGTTTGGGTCAATAAAAAAATGTCCCTGGCAGTCACCACCAAAGGTGGTGTAGCTGACACCCTCGGGCCATTCCCTCCCCCACCATGGATGTGGCTTACAGAGGCCCCAGAAAAAGGGCTCAGGAGATCTTAAGAAGTGGCACTTCCTCTGCCCTCTTCTCAACTCTCTGGCCCTGGCTGCATTTCCACCTAGGTGCCTTGACCTAGCCCTTCCGACAGCAGGCAGATGCTCTGGTTGAGTTCTTGCAATTTCAGGGGCACCCATCTGCTGGCTCTAGAATTTCTCGGGGGTCCCTTCCCTGCGGTCCTGGACTAGAGCAGCCTCACTGCTGGGCCCAACTCAGCACCCCAGGACCCCATGCAGGTGGTGGCCATCCAGACTCCATGCTGCAAGGGGAACAAATAATCTCTAACATCTGTTTCAACCTGTACAGATCAGAAGACACTTCCAAGGGATTTCTAATTTGAGTCTCACAATTAACCTTATATGGGGTTAAGGAGGGCAGGTGTCATGTGACTACCATTTCACACCTGAGAAAATAGAGACACAGCAAGATGCTCAAGGCCATATCATGAGTAAATGGGGGAGTCAATACTACTTCTACTACTATTATTCCTAACAACAACAACGGTAATAATAACAGCTTATGAATACTGCATGCACAGATGCCCACAGCAAGAATTCAGTGAAATTAAAAAAGCCAATGCTTCTAATTTAATTTTGCAACATCACTTCATTCTTCACTGGTAAGTAGTTCCTTAGGAATAGGACCAACTGCATCATTTGTGGGGTCCAGTGCAAAATGAAAATGTGGGACCCCCTTTTCAAAAGCTTTTAAGAATTTCAAGATGGCAAGAACAGAGCACTAAACCAGGCGCAGGGCCCTTCTAAGTCACTGCACAAGTTGCAAGCCTAAGAAGCCAGTCCTGCCTATGAACACTCAAGAGATACGTAAGTCTTAGTATAATGTTTAACTGTAAGGACAAGGAAGGAAACATGTTATTGATTATCTTTTTCTTCTCATCCCATGAAAATTTTGTTCTTGTTACCTCTTGTAAATCTATTACACCATCAGAACAGTAGTCTTCAAATCAGAGATGGGCCACAATTCCTGAATGACAAATCAGGTTTTTATGCCATGGATTCAGGAGATCAAAAGGTATATGTACCTCCTGGGGAGTTTTGCTTCACCTTGCTGAACCATTTGCCCACTAGATAAAGTAAGAACTAAGAAAGCAGCTCAATCTTTATTCCCTCCCTTCTTCGGTCTTTCAGTTACGACAGGATACACTTACTATATTCAGACTAAACTCAGCCACGACAAGGAAAAATGCTCCCTCTGTTGGCCCACTTCCAGAGAACAAACAGTGCCATTGAAGGCACAGTCCTACACTGTGCTAAGTGCTAAGTGGTTCTCACAACATAAATACTAGATATTTTCAGTCTGGAGGGAGCCAGTCTATTTCCAGCCACAGCCACACCCATTAACCTTCCCTAACCCTCCCACTCCAAGCCAGGAAACTAACAGATAAACAAATGCCAGAAAACCATCAAACAACGATTAAGATGGAATGTAGTTTTGTCATTCAAGTGCTCCAGGATAGAATTTTAAAGGAAAGCCACATTTTGTTGTTTTGTAAATGTGATATTACACTGGGAAGGCATTTTTGCTAGGCTGATATCTTGGAATTTGTCTTTCTGCCCTCCATGATTCTTTTGCTTGACAGATGACTTACCGTATTTAATTGATTCTAAGATGCATATTTTTTTTTTCACTTTTTAACATCTCCACAATCAGAATGCACCTTATGATCATGGTGTTTCACACTCACTGTTGGCTAGGAGGTAGTTGAGTGAGTTGTCATTGTGCATGCTCCAACTTGGTAATGGCCATTGAAGTATCATAGTATACACTAAAAAGGTATGTCTAAATACATCTAAAAGAGTTAATTCAGTAAATTATAAAATTCAAATCCTAACGATATGAAAGCATTATGTCAGAGTTTCTCTGGCATTATTTTTTTCTTAGTGGTATATATTTAAAATACTGTGTTTTTTCAGATAGATGGAAAGAGAGCGAGAAAGAGCAAGAAAAGGAAAGAGGAAAGGGAGGGGGAGAGAGAGGAAGGAAGGAAGGAAGGAAGGAAGGAAGGAAGGAAGGAAGGAAGGGAGGAAGGAAGGAAGGAAGGAAGGGAGGGAGGGAGAAAGAGAGAAAGAGAGAAAGAAAGAAAGAGAGAGAAAAAGAAAATGCTAAAAGTTAGTAAATCTGGGTATCTGGGTAGGGGGTATATTGGAGTTCTATGTATTGTTTTTGTATTATTTTTGCAATTTTCTTCTAAGTTTGAAGTTGTTTCAATATAAAAATATTTTTAAAATTACTGTGTCTTCGATTTGATGAAATCTTTCATGCCTTCGATAGAATGTAATACCCACCACTGGCATTTTTGAGAAGTTTGAAAAACTTTCAAACTTTCACCACTGAGAAGTTATCCTAAGTTCATACTGGGAAAATTTCTAGGCACCAATGAAAGACTAATTTTCAAATATACTTTATGGATTTTTTTTTTCCTGCTTACAACTAGAAATAACGTTAACATGGAAACCCAAACACTACTGAAAGGTGCTGGTTATATCAGAATATCAATATACTGGACCATATTAGCGGATACATCAGTTCTTTCTGTGGGCAATGGTTTTAAAGGAAGTTAGAGATTTCCAATATAAAGTTCTAGAACTTCACTGTCATACAATGCATATAATGTGAGCCAAACGTGTAATTTAAAATTATCTGGTTGCAACATTTAAAAAAGTAAAGAAACTGGTGACATTAATTTTAATAGTGTTATTTAACTCAATTTATCCAAAATATTATCATTCTAACATATAATCAATATAAAAATATTAACGAAATATTTTTTTTATTCTGTATTCAAATGCCAGTGAGTATTTACCCTTATAGCATATCTCAGTTTGCACTCACCACATTTCAAATGCTCATGAGCTACATGTGGCATGTGGCTTGTGGCTCTAGAATTGGACAGTGCAGCTCTAGTCAATATACATACTTAGGAGCAAAACAAAGTAATCCCTTCCAGAATATTTTGCTCACCAATGGTCAGTTGTGGAAGCGATGGGCAGAAATTCAAAAGTGGCAGCTACTTCCACTGCACCCTTAGGAATGTGAACTAACTCAAATAATGGCCACAATATATTGTCCTGGAGCAAGCCTGCTGGAGACGTCTAGAAGAGTGGTCTTCAAACTAGGCTACTGGTGTGCAAATTCTCTTCAAGAGGTATATGAGCAAGACTAGTCTTTAGGGAATATACTTTCAGATTCTCAAATTCCCTGGGTATTCTCTCCTAAAATTGATTTTCCTAAGAATAATTTTTTTTTCACAGGCTTAAAGTAATCAATATTTTCTGTCTCTTCACAATACTAAGCATTAGAATGTGACATTAACTGGGGAAAAAATACCTCTTAACTAATAACAGTATATATGTGTGCGTGTGTGTGTGTGTGTTTTAGGTACCAGGGCCGGGAATTGAACCTGAGACGGCGTATATGGGAAGCCGGTGCTCAACCACTGAGCCACATTGGCTCCCTTAAGTTGGTCTTCTCGTTTGTTTGCTTGTTGTTTGTTTTTTTGTTTATAGGAGGCACTGGGAACCAAACCCAGGACCTCCCATGTGGGAAGCAGGTGCTCAACCACTTGAGCCATATCTGCTCCCCTAACAATATATATTTTTGATGTTGATTTTTAAAAATATAACTGGGATGTTTTCTTGTACTAC
Organism: Tolypeutes matacus; assembly: GCA_026826555.1. Taxonomy (NCBI): domain Eukaryota; kingdom Metazoa; phylum Chordata; class Mammalia; order Cingulata; family Chlamyphoridae; genus Tolypeutes; species Tolypeutes matacus. The sequence goes on along the minus strand of JAKSZT010054138.1, from coordinate 6,845,610 downwards.
AAAAAGGTTATAAAGGCAAAATATAGGCATGGAAATTGTATGTGATTTCTTTTAGATAAGGCACATCATTCAATTAAACTAGGTAAAATTTGTTTTCTCAAATTGTATCTGGAAATAATCTTCCCCAATTAAAATCAATCCTCATTTCACTTTAAAAATAATTTTATATTTTCCATCTCTATTATCAAAAATATAATGATATGCTAGGTGCCAGAAAAAAAATTGTATTTTTTAAGTAATATATACTTTTCTCTTTCAAAAAATATATTTCAAAAGTTTGATCCTGTGGTCTAATAAAAATTTATGGACTTCTGGTTTTTGTACATGATTCTTAGTTAATATTTCCAGAAACTCAACACTAGAGTTCTGTAAAACAAGCACACATATTTACCCAAGGAAACGATACATTTTTTCAGACATGATTTATAAAGTTAGCTATGTGTTGCGTTGTTTAATTTGAAAATTATGTATTTTTATTATTTACTATCTCCATTGATTATGAAGTGAATAAAAATATCATTATCATTTTAATCGAATTGACTTCTCAGAGATTTTAATAATATTCCACAAAATGCATATTAATACATTTATTTTCATTGATAAAGAAGTCAAACATTTTAATTGAAAATAAATTTGATTTGGCTGATTATGTTGATATGAACATTGCCTTTGCCAATTAAATTATATTTTCTATAAAATTGGATGATCTAAATTTGCAGCCTCAAGGCTTTATATTTAAAGGTTGAAATAAGTTAAAGGCATTTTTATCAAAATATTGTATCGGCAAGGGCATGTTAGCCAAAGTATTTTGATTTTGATTTTCCCAATCTTTTCTAGGTATATTGGATTAAAAATAATATATTAAAATGAAAGTGTACCAGATATAATTAAAAATCATTTGATAAATCTCAGTAAAGCCATTTTAGTAAACTTCCCAGAAACTGAGAAAGTAAATGATTCAGTGACAAATCCTTTCGTAAATCAGGGGGTTTCTTTGTTTTCAAGGAATTGTCAGTTAATAGATTATTAAAAATTATTTTTATGACAAGTCATTGTGAGATTTTTGACCCATGAGTTGTAAAACCCTTCCATTCCCCTCTACTTATTTATGGGAATAAAGTTTTCTCAGTTCTTATATCTATAAAAATGAAGAGTATACTGCACTCTACCTCATCCTAGAAGTAACAGTCATCCTCAGTTTCATAAACAAATTTTGAGGAAAACAAACAGCATTATTCACTTAAGGGATGTATTTCTAACCAAATCGTCATGTTCATTTTTAATAATTACTTCTCAAAATATTTAATATTTTATATTATTCTGATTAACTGTATACTACTAATATTTTAATGATTAACATTTTAATACTTGGAAGATTATAGTCAGGAAAATTTCTTTCAATCCATACATATTTTTGTGGTATATAAATAATAAAAGGTATATAAATATAAAAATGTATTATACTGGGATAAATTATGTAGGAGAAGTGGAATGGAAGGGTGAGTTCAAGGAGACAGAAGAACCATGTCAAATTTCTGACTGTTAGAGAAGACCTTGTTCATGGTTTTTGTTTGTTTGTTTTTAAATCCACAATGATGAGTATTAAATTGTTATGGCATTTTATTTCATTAAATGCATGAAAAATGTGAGGTAATCATTTTATTTTAAAAGTCTAAGCATTGACCATATGCTGGAACTTATAACTGCAAATATTTAAACTTATGATAAAAAATTTCAGATGCTAAATTCAAGATGTGCGATTGGGTAGAGTTCTTGAAGACTATTTTAGGTGGCACATAATTAGAAAGTTTGAAGACCATGGCTATAGAACACAGACTCACTGAAGCCCAGAAGGAAACTTAGGGTGGAAAAGGAAATTTAAAAAGCAAAGGTTTTAACATTTTTATTACTTTAAAAATGTTCGGGTTATAGCGGAAAACACTATAACTTATGTATTCTAGCTTATTTGCCACCGTGTTTACACAACCTTGCAATGGGTGAGGTTTTGGGGATGTTTCTGAGCAATCCACAATGACTGTACTTACTCAGTATGGTCACTAAGGTGACAAATGTGGACTGGGCATGAAGCCTTCTTTCCCCTCTTCTACTGCGTCCACTCTGAGCATGTCCTTGCACGCGCTCACTCTCTTTCTTTCTCTCAATCTTCCATCTTCTCCTATAAAAAGGAAAAGAATGCTAAACACAACAAAAACAAGTGCATGTATTATTTGCTTCAGGTCTTCCCATTTGTCCTTATTGTCTCGGAGAATTTCAGCAATGACCTAGTCCATGAACAGAATTACAAATTATGTTATCTCATGTATCTCTACAATGTAACCATGCAGTTTAACCATGAAAACTGAACCCTATCTAGCTAAGCACTTCGGCTCTAGCAAAAAAATCAAACAAGCCGACATCCCCCTACAAAACAAAAACCACAGCAGTATCTACGATACATATGCACTCAACATCTATGATATACACGCACTAGGCTAAGCCCTTCATTTCACTGAATCTTCACACCAGCCCTAACAGGTAGGTACTAATGTTATTCCCATTTTACAGGTGAGAAAGCAGTCAAATCACTGGTCCCAAATCACTGAACTAGTAATTGCTGGAGTTGCGATGAAAACCCAAGTTTGGTTTGGTTTGGTTTGATTTGATTTTAATGTCAATGGCCAAAGACTACGCTGTGAGATGTTTGAGTGGGGGGTGTGTGTGTGTCTGTCTGTCTATGTAGCTTTCTGTATTTGGCTATGCACGTTTATATTTCTGTGCTTCTGTGTGATTCTGTCTGTGATTCTGTGCATGTGAGTGTGTTTGTGCATGCGTGCTTACATGGGCACTCAAGAGTCATATTTTAGAGCTCTTTCTGGCAATTTCCACACCTGCTTTTCTGCAGTGCAATCAGCAGAGGAGTTCAAAAATGGTAATTCCCTCTCAAAAAGGCTAAGCAAAAACCACATTAAAAGTTACAGCCTCCACTGAAAGAGTGATTATTTGTGCGTCCTTTACTATGTGGGTGGTCTCTGCATCTGCATATGTATAAATCTGCATTTTTGTATGTCTGCGCACCTCTAAGTCTGTGTTTCTGTTTGTGGTAGAATCCACAAGTGCATCCAAATGTCTATGTTGGCACGTGAGTACCTGTGTGTGTCTTTGCATATTTGATGTAAATTTAAGACTTGTGTTCATCTGTATTCATATATATGCCATTGTGAGCATAAGAGTACATTTGTAGATCTTTGTGTGTATGCCAATGTGTGTGTCTGTTGACATGTGAGGGTGCATGTCTGTGCGTGTGTGCATTTGTGTGACTGTGGGCATCACTGTATGTGCAGGTGTACTTTTTTTTTTTGACGTACCGGGAATTGAACTTGGGACCTTGTACATGGAAAGCAGGCACTCAACCACTGAGCTACACCTGCTCTCCAGGTGTACATTTTTGTGTGTTTATGTTTGTGTTGTCTGTTGATACATGTATGTCTCTTACGTGTGTACGTTTAGGACATCTGTTTGTGTATTTCTGCACATATATACCTGGCATCTAAGTGTCCATCTGCAGGTGCATCTATGTGTCTGCATATTCAAGTGCATTTATAGAGATCTGCAGGTTTATGCACGTGTGTTTTAGTATGAATATCTATATGAATTCTATATCTAATATAAATATCTTATCTTATATCTATGAGCATGTAAGGGGGTTTTTGAGTGTGTCACCATTTGAGTGGGCCTTCTTTAGGGGCAGTTTCCATGTCTGCATGTACATGTGTAAGTCAGTAGGGGTCTTCCTATATTCCCACATGCATATTTCTGAATGACTCCATGTGTATAAGGCAGAGCCTCAGTCTGTGTGGACATGTTTAGTCCTCATGTTCACTGCCTGCAATTATTCATTCATGTGAGCCTCTGCATGTCTGTATGTATCTGTGTGTACATAGTAGATGTGGGTATTTGTCTGGGTAAGTCTATGTGCCTGTACCTGGATGTTCTTGCCTGTAATCCTCTTTATCTGTGTCTAGATGCTTCCACATCCACATGTGCATGTCTTGGTGTTCATCCATGTGCTCACCCAGCTTTGTTTGCACGTGGATCTCTGTGTGACCATATGCACATCAACAGGGGTGCATGTGTGTGTTTGTATGTCTGCATAAACCTGTTCGCATGTGAATGAATGCCTTTGGGTGAGTGCATCTGTGTATCCATGTGTGGATGTTATGTTGCTGTGTGCAGGTGAAGGTTCTAGATGCATGAGGATGCTTGTGTGCTTGTGAATATCTCTGTCCCTGGGTATCTGCATGCATGCCTCGGTGGTATGTATGCCCATCTAGGTTGGCACGTATACACATGACTATACACACAAGTGTCTATGCAAGTGTGCATCTGTGAAGGTGTGCTGGACTTTGCCAGCATGTGTGCACACATTTCTATATCTCTGTGCACATACTGAGAGACATGCATGCTTCTGGGTATATCTGTGTGCCTCTGTGTTTGTACATGCATATGTCTGTGGGTTACCACATCTATATGCCCATCCATATGGTACATGCGACTATGTTTATAAATCTGTATACATGCTTCTACATGCATCTGAGCAAGCTTCTGTGTCCATCTCCGTGGGAGCCTATATGGGCGTGGGTTCGTGTACCTCTCTGTCTGTGCACATATCTGTGTCGCTGAGAACTTGCCTGGGCTTCTGTGTTGATGTATAACTTGGCATGTTTCTCTTGTGCATCCGAGTGAGTCTGTGTGCGAGTGCAGATGTAATTGCCTGCATACACTTTTATGTGGATCTCTGGGCCTGTGTCTAGATATGCAGGTGTATGCTACTGTGAATGTGCATCTGCATAGTATATATCTCTCTGTGTATACACATATCTTCATAAATGTCTACACCATGTCTGTGTGTGTATGTAGATAGAGATCCCTTCACGGGTCCATTTCTGTTTTGCCTGTGCATACACTTACATGCATCTTTGGAGACATAGGTAGGTTTCCTTATGTGTGCCTGTATATGTCTCCATGTGTGCATGTGTTTCCATATGTACACCCATGTACATAGGCATTCCCATAAGCATCCCCATGAGCAATGCCACGCACGTGCACATTTGCATGTTTGCATGCTGAGCATGAGCCGTTGCACTGCATGGATGGGTGCGAGCATGTTCGTGAATCTGTGTTTTAATAGGAATAGCTATGCCCTGGCGTGCATATACATGTGACCCTGTGAGCATGTGAATGCCAGAATGTGCGTGTTTAAAGCCTTATCAGTCTCCATCTGCGTATCGACCTATGAATGAATCTCTGTGTTTTGGTGTTTGTGTGAACATAAATCTTTATGCTTCTGTGCCCATGTCACCACAGAGGCACATGCACGTGCATATGGATAACTCTGTGTGTGCCTAGAGTGGGGTGTGCCCAATCATGTGTGTGGGGGGGTTCATGTGTGCTTGCCTACATGTATGCATAAAGGTCTAGGTGATCCTAAGAGGGTGTCTGTGCCTTGTGAGCCCGCATATGCTTCTAAGATTATCTATGTGGTTTGGGTTGCACAAATATTATTCCCACGGAGTCTATGTGCCATTCTGCAGGTGCATCTGTTTTTGCATCACTGTGGTATGAATCCGTAATCCATCCCCTGCATGCCTATGTCTGCCTATAAATGTCTCTTCATGCTTCTCTGTGCCTGTGAGAGTCTCTGGTGTGTATATTCGTGACTAGATGTTGCTGTGTGCCAACATATGGATTTTTGAGCCCTTGTGTGGGCATCTGTCTGTGCATCTGTCTGTGTGTGTACAGGGGATGGCCTGTGTTGGGACTCTGAGAGCTTTATTCATATTGGTGCAAACATGTCTTTGGTTGTGATTGTGTGAATGTATGGTATGTGGGGTTAGGACTGTTTACACCTGTAGGTCTATGTATATTATGTGTTGGTGTGAACACTTGTGCCACTACCTGTGTGTGCCTGTACACATGTATGATGAATGCGTGTGTGTATGAGCACTGTCTTCCAGAAAGACACTTCTGGTCATTGCCACCTGCTTTTCTAGGATACAGCCAGCAGAAGGGGTTCAAGATTTTCTTCTTTCTCTTGAAGAAGCCAAGAAAATAAACATTAAAAGACACAGCGTCCATTGAAAACTGCTGATTCCTGAAGATGGTTAACTACGGGAAAATAACATATAATTTGATGGCAAAAAGCAGGTGGGTACTCAGACCTTCAAAGCCCTCTGCTATCAGGGGTATTTCTGCCTGAGCCCTGGCCTGTACTCACGTCCTTCTCACCTTGGGCACTTGGCAAGGCCCCAGTCCTACCTTCTGCTTCCCTGGGCTTGCCCAGAACAGAGGGCTGTGAGGATTGGTGAAGTAGAGTGTCTTGTCTGAAGTCTCATGGTCAATACGTGGCACGGGCAGAATTTCAAACCAGGTATGACTGATCCCAAACTCATATACCTTCTCCTGTACCACAGGCCATTCAATTACCCAATGCGCTCGGGTCCCGGCAGCAGGAAGTATGGTGCGGGGATTGGAACCAAGCATGTCTGCCTCCTAAGACTAGGTCCTGAACCTTGATTATTTCCTGAAATTATCTTGTTGAATCCATGGAATGGCCTAAAAGGAAATATTTTGTCCACGTTTACCAGTGGGAGAATAGACCCAAAGAAGAGATGTCCCTTGCCAAAGCATATGTGTGAACCTGTGAGTCCTTGGTTCATATCCTGTGGAACAAATAGTTGTGTTATTGGGGCTTAACTGTGATAGAGTGAGTTTGTGCCTCCTGAAGTGAATCGGAATGCTGAGAATCAGTGCACACACTCTGCTGCTTATCTAGGTGTTGTCAAGCTTTCTGAGTATTGTGTAGGAAGTCTGGATATTACGAGGAGTACCTGGGAGATCTGGGGCAAGTCTGGGTGTTTGGGGGTGAGCATGTGTGTTGTGGATTAGGGCCCTCTGTGGGAGGACTCTTCTCTGCGTTGTGGTATGAGTCTAAGGACTGTGGGGCAAGCTTCAGGGTTGAAAGGCATGCCTCTGTATAGAGGTACAAGGTTAGATGTTGTCGTGTGAGTCTGTGTGGTGCAGGATAGGTCTCTGGTGTATGGCTAGACTCTGAGCTGTGGTGTGAAGCTTGGTATGGTGGAGTGAGCCTGGTGAGGTACGGTGATCTGAGTGTGGTGGAACAAAATCTTTTGGTTATAGGGTGAGTCTCTGATATCATAGGTTGATTCTCTGCTTTTTGGGGTGAGTCTTCCTGTTGTGGGGTGGGTCTTTCTGACAGGACTAGGTGTTGTGAGGCAGGTCTGTGGGTTGTGTGAACTGTTGGTAAATTGTCAGCCCTGTGAGTGAGTCTCTTGTGGTGCCAGTCTGTGTCCAGTGGAACATGTGTGTGTACAACGAGGTAGCTTTCTATGTTATGGGGAGCACTTCTATGTGGTGGGAGGTGAAGCTGTGCATTGGGGGTTGACTTTATGAATTGTGGGTCCTATGAGTCCTGGGTGACTAATTGGGAGTGACTGTGATAAGGTGAGGATTTTTTTGATGCGCTTGTGTGCATTCTTGGTGGAATCTATGGACTGTGAGATGTGTTCTCACATTGTAGATGTGTTTAGGTATTGTGGGGTGATTCCGTACATTGTGGGATATGTTTTAGAGTGATGGGGTGAAACCACGTGTCATGGGTTGAATCTCAAAATTCTATAGTAAATCCTTTTGTAGCAGGACCAGTCCTTGTATTGTAGAGTGTGTCTGAGCCTTGCAGGGACTCTTGTGGGATTTCTTTGGGGGAGATTTCCTCAAATATGGGATTGCACCTGTACATACTATGGCATTTCTGGAGGCTGTGGTCTAATTCTGTACATTGTGGGTGGGGTGGGGGGCAAGTGTAGGATATAACTGATTCTGGATGTGGTTTGGGGTGTGTCTTGGTATTGTAAAGAGAGAGTGGGTGATTAGGGGCAAGTATGGGTGTGGAGGAGCTAGTGTTTGTGCTGCAGGACGACTCTGTGTGCTGCAGGGCAGGTCTGCATTGTGATGCAATTCTCTATGTTGTGGGACATTTCTGTGCATTATTGAGCATGTCTTGAATTGTAGGTCTCTGTGTTGGGTGATGATTTGTTTTGTGGAATGAGTTGGTGTGGAAGAACCTGAAGGCAAATGGCAGGGTATGTCCTCTGTTATAGGGCAAGTATGTATATGGTGAGGTGGGACATATATTAATATTGTGGAGTGATGTATGGTTGTGATAAGATTCTGTGTGTCATAGAAGACTTTGAGTGTTTTGGGACACATCGGTAGGAAGAATCTGATCTTGTTGGGTCTGTGTGTTGTGACTTTTTTCCCAGAGGTACCAGGGATTGAACCTAGGACCTCATACATGTCACCCAACCACCTGAGCTACATCCTCTCCCTGTGTGTTGTGATTTTAATTCTAGGTGTTTTGGAATGAGTCTGCATTCAACAGCAGGTCTGAGCACAGTGTGGCAATTGGGAGCTATGGGGAATGTTTGTGTATTTTCAAGGTGTTGTGTACATTGTAGGATGTGTCTTTTCACTGGAAAGTTTTCCAAGGTATGTGCAGTGTAGACTGTGTAGTTTGTGGTCAGGGGTGCCTTGCTAGGTGTGGCGAAGCTGTAAAGTAAGTCTGGGAAGAACCATATCTGTGCAATGTGACATGTCATGTTCCTGTGGGGCAAGTATGTATGCTCTGGGGCAATTCTGGGTGTTGAAGGACATGTCTTTGCTTTGCAGGGGTAAGTGCTTGTATTTTGGAGTGATTGTGTGCATTTTGGGATGAAGTTATGCATCCCAGTGCAATTCTATGTTTGTGGGGAAAAACCTTTGTGTTATAAGGTACATCTGTCCACAATAAGTTCTATCTAGGTATTCTGAACCAAGTTTGTGCATTGTAAGACATATGTTCATGTTGTGTGGTGAGACTGAGAATTTGGAGTGAGTCTTCATGCTCTAAGTCTCTTCTTAACGTAGTGGTGTGTGTGCTGTGGAGTGAGGTTGTGCATTATAGGGAGATTTTTGCATTGTGGGACCTGCCTGTGGGTTGTAGGGCATGCCATGGTTTTATGGGGTGAGTCTGGGCATTGTGGAACAAGTCTCTTCATTGTAGATTGTGTCTAGGTATCGTGGGGCATTTCTGTAATGCTAGGGGGCAAGACTGAGTTTGGAGGTAGATCTGGGTGTTATGAGGTAAATATTGGCATTGTGTGGAGAATGTGCATATTGTGAGGTAAATTCAGGCACTGTGATGTGATTCCATGAGCTATGGTGGGAGTCTGACGTTGTGGTGCATGGTAAGTTGGTCTAGGTATTGGAGGGTGAGTACGTGAGTTATGGGGGAGTCTGGACATTGTGGAACTCATTGATGTGTTGTGGAATGTTCCTTGGCATTGTGGTACACGTACATGTTCTAAGGCATATCTGGTTGCTGTGGCATATTATGGTACAATTCTTCGTGTGGTGGGGTGAGTCTCTGCATTGTGCGGTAACACTGTGTGTAGGTGTGAAAGTGTGTGCATTGTAGGATGAGTTTGGAAGTTATGGTAAATTCCATGCACCATCGGGGCAAGGCCGTTTTCAGGAGGAAGAGGGTGGGCCTGTGTGTTTAAGGATACGGCAGAATGTTGTGGGGGTAGAGTTTGTTCATTGTGGGGGTGTATGTTTTAGGAAACGTTCATAAGTTGTTACACAGTTCTGTGTGTTTCTAGGGAATCTGTATATTTTGACGCATATTTGTACATTGATGGGGTGTATACAGGAGTCATGGGGGAAGCTATCCATCTTGAAATGAGTGTGTGCTTTGATGCAATTTGGGTTGTTGTGGGGCGAGTCTGGCCAAGATAGAAAGAGTTTGTGTGGTGTTACGGAAGTCTGTGCATTGTATGGGACATGTTTAAGTTGCAAAGGTTATCTGTACTTTGAAAGGTGTGTTGGGATATTGAGAGGTAAATGTGAGGGCATATCTGTGTGATATGCTGTATTTTTGTGGGGTGAGTCTAGGTGTTTGAGGCTGAATGTGAGTGGTGAATTTGGGGATGGTGTAGTAAATGTGTGGTGGGATAAATTTCACTGTTTTTAGAGTCTGTGTGTTGTGCTGTGAGTTTGGGGCTCTGTGGGTCAAGGCTGGTGCTTTGGTGCAAGACTAGGATTTGTAGAGTTAGTATGTTGTGGGGCAAAAATGTGTGTTGGGCTAAACTGTGTTTTGAATTGTGAGGTGATGTGTGGGGATATATTTCTGTGTACTGTGAAAGGAGTCTGTATCTGGGGGCAGGTCTGTACATTGTGGGGTGTTCCTATGTGTTGCGTAGGGCATGTGTGTGCACTCTGAGGCAAATCTTTGCACTATGGGGTAACAGCCTGAACTGTGGAGTCCTTCTATGCATTGTAGGATGGATTCTGCCTTGTAGGGTGATTCTCTTGGGAGGGGAGGCCAGTTGTTGTGGATTGACCAGAAGTGTCTTAGGGTCAGCCTTTGTGCTGAGGGACAAGTGTGTGTGTCTGTGTGTGTGTTTTGTGGCAACTCTAAGTATCGTGTGGCATATGTTGTGAGTCGGTCTTATATGATGTGTGAGGAGTCTTTGTGCTCTGGGGTGAGTTTGTGTGTTTGCAGGTGTGTCTCTGTGTTGTGGGCAGCCTTGGCATTGTAGGGCAGCTCTAGAAGTTGTGAAGGATGTCTGCATGTTTGTGACATGGGCAGAGATGCATGGTGGAGCACATCTCTGCGTTGTAGGAGGAATCTTGTGATCTGAGACGTGTCTACCCACAGTGATTTGATACTCTGATTGCAGGGCACATCAGTGCCTTGTGGTGTGAGCCTATGCTTTTTGTGCAAAGTCCATGGTAGTTCGTTTGTGTCTCTGCATTGGACTTTTGGTAAGTTTCTGTACTGGGCAGTGAGCCTTCAATTTGTGAGGGAAGTCTGTGTATTAATTATACGGCATATCTGGGTGTCGTGGAGTGAATCTGGGCATGGTAGGGCGATTCTGCAGGCTGGGGGCATACCTGGGCATCGTGGAATATGGCTTTGGGTTTTGGCCCACGTCTCAGTGTGGAGGTATTGGTCAGACTTGGTGGGGCCAACCAGTGCTTCATGGGTTAAGTCCCTGCATTGTGGAGGATTAATTGTGTCGTGACGCAGGTTCGTGCTTTACCTAAGGGGTTCTGAGGCCTGCCTGTCATCGTGGAGCATGTCTGTGCGTAATATGGTCCATCCAGGGGTTGTGGGGCAAGTCTGTGAATTGAGGGGCTTGGCTATGCAACACAGGGCATCTTGTGTGGTGGGAAAATGGAGGGAGAATGCTTGGCAGTAAGCCTGGGGGTTGCGGTTCTAGGGTTTTCAGTGCGGGGGGGGTGACTGTGCTGAACGTGGGGCAAATCAGCTTTGTAGAGTGAGTTTGTGCACTGTGACTCCAATCTGTGCGTGGTGGGAGAGTTGGTGTGTTGGGTAGCAATGTGTTGTGTTATCAGGATGATCTATTCATGGAAGGCTTTATCTGTGCTTTTGGGGGGTTTGTCCTTGGTGTTGTGGGACATGATTGTGCTGTGCAGTGTGTGTTTATTGTGTGGTAGTCCTGGTTTTGTGGGGCACACCTTGGCCTCACATTACGATTCTGTGCGTGAGGGGCAGCTTGTGAGTTGTGGTTCTGTTTGTTCTTTGAGAGGCACGTCTGGATGTTTTGGGACATGTTTGTGGGTTGTGAGTAATCCATGTGCAGTACATCAACTCAGTATGAATTGATGTGTGTCTAGACAATGCAGTCAGATATCTGCATTGTAGGGGAGGTCTGTGCATTATTCAGCATCGTGGGGTGAGCCTGTGGTTTTAGGTTGTGTTTGAGGGTTATAGGTCTGGTGTATTTATAGGGGGGCACCTGTACTTTGTGGGGACAACTGAAGGTATTTGGAGCCTTTGCATTGTGATGTAATTCTTTTCCCCTGAGCAGGCTGTAGATTGCAGGGGGATGTGACATTGTAAGGTATGTCCAGGTATTGTGAGGCTAGTCTGTGCCCATTGGCACATGGTGGTGTGTGGTATCCTATACTTTGTAGAGGGAACCTCGATTGTGGAGTATGTGGTAAGGTGTGTTGAGGATCATGTCTGTGTATTGTATGTTTTCTGTATGTTGCAGAATAAGTCTTGGTAGAGTTAAATGAATGTATTGATTCCACATGTTTTGGGTTGTATCTTCAATTTGTGGAGCCAGGGTGTCAGTGTTGTGTGCCTGGTATGGGCACCGTGGGGCAAGCCTGTTTTGCCAGATGACTGAGCATTGTGGATCAAGTTTGGGGGGATATGGGACAATCTCTGTGCTGTGGGGCAAGGGGTGTGTTGTGGAGCAAGGCTGGATCCTGTGGAGTGAATATCAGCATTCTGGGAAGGGTCTGGGATGTGAACAATTTGGGGTGTCCAGGTGATGTTTGTGTAGATTTTGATAAGAATTTGTGTATTATATTTGCAATCTGTGCTCTGGGTCAATTTGTCCATTAGAAGGCGCTTCTCGGAGTGGTGGGGTGAGCCTGTGTTGTCTGAGGAATCTGTGGAATGGTACAGAATTTCTGTGCATTTAAGGGTGCAAGTGTACTTTATAGTGCAGGCTTGGTATTGTGAGGTGAAATGGTGCATTATGGGGCAAGTCTGTGTATTTGGAGGCCAGTTGAGTGTTGTGAAGCAAGAATTTGAAGTGTGGGATGAATCAGCCTCGTTGTTGGGTATGCCTTGGTATTGTGGGTGATCTGTGAGTGGCAGACTGAGTCCGTGCCTTGTGGAATGAGTCTGTTAGTCTAGATAATTTGATGTAGTTCTTGGGATTATCTGGGCTTTGTAGGGCAAGTCTGGGTACTATGTGGCAAGTCTGCATATTCTGGGGCTGATCTGTACATTGTAGGGTTTGTGCAGCCTTTATAGTTGCTTGAGGTCAGTGTTTGTGTGATGAAGGCAAGAGGTGTTTGCGGGGCCAGGTAGTGGGTTGTGGGAGCACTTGTATACTAGAGGGTACTGCAAAGCCAGTCCATATATTGTGGAGGATGACTGTGCATTGTGAGGCATGCTCAGGTACTGGGAAGTCAGGAGGTTGAGTCTCCGTGTGGTGTGGCACGTCCGGGTGTTGCAGGTTGAGTCTGGACAATACGGGGTGAGTCCCAGGGTGATTTGGAGGGAGGCTGGTGGTGTTGGGCCCACCTCCGTTTTGTAGGGTGGCACTTGGGTTTGCACCATGAGTCTGGATGATGCAGAATGACTCTGAATGCTACTGATCTTGGGGCGAGTCTGGGTGCTTTGTAGCAAGCCTACCTGTTGTGGAGCTTATCAGTACGTTGCAAGCATTGTCTATGTGTTGCCCAGCACTTCTGTGCACTGAGGGAACTCTTGGTATTCTGAAGGCAAGAAAGTGTTTGTAGATCTGTTCCGTGGCTGTGGGGAAAGTCTGCCTGTCACAGGGCAACCCTGCCTACTGCACGGTGAGCACGATGATGGGGGCCAAGGGTGCGTCTTAGTGTCATGGAGCAGGCCTGGGTGTCATGGCTGGAAGCTCAGCCATCTAGGGCCAGTTTGAGCGTGGTGGGCCATACCTGCATGTCAGGGGCTTTTCATCTGTGCTGTCATCATTTCTCTGGGCTCTGGGGCAGGTCTTGGCGTATGGAGTCCAGCAGGGGTTTTGCATTGGGAGGCAGGGCCATGCAGCTAGGCGCGTCTGTGTCACGGGGTACAACTGAATGCTGCGGGACGAATGAGCATTTAGGAGAGTGAGTCTAGGTGTTCTGGAGTGTACCTGTGCCTTGCAGGGTTTGTGTGTCTTGTACAGCATTGTGGTCCCAGTATGAGTGTTGTAGGGAGAATCTGGGTATGGTATGGAATGTCCCTGTGTTATAGGTCACATTCAGGTGTGATGCAGGCTCCTCAAAGGTTTGCTGAGTGAATTTGCGTGATACTAGGGCTGTATGTTGGGGGTTTGTCTGAGTGTTCTCCAGAGCTTCTGTGCACTCTGAGGCAAGGCTTGGTATTGTGGAATCAGAAGTAGGGTAGCTACGTATGATGCATGTCATGGGTACGTCCTGTTATTATGGAACAAATACGAGTGATGAATTCTCTGTCTGTGAAGTTTTTTATTGCGTGTGCACTGCCCTGCATTTCTCTGTTCTGTGAGGGTAGTCTTTTTGTTATAGAGGTAAAAAGTGGTTTATGGTGTGAATCTGCATGTTGTGAGATGAATCCATGTATTTTGGGGGGATGTCTGTTTATTGTGGGCATTATATCTGCATTATTGGGTAAGTCTGGGTCTTACGTGGTAAGTCTGGGTGTTACAAGGCATATTGGTGCACAGTGGGGTTTGCTGTGTGTATGTGTGTGTCTTGTGTGCCATGTGGTAAGCTTCAATGGGAAGGCAAGAAAATATTTTGTGTGGCCAGCTTCAATGGGAAGGCAAGAAAATATTTTGTGAGGGTACTTTGGCTGTGGACATCATCATCTGCCATGGGGCCAGTCTGGCTGTCAGGAGGCATTCGAGCAACATGGGTTGGTGGGATAAGTCTGGGTGTTATGAAGTAGGTCTAGGTGTTGCAAGGTGAGTCTGCCTGACATGGGGTGAACTGGAATGTTGCAAGGTGAGTCTAGGTGTTGTGGGACCTATCTGGGCATTCTGTGTGTTTGTGCGTGTGTGTCATCCCACATTTCCAGGGGAAGTCGTGATGTTGCTCAGAGGCATGTCTTGATGTTGTTGAGGCAAGTAAATTCTTTGCAGGATCAGTCAATGCTGTCAGGAGAGTTTGCGTATTATGGGGCCTGCCGAGCAGTATAACTCAAGCCCTGGTGCTGTAAGGCACGTGCATTTCTTGAGATGCATGTTTGGGTTTTGCAGGGACAGGCTGGGTGTTGTGCAGCAGCTTTGGGTATTGAGGGGGCATATCTAGGCAGTGCAGGTCTTGTCAGTGTGTTGTGCAGCATTTCTGTGCACTCTGAGAAAAGTTCGATGTTGCGGAGATAGGCAAACATTTTGGGGGCCTTTCTATGAGCCGAGATTTTGGCATGCCAGTCTGGTTGTTATGGGGTCAGTCTGGCTGTTGCACAGCAAGGCTGGGCTGTATTAGGGGGGATTAGGGTTTTGTGAGGCAGCCCTGGATCCCATGTGTTAGTCTGGGTGTCATAGCGTAAGTCTCTGGGTCAGTGTGTCATAGTGAGACTGTGTGTAATGGGGTGAGTTTGGGTATCATGGGGCATGTCTGTACCTTGTAGGATTCTGCATGTGTTTTTCTCAGCACTTCTGCATGCCCTCAGCTGAGTCTTGGTGCTATGGCATCAAAAATGTATTTTGGTGCACCACATTAATGCAAGGTGTTAGTAATAGGGTGGTGTATGGGAACTCTGAATTTTATGTATTTTATGCATGATTTTCTGTAAACCTACAACTTCTCTAATTTAAAAAAAAAATGTATTTTGCAGGGCCGGTCTATGCTGTCTGGAGAGTATTGTATTATGAAGCGTGCCCGTGTATTTTGGGGGAAGTCTGGGTATCATGGGGTGATTTCGGCTTCCATGGGCTGAGTCTGTGTGGCTTGTGGCAAGACCAGGTGTTTTACAGCAATTTTAGCATTGTGAAGCATATCCGTAATGGTAGGGTTTGTCACTTTATTGTCTACCACTTCTATGTGCTGTGAGCTAAGTGCTGGTGTTGTGGAGCAAGAAGTGTTTGTAGGGTATGTCATAATGTTGTGGGACAAACTTTTATCTTTGAGGGCATATCCATATACTTTGGCTCCTATTTGGATGTTTTCGGGCTAGGTGGGGTGACACCAGCCCATTTGGGGCATGGTGAGGTGAGCACCTGTGTTCTGGATGAGTCTGGGTGTGACAGAGCAAGTCTAGATGAAGTGGGCGGTGTCTTTGCTTTGTTGAACCTGTGCGCATTTTCCATCATTTATTTCTGCCATGGGCCTAGACTAGATTGTGTAGAGGCAAGAAAGTGTTTTTATGGGGCCAGTCAGTGTGGTGAGGGTAGAGTGTGTGTATGCCCATGTGTTGCAAGGCATGGCTTTGTGTTGTGGGTTTTATCCTTGCATTGTGGAGCAAGCCCATGTATTAGTAGGCTAGTTTGTGGCTTGTGGTGCGAGTCTCCATGACATGGGGGTGGTATCTGGGCGTTCTGGGGCAAAAATTGGTCTTGTGCACAAGCCTGTGTGTTGCAGAACACATCTGTGCATTGTGTTTTTCTGGGTGTTGCCCATCCTTTGTGTGTGTTGCTGGGATGGAAGTTGTGGCAGGAAGAGGTTATTTTGTGTGGCCAATCTGTGTGTGATGGGGAGAGGTTATGGATTATGGGGCATTTCCTTGTGCTTTGGGGCCACTCTTGGTTTGGAACAGGTCTGGCTGCAGTGCATCAAGTTTGGGTGATATGGGGTGTGCCTGCGTGTGGTGGAGCAAGTCTGTGTCCCAGAGCAGATGTGTCCATTGTGAGATTTTTTTCCATGAGTTGTCTAATATGTCTGTGTTCTGTGAGGCAAGTCTTGATGTTATACAAGCAAGACAGTGTTTTGTTGCACTAGTATATATGCTGTGGGCAGAATCGGTGTATTCTGAAACATGCCATTGTTCCCTGTGTTGTGAGGTTAGTCTGTTCGTTGTAGCCGAGTCTATATGGTGTGATACATGCCTGTGTGTTGCACAAGCCTGTGCATTGTGGATGGTTTCCAAGAGTTCTGAAGTGAGTTCCTTATGTTGGGGGGCCAGTGCAGTGTTCTGGGGTGAGTCTGTACATGAAAGGGTGGATTTAGTTGAATTGGGATGAGTCTTTGCAAGTGGGGCAAGTTTCTGTTTCATTGGCCTGTTTGTGCCTTGGAGTATGTGTCTACGTGTTGCACAGTGAGTCCAGGTGTTTTGTGAAGACTGCACAGTGGATGCTTCCGGGTGCTGGGGGCTAAGTGTAGTCAGTAAGGGCATTGGAAGGAAAGAGAGGTGAGAGCATTAGTGGTTATCTGAGTCTCTGCTTTATGGGGGATACTTTAGGTGTTGTGGGCCGATCTTAGTTATTTTTTATTAAGTTTTAACATTGTGATCCAGTGCCATGTGTAGTAGCAATGACGGTAACACAACAACATCAGCTAACATTGATAACTCTAATCCTCTGTCAGGCACTGTTCAAAGCACTTTATAGGCATTCACTCATTTGGTCCTAATAACAGTCCTATGAAATAGGTACTGTTACTATTATTCTCAATTTAGAATACAGCTGAGAAAACTAAGGCACAAAATCTTTCCACGGTCACACAATTAGTAAATGATACAACTAGGTTTGGAACCCAGGCAGTGTAAATCCTGAGTGTAAGCTCTTTAAACCACTATGCAATATTGCCCCCTTTGTGTTGGGGTGTGATGTGCTTTGTCATGTCTCTGGGCCTTGTGGGGTATGTCTAGGTGTTGTGACGTATGTCTTGGGTTGCATAGCACCTAGGCACTGTACAATCTATCAAAGTGTTAGGGTGCTCTTCCATGCCTTGAAGGAGATGTCTTGTTGGGAGGGAAGGCACTGTTTTGCATCCAGTCTGAAAGTCGTCCTGTTAGTGTTTGTGTTATGTGGCAAGACCTTCTAGTGTGGGCTGACTGCATAAGTTGTGTGTCGAGTCTCTGCTTTAAAGGAAATGTGTGTATGTGGTGATGCAATTCTGTGAGCCGTCAGAGGATTTTGTGTGTTTAGGAGTGCATCTACTTTGGAAGGTATGTTTACTTGTGCTGTGTCTAGTGCCTGCATTATGGTATATCTCTGGGCCTTATGGGGTAAGTCTGGGTATTGCTGTGCAAGTTGTATTGTGGGCCAACTGTGTACTTTATAGGGGAAGTGTGAAAGATGCAATATTATTCCGTGAGTTGTGGGAAAGTCACGTGTGCTGTGCGAAGTGTCTATGTACATGTTCTTGAGGCTAATCTCTACATTTTGAGGTGGGTCTGTGCATTGTGGGGTAACTCTGTGGGTTCTGGTTTGTATGTGTGTGTGTTTTGTGGAATATGTCTGTGGGTTTGTGGGCAGGTATGTGCCTTTTGAGATCTGTATGTACTCACAGGAAGTGCCTTCATGTGGAGGGGCATGTTGTATGTTGGAAGCAAGTGAATATTTTGGGGGGGATGAGCTTGTGCATTACAGAGTGAGGGCATGTTCTGTGCAATTCTGGACACTGTGAAATTTCTCTGTATGCATTAAAGTTAACTCAGGGGTCTTGGGGCAAATAGCTTGTGTTGTAGAATGTTCTATGTGTTCCTGACACAAGTCTTGTGTTATGAGTTTACTATGTGTGTTATAATGCAATGCAACACATTGTATAGGGTGTGCCCATACATAGTGGGACTTGTCTAGGCACTATGGAACCAGACTATGTATCGTAGAGTATGCCCAGATATTTTTGGAAGAGTCTGCACACTGTGGTGAGTCTCTGTGCATGCATCGAGGGGCACGGGTACATTATTAAGTGAATCTGGGTGTTGTGTGAGTCTCAGTATTGTGGCATTTGTGTTGCATTCTGGGGTGATTCTTGGCAGTTCGTGGTCAGGGTGCGTGTGGTTGGCCAAAGTGTGTGTGTAATGGGGGAGTTTGTGTGTTGTGATGTGATTCTAGAAGTCGTGTGAGGGAAGGCACTATGTGTTTGTGTGTTTGCTCTGCTGGGCATAGCTGCTTGTGTATTTGCTTTGTAGGGCAAGTTTGTGTGCACGTTGTAAGATGAGTGTGGAGGTTTTGATGGGTTCCCGAGTGTTGTGGGTGTGTATTATGCTGTAGGGGGAGTCTAGACATTGTGGGTCGTTTTGTATTATATGGTTTGCTTCTGGGCAATGTGGGACTAGTCTTTATCTTGTGCCAGCCTGGCTTTGCCTTTTGCTTGTGTGGTGCAGGTGCTTTAATGCAAATCTGTGTGTTGTGGGATGAGCCTGCGTGTGTGCTGTGCATGTGATGCTGTTCATCTAAGAGGGGTCTGTGTTTAGGGGGATGCGAGTGTGCATGGTAGGACTTACCAAGCTATTACAGAGCAAGTCTGTGTGTTGTGGGGCATGTGGTGGCGTCTGTGGTAATTGTGTTTTGAGGTGAGCAGGATTTTTGGATAAGTTGGGAGTTATGTGGTTCATTATGGGTCAAGCATGGGATGGGAGTAAGGAAATGTGTCATGGGGGACTCTACATTGTCATGTGATGCTGTAACTTGCAGAAGGAATGAACTTAGGAACATGTTTGTGAATTGCAGTTGTAGTCAAATGTTATGGGACAAAAAAATTTGCATCTGATTGGATGTGTCTGAGTGATATAGGACATATCCGAGTAGTAGGGAGTATGTGTATGTGTGTGTTGTATTGTGAGTCTGTGCCTTGTGGGGTGAGGCTAGGTGTTGTATGTACAGTCTGGGTGTTGTGGGATGAGTGTATATTGTGGAGAGGCAAGTCTGAGTATTGTAGAGCAAATTTCCTAATTGTAATGCAATTCTGTGTGTTGTGAAGGGTGTCAGGTTTAGGATTCTGGCTGTGCCCTGCAGGTTAGGTCGAGGCATCTGGGTGCTATAGAGTGTTTGCAGACGTTCTGGGATGAGCCTATGCACCAAGTGGTAGAATTTTGTGCTGTCAGTTGATTTGAGGTATTTGGAACTGGCCCCTTTTGTTTTAGTAGTAATAGGAGTGGGGCAGGGTGGTAGTGATACCAATTAATAATGGCAATAGTTCCTGTGGGCCAGGCACTGTACTAATCACATCACATATCTTAACTCATTTGATCCTCACACCAACCCCTTGGCATTGTCTTCATCTTACAGATGAGCAAACTGAAGAAGACAGAAAATGTACTTACCCAAGGTGATACAATTACAGAGGTGGGACCTGGACTCTAACTCAGTTAGTCTGGGTCCAGGGGCCTTGATTATAACCGTTACACAGGCTGTGGCTTGTGTTTCTGTTGTAGGCCAGAGTTGCAGGTCAAAAGTGTGGTGAAGCTGGTCTGTGCACCATGAAGGGAAATCTCTGTTATAGGGGTAATAGGTGTGTTGTGTCTCCACGCTGGAGAATGTTTATGTTGCACTGTAGGTTGTGCGCTGTAGAGTAAGTCTGTTGAGATGCAATTCTGTGCATTGCAGAAAGCATCGATATATCTACAGGAATGCCTGTGAATTGCAAGGCATATCTATTTTGTGGGTGTGACTGAGTATGTTGTGGGCTAAGTCCGTGCCCTGAAGGGTTTGTCTGGGGGTTCAGGGGTGTTTGCATGTGTTGTGGGGCAAGTATGTATATTGATGGGAGAATGTGGGCTGTTTGATGCATGGTTGGGCCTATCTTGGTTTTGTAAAACCAGTTTATGTGCTTTGGGGTAAATCTGAGAGCTATCTAGCAAAAAGCGCATGTTTGGGGGCACAGGTTTGCATTATGTAGTCACCATAATGAGTGTGGTTTTGGTGATGTGAATCTGGATGGCAAGTTTGTGTGTTGTGACACAATCCTGTGCATTGTAGGGGTAGAGTGCTGCACTATGGGATGAGATTGCATGTTGCGGGTTGCATGCATGTTGTGTGATGAGTGAGGATATCATGGACCACATTTCTGGGGACGTGCTTGACCACTGTGGAGAAAGATCAAGGGCTGCGGCTTGAATGTGTCTGTCGTGAAACAAGTCTATGCATTGTAGGGCCGATTTTTGCGCTATGATGCAGTACCGTGCGTTTGAGGCGTGTCTATGCATTGCAGAGTGTGTCTGGGGAATTTGGAGTGTGGTTTGGTGATACAGTGTGCATTGTATTGTAACTGTGAGTTTGCAGGGAGTACCTAAGGTCTTAAGGCAAATCAGTGCACCCTGGGGCAAGCGTTCGCATTGTGTGGCAAGTGTGTTTGTTGTGAGGTGAGTTATATTGTGAGCTGTTGTGAGATGTGCATTGTAGGACAAGATGGTGTGTTGTGGCACAATCCTGTGCATCATGAGGAAGTATGGATGCTGTCGGTGTGCTGTTGTGTCTCTACTGCGGGGTGAACTTGGCTTTTGTAGGATTTGCCTACATGCTTATGTGCGCATGTGTCCCCTGAGGGGGTGTCTCTGTGCTTTGTAGGATAACTCTGGGTATTACGGGGCAGGTCTGTATACCAAGGAGTACATCTGGGCGTTACAGTGTAAGTGTATCCTTTTTGATGCAACTATGTGCAGTGTTTAGGGATGCAGTATGTGCTGAGTTGTGTTGGGTCCATGCACTGTGGCACAAATCTATATGCTTGGAGACAGAGCTTGGTATTGTGGGGTAACTGTGTTTTCTGAGGTGAGTGGGTATATTTTGTGATGACATCAGTTACTGTTGGGCAAGTGGTTGTGCTGTGGGTTGATTCTACATTGCAGGGTCAATTTGTGTGTCCTGATGCTAGCCAGAAAGTTGTGCAGAACCTCTCGTGTATGGGGCAGGGCTTGTCTGCCTGCTCTAGGTGTCTGTTGATCTGGACAACATGAGTGACTCCTGGGTCAAGTCTCTGCATTTCTGGGTGTGGCTCTGCCTTGTCAGCTGGACCTGTGTGTTTCTGTGGCCGGTTCCATAAGTGGGTCAAGTGTTTGCTTTGTGAGTTTAAGTTAGAGAATGTGGTGTAATTGTGTGTGTCTGGGAGGGGTTTTTATGTTGCACCTTGATTCTGTCCATTGACAGGTGTGTCTAGGCATTGTGGAAGAGATCCACGCATTCTGTGCAAATCAAAGTGCTTTGGGTGATTCTGGGGGCTTTAGGAACAATCTTTAGATTGTGTCTAGCTGCCCTGGAGAGAGAGTTGCTGTGATGGAGTGAGGGTGTACATGCTCATGTGAGGGTCGGTGAGACAGAGGGAAGCCTGGGTGCCATGGGGGAGAGTCTCTGGGCTATGGGGTTAGTCTGAGGGCCATGGGGTGAGTTTGTGGTAATATGGGATGAGCCTGTGTTGTCTGGGGAGAATTTGCGTGTCCTGGGGAGTAGCGTCTGTAGGCTGTGGGGTGCGTCTCCGTGCCGAGGGAGGCGCGGCGTGTTTGCATGCTGCGGGGAGGGACTGTGTCCCAAGGGGTGAGCGTTTTTGTCTTGGAGGGAATATACGTGCCCTGGAAAGTATATGTGTTCTGCGGGGTTGGCCTGTGTGTGCTGTGGGCAGTCTGTGCTGTGGGGTGAGTATTTTTACTTTGGGAAGAGTATGTGTGCCTCTGAACAGTCTCGGTAGCGAGGGGCAAGTTAGCGCGCAGTGGGACATCTCTTTTAACTTCGGGGCTTGTCTGTGCACCACGGGGTGTGTCTGCGTGCCAGGCGTCGGGTCTGCGCATGTGCGGTGCGTCTGTGTGCGGAGAGGGCAGGGTCCGCGCGCCGTGAGGTGCATCTGCGAGCCCCGGGGAGGGTTCGTGCTGTTTGGCCAGTGTGGCCATTGAGAGAGTGAGTTTGTACGTTATGGCGCAAATCTCCTCTAATAGCTACAAAAAAATAATAGCCAACACTTAGGTAACAGTTACTAGGCACCAGACAACTGTTCTCAACGTGCTCGTCTCAGCCCCACTTTACATCTGAGGAAACTGCGACACAGAGACATTGCCATTTTCCCACAGTCACACAACTAGCAAGTGGTGGGGGTTGGAAACCAGGCAGGCCGTCTCCTGTGCCCGCACTATTATGAATCCCCCTTGGGACCCTGAAGGCATCAGTCGCCTCAAACATTGGAAAGGCTTCGCGAGCACTGGTGGACAAAATAAGCGCAGTTAATTTGAGAGGAAGAAAAAGGCAGTGGCCCAAAGCCCTCCAAGAAATTTAAAAAAGAAAGAAAGAAAGAAAGAAAGAAAAACAATGCTCTGTATACAATAACTGTGGCAGTTTAGCCCAGAAAAACTGACGTCATGTCTGCAGAATAACTCAAGACCCCTATCGGTCCCCACAGCCGCATTCTGCTACTGCAGAGGAGCTAATGCGCATGCCCTGGTGTGCGGCCGTTGCCAGGGAAACCAGTCTGTAGTTATAAATCACACCCTGAGGCTGTGGCTGCGCGCCAAAGGAGCCTCTTGCAATAAGGGCAGACCAGCCAAGCGCCCACCCACGCCCCCCACCTTTTTCTCTTTCGCGAATCAGTAAAGGCTAGAGGCCAGGGTCAGGAGTCAATAGAAAAAGAAGGCTGTGTTGGGGGAACGGGTGATTTCAATCGTCAGATCTTTCTGTGAGCAACATTGAACTCATCTCCCACTGAAAGATCTAAAGGGACTCTGTGGTTTATGTCTTGAACCTTCCACCTAGAGTGAAATAAAAAGGACCATCGGGGTGTGTCCCTATCTAGAAGAGATGGCGACAGTGGTGGCATTTTGGGGACCCACCCTAACACCTTTAAATTCCTAGTTCAGCCTAACGCCAGCAACAGGCTAGCAAATATTATTTATTTCTGCTCCCCATACATTTCTTACATTGCCTTCTTACACCATTCTAGAAAATTCCAGGAACTGAGTCCAGACAGCTTTAACTCTCCGAGAACCTGAGGAGTAGAAAAAAGAGGTTGAAGGGGGAACCTTGTGGCTAGCGCTAACCACGGAGTTTTTTTAAAACACACAATCAGATGTCAAGTGTGTCCAAGAGGAACAGCACATCTGGAACAGTGATTTTATATATTCGATTCCTCGGTTTTAATTTGTAAAAAGCGTCTGCTAAAATAAAAATTTTAAAGATTTAAAATTAAATAATCCTGATGGAAAACCACTGCCTTAAAATGCATGTGCCTAGGATTCTTGAAAGGCATAAGTACAAACAGGATGCTTTAGTACACTGCCAGAAGTTGCAAGAAGATAAGAATACTATTGAGGAATAATCATTTTGGGTAGAGGGAAAATGGCCGACCTGGAAAGCTATACCCTATCTAATGGGAGAACAGTTGCTGTCATTTCAAATCAGTGGAAGAAGGTTGGATTATTCAATAAATGATGCTGAAACAATTGGTGACCTATTTGGAAAAAAACAAAATTAGATCCTACTTCATACCATATACCAAAATAGATGCTGGATGGATTAAGGAGTTAATTATAAAAAATGAAGCAAGGAAATGATTAGGGGGAAAAATGCATATGCTCACCAAAGGAAAGAAATCACAAAATCAAAAACTGAGAGATGCAGATATTTAAAAAATGTAAAGCTGCAAAATGTCAAAAAAAAAAAAAAAACCCACCATAAATGATAAAAATCAATAGGCAAACAACACTTGGTGGGAAATTATTATTATTTTTTTTTTTACCACAGATGATAATATAAATTAGGCAATATGTATGAAGTGGGGGAGGGGGGGAATAACCTTAAACCAGTTCATACCATTTGATCCAGGAATTCCACGTCTACGAATTTATCCTGGGGGGGGGGGGGCGGGGGAGAAACCAGAAAAGCACACAGATTTATATGGAAGGATATTTCTTAAATTATAACAGCAAAAAATACACATATAAGCATTCAATAATTGGGCGTTGGGTATTTAGTGGGACAGCTAGATGGTTGAACACTATGAATGACAGTTTTGTGGAATATTTTTAAATATGGGGAATTGCTCCCAATATATTGGTTAATTGAGTAAAGTAGGTTAAAAACCATATGTACTTATGACCCACATTTTCTATATAAATATATGTCTATGCACTTTTTTTGCATATGTTCATGGGAAAGGGACTGAAAATAATTATGCTAATAGTAATTATCTCTAGGTTATGGGATTATGGGTAATTTTATGGTCCTCTTTAGAATTTTCCAAATTTTCTACAATAAATATGTCATATTTTTATAATAAAAGGGAAACAGCATTTTAAACAAGATCTTTGAATAAGTGCTATAAAAGCAGTGGTATTGCAGACAAGAAAATCTATGGGAAAAGATGATGAAAAACAGAATAAATATACCAACATATACCAAGAGTGGATCACGCAAAATGAACTCGTTATGTACTACATAAAGACTATGGCATTATTTGCATGTTCTTCCCTATACAAGATGGAGACCTGGAAAATTTTCTTCACTACACCAGAGAATGACCACATGTTCTTGGATGCATCAGTCATTCTTTTTGCCGCAGTACTCTGCTCTATGTCCCCCATCCTTAGCATTCAATCCGTTGCAAAACATGTTACCAGCAAACATATCCAGCTTGGAAAATGGCCCATCTTGTGGACCATCTTCTAAGCTTCTTCATTCTTAGTTTTCCTCCCTGATTGCTGCTTTGTCATCTAACGCAAAAATCAATCAATCCATCATCTACCTATATTTTTCTCCTTTCTTCCTACTGAAGTGTCAAAACAATCTGAATTTCTAAGAAATAATAATTAAAAAACATCACTTCACCTTTTTCCTTTTTTTCTTACACAAACATCTACAAAAGCAATTTCCAAGTAAAAGGGAAACAAAAGCATACACATTCTCTGGCACATTTCAGAAACAAACAAAATCTTTGTTGATAGGAATCTTATATCCTTCTCACACCCGTTTTCAAAGAAACACTGAGAACATTGTGTCACTACTGTTTAAATTCATGTCCAAAAATACAAATAATTTTTTTCACAATGAAGGCAAAGTCACAATAGTCATTATTTCTTTTTCATGATTTTTCTTCCCTAGACAAACTTTTCGTCTTTCCCATTCAACACACATTCATGATTCACATGAAGCAATCAATCTGAACATTACGGGCTGTCGTATTTCTCATTTTCTCTCTATTCCAAAAATTTAGTGATACAATTTTCTTAATTTAAAAAAGGAGGCAAACTATCCTTTTCTCCCCTGCAAAAGAACATTTTTATGCTCTTTCCACATTCACTGAAAAAATAAACCAGCTCTGAAAATATCTTGAATGTTATTCCATTTCAGCATGTCCAATCTAAACATCATAAATCTGAGACACCATTCTGAATGCAATTTCCCATCTCAGTAACATCTTTGTCAAATCTTATTTTGGGAAATATCTTGCCAGAATCACAAGGGGAAGCTTCTATATTTCCTTCTAGCAACTCAGTCACCTTTTAAGAAACACACTTTAAACTAGAAAAGTGACTGTGGTCTATTTAGTATTTAATGAATCTATTTTCCTAAGGCCACTAGTTAGAATCAGAATTTCCTACACAGTTCTCTATTATTGTGCTCCATCAAAATATGTCACTTGCTCTAAAAGGCATGGCTTGGAAATCTATTTTACAAGCGATTTCTCAGCTACTTACCAGTTGCATGCGCTCTGCCTCTCACCAGCTCTGTGCCTGTCGCATTGAAGGGGTGGGGGGAAAAGAGCAGCAGCAGCCACTTGAAAACGAGCTTTACTCTGAAGAAGGGATTAGCCTTATGGAAAGAAATGAAATGCTTTGGGATTACCCTCTAAAATCCTCCAAAATCATGAAATAGTACTAAACATTAATTACTAAAAAGTGCTTGCTCATCAAAGGACAGATTTTAGTAGCTAAACGTCTGATCTGAAACACCCTTAAATAGCCTTGATTTCCAGTGGAACCCCTACAAGACCATGGTCTTTTGGCTCTCCCGTCTCCTAGCAACAGTCTCATTAATATGATTTTTTTCTGCAGTGGTCCTACTAGGCATCGGAGAACACTGACAAGGTCTATTCTCTGATGATGAGCATAACCATGTTGTTGTTCGATATGCTTTTTCTTGTAAATAATAAGGAAAGTCAGGAATTCCCTAACAAGGTCTCCAGAGGAAGATGCTTGATTCAAATGACATTCCGCAGTGAAAAGCAGAGATCAGGCTCATTTTCTCCCTTGGTGCAATGTGGTTAGTAGACCCCTGTCCTAATGATGAACCTCAGCGAAAGATGCCTAACCTTCTCCAACCCCCAAATTATACATATCCCCACAACTAGAACTCTGGGCCCTAAACCAGTGTTGCTATTCACTGTGCTCAGAGAAAAAAAAAGATAAGAGGAATTCACCTCTATCCTTCACTCTGCCATCATCACCCCCAGCCATCACCATGGCTCCTGGAAATAAATGTCAGAAAAACAGCTGATGAAAACGAATCATATCAAAACCAACTCATTTATCTATAATTATTGACATGAAAAATACTGACTACATTTTAAGGAAATAAGAGCAGGTTACTATTCAGTATGCATAATATGATGGCTTTTATATCTTATGTATATAGTAATAAATGTACATAAAATATATCTGGAAGGATATATACCAAACATAATAGTGGCTATGTCTGGGTTATCTCTGGATGGTGGAATTTGAGGGAAGTTTAAAATATTTTTCTTTTTGATTATTTTATAATTTGTCTGCCATTAACATATATCCCTTCGGTTATTAAAAGAAAACTATCCATTCACCCCATCAATATGTGTTGAGCCTCACCATGTTCAAAATACTGTGCTGGGAGCTGGGACTATGAAAATGAATAAAACACAGCCCAGACCCCTTCTAGATGCTCATAGTCTTACAATTAACACCCCCCCCAACTTCCATATGGGTTTCTACTACACATGATATGTAGAATTGCTTGATTTCTGCATATGTTGCAAAATAGAGGTGTTTTTAAAACCTTTAATCAATTCTGGGTCACATTTATAATTAGGGTTATTAGATATTCTGCCCCAAAATATCAGATTCCCAGTGGGTGGAAGAAGTGAAGAAATACATATTTATTTTTAATATATATACCTATTTGTACATCTCAACAGATAATATGCATTTACTTTCATAATGCACTTTTTATAACATTTTTACTTTTATTTTTACAAATTTGCTCACTTCAGAACAGCATTAGTTTTTAAACTAATTTCATTTTCACCAGATAGGAAACTAAACTACCTGACAATTCAGTTCAATGGCAAATAATTAGAAAGACTATTTATACAGGAAAAAAAAGTTCAGTGCCGTTTTCCATATACATATTATTTGCCAGGCATTATTCTAAGTGGTATATATATTCTAGCCCATTTAATTTCATGTAATTTTGTCCTCAGAATAAGAGGATGAAGTGAGTGTTATCATCATCATTATACAGATGAAGAATTTGAAGAGATGAAGTGACAGACAGGGATACAAACCGAAGTCTATTTTACCTAAAGTCCATGCTCCCTATCACTACATCCCTGTGTCTGAAACACTGGAGTTGGCTAGAATGAACTGGTGTGCTTTTTTTTTTTTAATGCAAACTCCAGGAACCTACTCCCAAATATTCTGAATTAGTAGCTTGGGGCAGAGCCCAGGAATTTTTAACAAGTGCCCCCGTTGGTTTTTTGTTTTGTTTTTGTTTTTGTTTTTTTTTTTTGTCAGCGTTTAGGACTTTAAATTTGTCCCAAAGTCGCTGAAGCAAAAATCATGATGAAACTTTCTGCTTTCCTTTACACCCCCTAACACAAAAAACAAAACAAAACAAAACAAAACTATTCATAGAAAAAAAATGCCCATTTGTTTTTGTTTGTTTGTTTTGTTTTAAATTTTTTAATATACTTTTAATTTTTAAAAAAATGATACTTAGATTATATAAATGTTACATTAAAAATAGAGGGAATTCTCATATGCCCCACTCCCTACCCCTCCCACACTTTCCCACATTTAACAACGTCCTTCGTTAGTGTGGTACATTTGTTACAATTGATGAACACATTTTGGAGCATTGCCACTAAATATGGATTATAGTTTACATTGTAGTTTACACTCTCTCCCACACAATTTTGTAAGTTATGACAAGATATATAATGGTCTGTATCTGTCATCTCAATGTCATTCAGGACAATTCCCAAGTCCCGAAAATGCCCCCTTATACACCTGTTTTTCCCTCTTCTTCCCCTCAGAACCTCCAGTGGCCACTGCCTCCACATCAATGATAAAAGTTCTTCCATTGCTAGTATCACAATAAGTCTATAGGAGAATACCAATAAGTCTACTTTAGTCCATGGTTCATTCCCCAATCCTGAGGATTCTAGGATGGTGATGCCTACTCTACCTCTAATTGAGAGGGGGCTTAGATCCCATAGGGCAGATGGATGGGACCATCTTGCTTGCAGTTGCAGACTCTCTCCGTTCCTTGGTATGGTCATTGTCCATCATCACTTCATGTTAGTTGTCCTGGGTGAGTCCAATAAACTGGAGAGTAGGTTTTGCAACTCTGATGAGATTCAGGGCCCAGCTGATACATGGACAGCCCAAAGATTTAAGTCTCTTGGACATACACCTAATCAACTCTAATACTGTCTATAGGCTCAAATAGAAAGGGCAGAAGAGCCATGTGTAGGGAAACTACAACTGAGTCCAACTCTGTCAAACTGAGGAACATAAATCCCCAAGTAGGCCCCACTGGCAGGGCACCAAACTCCTGAGCTGTCTGCCCTGCCTATAGTGTCTGGATGTCTCCAGAGCCCTCAGAAGCCCCACTATTTGAGGCAATATTTACTGTGGTAGTCAGTAAGATCCTGCTGAGACATGCATAAGCATAACCTCTGGAATGACCTCCCAACTCACTTTGAAGTCTCTTAGCCATAAAAACTCATTTGTCTTTACCTTTTCCCCTTTTGGGTCAAGGTCTTTTTCCAGTTGCATTGCTAGTTGGTGCTTGATACTAATCCCTTGGTGCCAAGGAGGCTCATCTCCAGGAGTCATGTCCCACGCTGGGAGGAAGGTAATGCATTTATATGCTGAGTTTGGCTTAGAGACAGGCCACGTTTGAGCAACAAGGAGGCTCTCAGGAGGTAACTCTTAGGCACCCTATAATACTAGGCTAAGTTTCAATTTCAAATATAAAGGTTCATGAGTACTGTAGTCATTGGTATAGTTTCATGAACTTTACACCCAAAGCACAAGCAACGAAAGAAAAAAAGAGATAAATGGGACCTCCTCAAAATTAAAAACTTTTGCACCTCAAAGGAGTTTGTCAAGAAAGTGAAAAGGCAGCCTACTCAATGGGAGAAAATATTTGGTAACCATATATCTGATAAGGGCCTAATATCCAGCATATATAAAGAAATCCTACACTTCAAAAATAAAAAGACAAAAAACCCATTTAAAAAATGGGCAAATGATTTGAATAAACACTTCTCCAAAGGAAAAACACAAATGGCTAAAAAGCATATGAAAAGATACTCAACATCACTAGCTATTAGGGAAATGCAAATCAAAACTACAATGAGATATCACCTTATACCCATTAGACTGGCAGCTATTAAAAAAACAGAGGACTACAAGTGTTGGAGAAGATGTGGAGGAATGGGAACCCTCATCCACTGCTGGTGGGAATGTAGAATGGTGCAGTCATTGTGGAGGACAGTTTGGCAGTTCCTCAGGAAGCTAACTATACAGCTGCCATATGATCCAGCAATCCCGCTGCTGGGTATATACCCAGAAGAATTGAAAGCAGGGACACGAACAGATAGATGCACACCAATGATCATAGCAACATTATTCACTATTGCCAAATGTTGGAATCAACCCAAATGCCCATCAACAGATGAATGGATAAACAAATTGTGGTATATACACACTGTATTAGTCAGGGTTCTCTCGGGAAACAGAATCAGCAGGAGATATCTATCAATAATATGAAATTTTAAAAGAGCCTCTCACGCGACCATGGGGATGCACAAGTCCAGGTTCCGCAGGCAGGCTGCAAACCAGTGGCTCCGATGAAAGCCCGATGAAAGGTCGTTGATGAGTTTCTGGGAGAAGTTGGCTGTCCAAGGACGAGCTGGGAAATTCTCTCTGAGTGTTGAAATCACTTCCACTTTTAAGTCATTCAACTGATTGGATAAAAACACCACCCATTGATAATGTAATCTCCCTGATTGATGCAGATGTAATCAGCCATCCACACAGTAAACTCACTGGTGATTGAAGTTCATAAATGCTCTTGTATTACAATTAACCCAGTGCTTGCTGGAACAAACACCTGGACACAACTACTTGGCCGAGTGGACCCATTAGCCTAACCATCACACACACAATGGAAAATTACTCAGTTGTAAGAAGGAATGCAGTATTAATACATGGGATAACATGGATGAGTCTTGAGGACCTTATGTTGAGTGAAGCAAGCCAGGTACTGAAAGACAAATATTACATGACCTCACTGATATGAATTAAGCAAATTGAGCAAACTCACAGAGCTAGAGTCTGGAAGATAGGTTTACAGGAGACAGAAAGGGAGTAGAGAGTTGTAAGCCAATGCCCATATGGGCAAAATACATTTGTTTTTGATGCAAGAAGACCTGGCACCACACTTGGAAAGTGCTGGCCAGAAAGACTATATGTTTGTTGTTGGTAAAGTTAGCAGAGTAGTAAATTCTCAAACTATATACTATAGGATAGACACACACACACACACAAATGTCATATATGTATGTACTGTATGGTTAGAGCAAATGAGTAAATGCAATTATATTTTTGGAGCCAGGGTTCTCATAGGGGAGAAAGGAGTTATGAATATGTGACCTGACAAAGTAAAGATAATTCTGAAGAATTCGGTTTTGATGGGATTGTTTTGTTTGTTTGTTTGTTTTTGTTTAGTGTGTGTGTGTGTGGTGATGGATTTAAATTGGAGTTATTAGTATGAATTCATGATTTTCTGAAATATATATATTACTATCTCTCTTCACAAAAAGGAGACAATGACACACCAGTAGTAATGAGTATACCTAGTGCCCAAATGTTGGTTTCTAAGTATCATTACCCATTAAAAGAAACCAAGGTTTCTTGGAGAAATGATGATCCGATATCAGGGACAGGAAAAGTACAAGGTAAACTTGGAACATCTTATTTTACCATAAAGCAAGGAACCACTCAAAGAACAATGGGAGCATATCAAAAGGTCACAGGCGATGGCTTAAAGGAGCTCCCACTGGGCAAATTTGGAACAATTTGAACATTAAAAAGAATAACGATGACAGTGGATTATAACACACTGTATAAAAAAGAATCCAAGATTCCACAGAGATAGCAAAAAAAAAAAGTGGGGGTGGCAAGGTGTGGGGAATTGAATCGTGTCTCCCACTGAAAGCATGTTCAGGTGTGAGCCCATTTGTAAATACGGTGGACCTTAGTCTAACATGAATAGAGTCCTTATAAGCAAAGGAAATTGGACATGGAAAAAGAGAAGCCACAGGGAACAGCCAGAAGTTGGAAGTCAAGGGAACCCAGAAAAAAAGATGCTGCCATGTGCCCATAAGACAGAAAAACCAATGAATCCCAAAGATTGTCAACCATCAGGAAGATACTGACCCTGGAAGGACCAAGCCTTCTAGCCTCTGCAACTTCAAGCCAATAAATTCCTTTTGTTAAGCCAACCCATTGTATGGTATTTGTTTCAGTGTCCAGGAACCTAATGCAGGAAGGAAAGCTTTTTTATTAAAAAATGACAGCTAATAAATTTATAAGGAATGTCAGAATTAGTAAATGGCAATTTAGAATCCACCAGGGTAATAACTGATTTACACAAAGATCATCAATGCATCCCAAAATCATTACGTGAAATGTTGGGGAACAGATCATTCACAGGATTTTAAAAATATCACCCATAGGCTACTGATTAATTACAAAAGAGGGGAAAGTACATCTACAATGAAGAGATTTGGCAGACACCAACTTAACTAATTGATTAAACTCATTATCAGCAATAAGAGGATGAACTGACATCATGTGCCTCCTGATATAATGAAATAGGAAACACACATCACCTATGTAACTTCTTGCCAAAAATATTTAACCTGAAACTAATCATGTGGAAACAATCATATAAATCCATGTTGTGAAACATTGTGCAAGACCACTGCTCTGACTCTATGAACTGTCATTGTATGAAATATTTTTAAAAGGGGAGGCAGGAAAGCTGTTCTAGATTAAAGAAGATTAAAAAGATATGTTGATCAAAGATGGCAGCAGAGTAAGGAGCTCCTAGTCAGCTCGTCCTACAGGGCAGTTAGTAATCACCCAGAGCTACCTAAAGCACATGTTTGGGGGCCCCAGTAGACCAGAGGAGTATCCTGCAACATCCTTGAGAGAATGGAAGGAGGAGACTGCCCATCTGCAGAGAAGATTCGTGAGTAGAGCACTCCACAACCCGGAGGCCGATGCTCATCTGTTGGCAGAGGGCTCTGGATTCTGGGCTTCTAGATTCTTGGCTTATGTCACATAAAAGAATTTAATGACGTGCCATAGGGTAGGCAACAGAGTAGAGTTTATTAAGAAGCAATAAAATGAGAAAAGTATATGGTCCAAGGCATGGACCGTGGGTGTGCTGCAGACTGAGACACTCACACGGGGTCCACAGGCCTTTTAAGACATTCACTCCTCCCCCTGCATAATGGTGGGAAGGGGCCCAAGCTGTTTGCTGTTCTGATTGGTTATCCCACCTGTTAGTTCTCAGTGGGCCAATGGTTAGGCCTTTTGAGGGTATCCAAGGGTATCCCCTTGACCCCGAACAGGATCTTGATCCAAATGGGATTCTTGTTCCAAATGGAATTCTCAAGGCTGGGGTCTTGCAGGATCTTTCCAGCAGCGTTTCCCTCAGGAGGCTTCTGGGCGGGGTCTTATGGCCATGAGGTCTGCCAGCCATGTTGTCTGTCGGGCCTCAGCCACCCTCCTCCTTTCACTATACTAACCTGCCTCACATCCTCCACTGGAGGTGAGAGCCACCTCGGGAGGTTTTCCATGGCTGGAGTTGGAGGCTCCATTTCCCAAAACAGGGGAGGAAGAGACGGTTGCACACCAACTTCAGCTACTGATTAGTAAATTTGGTTGAATAAAGTGTAATCCTGAGAACAGCTAACTGCAGGTGATTTGGCATCCCAGACTGAATAGCAGACACCTGGGGCTCCATCCCCAAAACTCAATAGGATGGGAGAGGAGCTGTGTTTCCTCAGCCTCTCTAGACAACTGCAGGTGCTTTTAGCCCACACAAACTGGTTTATTGAGCACCTTTGATTCCATCTCTACCACTCCACAACCATAGAATAGGAGGGGCTGGTGTTTCCCCAGCCTCTCTGGGTAACTGCAGATGCTTTCGGCCCACACAGACTGAATAGTTGGACACCTGTAGCTCTAACTGCCCACTTTCAGCCTGCACTGACTGATCTGCTGGGTACCTGTGGATCCACCCCCACCCCCCAGTAGGATAGGAAATGGCTGGTGTTTTCACAGCTTTTCTGGGCAATGGCAGGCACTTTCAGTCAGCACAACCTGAACTGGTGGATGCCTTTGGATCCACCCCCACCACCCAATATGATAGGAGGGGGCTGGTGTTTCCGCAGCCTCTCCAGGCATGGCAGGCACTTTCGGCCTACACAGACTGAGGGCATTGGTGGTTCCATTTCCACCCCATAAAGGGTAGAATAGACAGTACTTCCTCAGCCTCTCAGGGCAACTGCAGGTGTATTTGGCCCAAATGGATTAGATTGTTGAGCACACTGGAGGGTCCATCCCCACCCTTGGTGGGGTGGGGGCACATCAGTCTATGTGGGCAACTGTGGTAATTTTGGACCCATACAGCACAGATTACTGTTCACACCTGCAGCTCCATCCCCACCCTAGGCAGGGGAGAAAGGGCCATGAAGCTTCATCAGTCTCGCTGGGCAACGACAGATGGTCTTGACCTGCACAACTTGGATTATTCCACACACACTACCCATGGCAGAGGAGAAAGTTGGGAGAAGCTTCATAGGTTGTTGGGGCAACACAGGAAGCTTCAGCTTCCACAGTTTATAGTAACAACTACATCCTTGGCTCCTACTACACAATAACCCAGGGGTAAAAGGCAATAAAACCCTAAACTAAAGAGAGAAACTGCACCCAGAATAAATACATCTACTAAGCTAGATGACAAGACACCAACAAAAAATTACAATTCATACCCAGAAACGGGAAGATATAGTCCAGTCAAAGGAACAAGATGATCCTCCAGATGTCATAAAGGAGTTAAGACAACTAATCATAGATGTTCAAACAAATATCCTTAACAAATTCAATAACATGGCTCAAGAAATTAAGAACATTAAGAAGACACTGAGTGAGCACAAAGAAGAATTTGAAAGCATACATAGAAAAAATAGCAGATCTTATGGAATGAAAGGCACAATAAATTAAATTAAAAATACATTGGAGGCATATAACAGCAGATTTGAGGAGGCAGAAGGAAGGATCCATGAATTTGAAGACAAGGCTTCTGAAAGCGAATACACAAAAAAACAGATGAAGAAAAGAATGGAAAAAATTGAACAGGGTCTCGGGGAACTAAATGATGCCGAATGATATGTGTCGTGGGAGTCCCAAAAGGAGAAGAGAAGGGAAAAGTGGCAGAAGGTATATTTGAAGAAATAATGGTAGAAAGTTGCCCAACCCTATTGAAGGACATAGACATCCGTGTCCAAGAAGCACAACATACTCCCATCTGAATAAATCCAAATAGATCAACTCCAAGACACATATTAATCAGAATGTCAAATGCCAAAGACAAAGAGGGAATGCTGAGATCAGCAAGAGAAAAGTGATGCATAACATAAAGGATACCCATAAGATTAAGTACCGACTACTCATCAGAAACCTGGAGGCAAGAAGGCAGTGGTATGATATATTTAAGATAAAGCAAGATAAAAACTACCAGCCAAATATCTTATATCTGCCAAGATTGTCTTTGAAAAATGAAGACAAGTTTAGAATATTCACATATAAACAGAAAATGAGAGAGTTTATAACAAAGAGACGGGCTTTGCAGGAAATACTAAAGGAAGAACAACAACCTGAAAAGAAAAAGACAGGAGAGAAAGGCTAGGAAGAGAGTCTATAAATGAAGATTATATCAGTAAAAGTAGCTAAAAGCCTCAAAAGAGTGGTGAAAATAAAATATGACACACAAAACCCAAAGGTCAAAATGAATGAAATAAGAATTGCCTTTACGGTAATAACATTGAGTGTTAATGGAGTAAACTCCCCAATCAAAAGAAACAGACTGGTGAAATGGATAAGAAAATATGAGCCATCTATATGCTGTCTACCAGAGACTCACCTTAGACCCAAGGATTACCAATAGATTGAAAGTGAAAGGTTGGAGAGAAGTATCCATGCGTGCAGTAATCGAAAGAAAAAAAAAAGTTGGAGTAGCTATACTTATATCAGATGAAATGGCTTTAAAAGTAAAACTGTTATTAGAGACAAGGAAGGAAATTATAGATTAATAACAGGGGCAATTCACCAGGAAGAAATAACAATCATAAATGTATATGCATCTAATCAGGATGCCCCAAGATACATAAAGCAAACATTGACAAAACTGAAGGGAGAAATAGATGTCTCTACAATAATAGTTGGAGACTAAATATAGCATTCTCATTATTGGATAGAGCATCTGGGCAGAGTATCAATAAAGAAACAGAGAGCTTGAATAATATGATAAAGGGACTAAACTTAATAGACATACACAGAACACTGCACCCCAAAACATCAGGATATACATTCTTTTCAAGTGCTCATGAAACTTTCTCTGGGGTAGACCATATGTTGGGTCACAAATCAGATGTCAATAAATTCAACAAGATCAAAATTATACAAAGAACTTTCTCTGATCATAATGGAATAAAGTTGGAAATCAACAAGAAGCAGAAAAAGGGAAAATTCACAAATATATGGGGATTAAACAACACATTCTTAAATAATCAATGGTTCAAAGAAGAAATTGTGAGAGAAACCAATACATATCTCGAGACAAATGAAAACAAGAACAAAACATATCAGAACCTATAGGATGCAGGAAAGTCCGTGCTGACAGGGAAATTTATAGCCCTCAATGCTTACATTAAAAAGAAGAAAGAGGTAAAATCAATGACCTAACTACACAGCTGGAGGAACTAGGAAAAGAACAGAAAACAAATCCCATAGCAAGTAGAAGGAATGAAATAACTAAGATCAGAGCAGAAATAAATTAAATTGAGGGCAAATAAAATAGGGAGAATTAACAAAACCAAAAGTTGGTCCTTCAAGAATATTAACAAAAATCAACAAACCCTTAGCTAGACTGACAAAGAAGAAAAGAAAGAAAATGCAAATAAATGAAATAAAAATGAAAATGGAGATATTACCAATGACCACACAAAAATAAAAGAGATCATAATAGGATACCATGAACAACTGTATGCCAAAAAAACTAGACAATGTAGATAAAATGGATAAATTCCTAGGAATGTATGAACAACCTACACTGATGCTAGAGGAAATAGAAGACCTCAACAAACTAATCCCAAGTAAAGAGATTGAAACAGTTATCAAACAACTCCCAAAATGAAAATCCCAGGACAAAATGGTTTCACAGGTGAGTTCTACCAAGCATTCAAAGAAGATTTAATACCAATCTTACTCAGGCTCTTCCAAAAAAATTGAACAAGAAGGAACACTACCAAACTCATTCTATGAAGCCAATATCACCCTAATATCACCCTGATACCAAAGCCAGATAAAGATATTATGTAAAAAGAAAATTACAGACCCATTTCCCTAATGAATACGGATGCAAAAACCCTGAACAAAATACTTGCTAGTTGAATCCAA
Organism: Tolypeutes matacus; assembly: GCA_026826555.1. Lineage (NCBI taxonomy): Eukaryota > Metazoa > Chordata > Mammalia > Cingulata > Chlamyphoridae > Tolypeutes > Tolypeutes matacus. Next base: position 6,808,130 of record JAKSZT010054138.1, on the reverse strand, counting down.
CAACACATTAAAAGAATTATTCATCATGATCAAGTGGGTTTTATATCAGGCATGCAAGGGTAGTTCAACACAAGAAAATCAATCAGCATAATACACCACATTAATAAATCAAAGAAGAAAAGTCACATGATCTTATCGGTTCATGTAGAAAAGGCATCTGACAAAATACAGCAATCTGAGGAGGAAGTCAGGAAATAATTCCACTGACAATAGCGACTAAAAGAATCAAATATTTAGGAATAAACTTAACCAAGGTTGTAAAGCACTTGTATTCAGAAAACAACAATGCATTGTGAAAGAAATTTAAAAAGACCTAAATAATTGGAAGAACATTCCGTGCTCATGGATCGGAAGTCTAAATATCATTAAGATGTCAATTCTACCCAAACTGATATGCAGATTCAATGCAATCTCAATAAAAATTCCACCACCATTTTTTTTTAAAAAAAGAAAACAAAATTATCAAATTTATTTGCAAGGGTAAAGGACCCCAAATAGCCAGAAACATCTTAAAAAGGAAAATCAAAGTTGAAGGACTCTCACTTCTGGTCTTTAAATCAAATTACCTAGCTACAATGGTAAAAACAGTATGGTACTGGCATCAAGACAGACACATAGACCAGTAGAACTGAATTGATGGTTCAGAAACAGACCCTCACATCCATGGTCAAGTGATTTTTGACAAGCCTGTCAAACCCACCCAGCTGGGGCAAAACAGTCTCTTCAACAAATGGTGCTGGGAGCCAAAAGCAAGGAAGACGACCTCTATCTCACACCTTATACAAAAGTTAACTCAAAATGGATCAAAGACCAAAATATAAAAGCTAGAACCATAAAGCTCCTAGAAGAAAATGCAGGAAAACATCTTCAAGACCTGGTGGTCGGTGGTGCATTCCTAAACTTTACACTGAAAGTTTGAACAACAAAAGAAAACGGATAAATGGGACCTCCTCAAACTTAAACACTTTTGTGATACAAAGGAGAAGGTGAAAAGGCAGCCTACTCAATGAGATAAAATATTTGGAAACCACATGTCCGATAAGGGTTTGATTTCCATTCTATATAAAGAGATCATACAACTCAGCAATAAAAGAGCAATTAATCCAATTTAAAAATGGGCAGAAGATTTAAATAGACATTTCATCAAAGAGTAAATACAAATGGCCAAAAAGCACATGGAAAACTGTTCATATAACATTAGGGAAATGTGAATCCAAATAACAATGAGATATCATCTAACACTGCATAGAATGGCCATTATTTAAAAAAAAAAAAAAAACAGAAAACAATAAGTGCTGGGGAGGTTGTGGAGAAGTAGGAGCACGCCTTCACTGCTGGTGGGACTGTAAAAGGGTGCAGCCTTTGTGGAAGACAGTTTGGCAGTTCCTCAGGAAGCTAAATGTAGAACTGCCATATTATCCAGCAATTCCTCTACTAAGACTATATCCAGAAGAACTGAAAACTGTGACATGAACAGACATCTGCACACGGATGTTCATAGCAGCGTTATTCACAATTGCCAAAAGACAGAAACAACACAAGTGCCCATCAACCAATGAATGGATAAACAAAATGTGGTATCAGGAAGTGGATGTGGTTCAAGCAATTGGGCTTATGTCTACCATATGGGAGGGCCAAGGTTCGATTCCTGGGGCCTCCTTGTGAAAGGCAACTTGCCTATGTGGCAAGCTGGCCTGAGTGGAGAGCTGGCCCATGCAGAGTGCTGGCCCACGCCGAGAGCTGGCACAGCAAAATGGTGCAACAAAAAGAGACACAGAAGAAAGACAATAAGAGACACATGTTGAAGAATTGGGTGGTGAAGCACCATAATATCTATATATAATTCTCAAATGCTTTTAAAAAATCATGGAGAGATATATAAAGCAATAGTAGTAATACGGTATTAACTGGTAAATCTAGGTGATGTCTACATGAATGTAGCAGTTTGGCATTGTTTATTAATTCCAAAAATACATATTGGATTATGTTTGTAAACTGGTCTGTTCCTCTGGCCATATTAGATTGCATTGGATTCAAAGGTTTTACTCTCACTTGATTAAATGATTAAGGCTTTGAATGGGCCATGTCAGCAGGACGTTGAGTCCCCACCCCCTTGATGGTCAGGGACTCACAGAGAAAATTACATGCAGAGGAGACAGTTGGAGTTTTGGATATTGGAGTGTGGTGAGCCAATGCTCAATCTGGGTAGAACCTATGATAAGGTGGAAGGGGGTGGTTTGGCAATGGATGGGGGTGATCATGGTACAGGGATATGGTGGGGTCAATGGTGCTGGAATGTGAGGGTGAGCAGGGTGGGGGGGATTGGGTTGAACTATCCATGGAACTGGGGGTGGACTAGAGGAAGGAACAGGTCAACTCTAGTGATTTGTAGGTCCATGATTGAAATATAATTCTGGGAATGCTCTTTTGGCAAACATGGCAGGGGGGTCATGAGTGCAGGGTATCGGTGGTGGCGGGGGGGGGGATGTTCAGTAAAGGGTGCACCTGGGGCATGCTTCTATGGAGTATGAATATGTCCATCTTGTCATATGGTTTTATCTCAGTGAGTGGAGACTCACACAATAAACAACAAAATATTAAACTCCCATCTGGGGAGTCCTGCTACGTTCTCACATAGATGGGCAAGAATCTTTCGAGTACATAAGCAGTGCCTAATAAAAGAAAACAGACCAGTGTGTCAAGCCCTCAATATTAATGCATGTAACTATGAGCCTTATTCTTGAAAAATTGAAACATAGGGGTTACCATAGGTTCTGAGGGGAGGGGGAGGGAAGAAAAGGTGGAACATAGGGCATTTTTAGGACATTGGAGTTGTTCTGTATGATTTTGCGATGATAGATACAGGCCACTATGCATTTTGTCAAAACTTATAAAATTGTATGGTGCAAAGTTTAAACCGTAATGTAAACTATTGACCATATATGTCCCAGAGACTTAGTAGCAATGCTTCAATATTTGTTCAACTGTAACAAATGTACCATACTCATGTAAGATCTCATTAATAGGAGAAAATGTGAAAAGGGGAGGGGGTGGGGTATATGGGAGTCCCCTCTATTTTCAATGTGACTTATCTGTAACCTAAAACTTCTTTGAAAATAAAATGGAAAAATAAGGCAATGGGAGAACACACAGAAGAAATAGTAAACATGCATAAAAGATAAGAGATCTTACAGTGATGGAGTGAAGTCACAATACAAGGCATTTTTGGATTTGTTTTTGAGGACATTTTGGATGTCCTCATCCAAAAAAGTTACAATAGGGCAGGGGAGGATCACTGGTGCAGGGTGTTGGTGGTGGGGGGATGTATGGAAAGATGCACCTGGGGCATGGCTCTATGGAATATGAATATGTTCATGTGGTCATGGGGTGTTATGTCAGTGGGTGGAGACCCACACAATGACCAACAAAATATTACATTCCCATCATGGTAATCCTGCTACATTCTCTAACAGAGTGGCAAGAATCTCTAGAGTACACAGGCAGTGCCTGGTGAAAGAGGACAGACCAATACACCAGGCCCTTGATATTAATGCTTGTACTTATAAACCCTATTCTTGTAAAATTGAAACTTAGCCTAGTAATATATATTGCCTAAGAATTGCCTGCTGAAGACCTCCTTGTTACTCAAATGTGGCCTCTCTCTAAACCAAACTCAGCATATAAACTCACTACCTTCCACTCACCATAGAACATGACTCCCAAGGATGGGCCTCCCTGGCACCAAGGTATTATTACCAAGCACCAACTAGTGATGCATTTAGAAAAAGACCTTGACCAAAAGGGGGAAATATTAAATACAAATGAGTTTTTACAGCTAAGAGACTTCAAAATGAGTCAGGAAGTCATTCCAGAGGTTACTCTTATGCTCAGGAGGATCTCACTGACTGCCACAGTAAACAATACCTCAAGCAGGGTGGCTTCTGAGGGCTCTAGAAACATCTGGACACTATAGGCAAGGCAGACAACCCCAGGAAATCAGCACCCCATCGGTGGGCCTTACCTTGGAATATATGATAATGTATCTCCCCAATGTAACATAGCTAGACTCACTTATAATTTCCCTACAAATGACTCTTCTGCTCCTTTTATTTGAACCTATAATTACCACTATACCCATTAAATATATGTCCCAGAGACTTAAATCCTCAGTCTGTTCATAGGTTGGTTGAGTCCTGAATCTCAGCAGAGTTGCAGCCAACACCTACTCTCCAGTTCATCAGACTTGCCAAGGATAACTAACGAAATCATGTTGATGGACAATGCTCATCTCCAGAAACAGAGAGTATGTACAACTGCAAGCAAGTCAGTTCCATCCATCTCCCTCTTGGAATCTAAGCCCCCTGTCAATCAGAAGCAGAGTGAGCATCCCAATCCCCAAATCCTTGAGACTGAGGAATGAACAAACATAAGGGGGGAATACAAGTATGGACCAAAGAGACTTATTATTTTAGTAATACAAGAACTTGTAACTTGATATAAAGATAGTGGTCACCAGAGGATCTGGGGGAGGGAGAGGGAAGAACAGGTGTAATACGGGGCATTTGGGAACATGGGAATTGTTCTGCATGATTTTGCAATGATGGATTCAGGCCATTATACATTTTGTCAAAACCTATAAAATTGTATGGTACAAAGTACAAACCATAATGTAAACTATAGACCAAAATTTATAGCAATGCTTCAATATTTGTTAATCAATTGTAAAAAAATGCACCACACAAAATTAAAGATGCTATTAATAGGGGGAAATGTGAGAGGTGGAGGGTGTGGGGTATATGGGAATCCCTTATATTTTCAATGTAAATTTTCTTTAATATAAAACTTCTTTAGAAATAAAGTTTTTTAAAAAAGTTAAATCAGGTGGATGTGGGAAGATTGCAGAGTAGGAAGCTCTGGAACTGAGTCCTTCCACCAGAACAAATATTAGACAGGCAAGAATTCTCTGAAACAACTATTTTGAAACTCTGGAGGCCAGAAGAGCACCATACAGAATCCAGGGAAAAGCGGAAGGAAAAGGCTGGTAAATTATGGTAAAGAGCAGTAAATTGCTCTCTCTGTTCAGCAGCTACCACCACCCATCCCCAACTCTTGCAGCAGGCTGCTGTGGGGTCCAGCCCTTGGCTAGTTCACTGGTGACAGAAAGGGACATGAAAGTCCTCTTCCCCAAGACAATGGTCAATAAAGGAGATTATGGCTTTTGATTAGCAACTTCAGATGGCTGGGACCTGGCTTTAAAGGCAGCCGTTGTTTCAATCCACCCCAGACAAAGGCTGCAGCAGAGGAGACTTAAAGATGCTATGCTTCCTCAGGTCTATAGGGGACGGTTAGGAGAAGGGCTGCACTTGCTGGACAATCCAAGAAAGCTCAGCTTTGGGGAGCCATGAAATAGGCTCTTGGCACCCTTCTGCCTCCCCTCTCACCAGGGCTCTTTGGAGACAGTCTGTGCCACCTTCATGGGTCCCTTGTCTTGTTTTGGCTAGGAAAGACTGACTTGGGAAAGCCCTCACTGGGGTGCCCTTCCTCACAGAATTTGCCTGCCAGACAAAAGGAAATTGAGACAACAAAAGAGTGTAAAAAACTATAGAGGCAGACTGTCTAAGACAAAGACCTGCCAGCTTCAAACACTTGGGAGAGGGGTGTCTGTCTCCTGGGAAACAGGGGATAACAAAACTCCTGTAAACAGGGGAACTCCAAAACAACAACAAGCAAAAGCCCAAGACAAGACGTACGCCCTGAAAGACAGGGAAAAACCTGCATACTACATTTACCTTGGGCAGGCCTTCCTGATATGAGGGTTGAAGCTCAAGAAAATATTTGCCTTATCACCAGCTGGTTACAAATCAAGAAACAGACATCTCAGGGAATAAATCCCACAGTTAACATTTTAAAAGATTAAAATGTACAGTGCACAACAGACTATAAGACTAACAAATAATCTGGAAATAATGGCCCCTCCAAAGGAAGGTATAAAAATACACAAAACACCAATGAAGACCAGAATGTGGATATATTGAAAAAAGACTTTGTGGCAGTTTGAAATTATTTTGTGAAATGCAAAATGATAAATATTATGTTTTAACCTAATCAGTCCCTGTGGGTTTGAGACCCATTTTACTGGATTATGTCAGTGGGGAGTGATTCATGTTGAGTCTCTGCCCTCTTGCTGGGTTTGATATAAAGGGAGACACAGAGACTCAGACAGACAGAGGAAAAAGGGATCTGGTATATTTGATTCTGCAATGTGAGAGAAAGAACTGCAGGAAAACAGAGGTCCCAAGAGATACAATGAGGCTGGGCCCACAGCAGCTCAATAAAACAGAAACTTCAGAGAGGTTCTGTTGCAACCCAGCTCCTGAAGGACACAGGTTGGAGCGGCAGCAAGACCAAAGGACGCACTCAGCACATACATAATCAGACATGAGCTTTATTTATTGGGACTTCAGACAGGAGAGATTCTTTCTGGTGGCAGCAGTCCAGAGAATGAAGATAACGCTCCACAAAGTGGCAGGAAAATGAGGGGCAATATTAGAACAAAGACATGTCATAACAATTACATAAATGGGATATGGTGATGTTATTGTGAGAAAGAACTGTGCAGCCTGGGAAAATTACTGTCTATGATACCATCTGTACATTATTCTCCTGTGAGGAGGTTTGTTACATTTTAACATGTGTCCTGGGGCATGCAGGTGGCTGCGTACTGTGAGCTGAGTTTCCCTTAAGGAGGGGATCCATGCGATACCCACAATCCACTCCTGCACAGCAGTCTGCGTTGCCCATAGGACACACACTGCATCCACATTCTACAACAACAGCACAGCATGCAACAGAATACTAACAGTCTGCCATCAAAAGCTGGGAAACCTATAAAGATATGTTGTGATGGATCTCTTTTCTCTTGCTGCTTTCAGTATTGTCTCTTTATCTTGAGAACTGGACCATTTGACAAGTATATGTCTTGGAGTAGGCCTGTTAGGATTTACACTGTTTGGGGTGCACTGCGCTTCTTTGACATGTACGCCCACGTCCCTCAATAGGGTTGGGAAGTTTTCAGCCATTATTTCCTCCAACATACCTTCTATCCCGTTTCCCTTCTGCTCTTCCTCTGGGATGCCTATAATGCATATATTTGTACGTTTCGTGTTGTCATTCAAATCCCTAAGTCCCTGCTGGATTTTTTCTATTTTTTATCTACATGTTCCACTATCTGTATACTATTAGTATAATCTACTATCTGTATACTATTAGCATAATCATAATGTTGTACATTCATCATCTCAATAATTTTAGAACAATTTCATTACTCCAAAAAGATGGCACACCCCTAGCATTCCTTCCTTGGACCTACATAACAACTAATCTCCTTTCATCTTTATAAATTGATTTATATTTACATTTTATATAAATGGAATCATACAATATTTAGTACTCTGTGTCTGGTCTCCTTCACTTAGTATAATATGGTTTTTTTTTTTTTTTTGTCTGATATTAACATTTTGTAGTATTAACCTACATTTGTTCAGTTTCAAAGAAAAATGGCAATTTTACCAATATTCATATTTCACATGATATATTTATATTTCACATAATATATTTAGTTCATAATAGTGCAATCATACAGTATTTGTCCTTGTGTGTCTGGCTTGCTTCACTCAACATAAGGCCCTCCAGGTTCATCCATGTTGTTATCTGTTTCACGACTTCATTTCTTCTTACTGCTCCATAAAATTCCATGATTTGTATATTCCACAATTTGTCTATCCATTCATCAGGTGATGGACACCTGGGTTGTTTCCAACTTTTGGCAGTTGTGAATAACGCCACTATGAACATTGTGTGCAGATTTCTGATCGTGTCTCTGCTCTCGGTTCTTCTGAATTGTCTGAATGTCTTTCTTTTATAAAGGTATCCAGTAAGAGGATTAAGACCCACCCTGAATGAGGTGGGTCACATCTTAACTTAAGATCCTACTCACCAAAAGATCCTAATTAGATAACCTAGATGAAATGGACAAATTCTTAGAAGCATACCAACTTCCTACATTGACTTAAGAAGAAATAGAAGAGCTCAACAAACTAATTATTAATCAAGAAGTTGAATCTGTAATGAAAAAAATACCTCCCAGCAAGGAAAAGATGAGATGGCTTCACAGGGGAATTCTACCAAACATTCCAAGAAGACTTAACTCCAATTCTGCACAAACCCATCTAAAAAACTGAAGAAGAGGGAACACTCCCTAATTCATTCTAGAAGACCAGCATCACCTTCATTCAAAAACCAGATAAAGATACCACAAGAAAAAGAAAACTACAAACCAATATCTCTAATGAATATAGATGAAAAAATCCTAAAAATTACTAGCAAACCAAATCCAACAGCATATTAAAAGAATTAAACACCATGGTCAAGTAGGATTTATCCTTGGTATGTAAGGTTGGCTCAAGATTTAAAAAATCAATTAATGTAATACACCATTTACACAATGAAAGGGAAAAAACATATGATCATCTCAACTGATGCAGAAAATATATTTGACCAAAATCCAGCACTCCTTCTTGGTAAAAACATTAGAATGCTAGGGAAAAAATAAACTTTCTCAACATGATAAAGGGCATACATGAAAAGCCCACAGCTAACATCTTACTTAATGGTGAAAAACTGACAGCTTTCCCTCTATGATGAGGAGCAAGACAAGGATACCCACTGTCACCACTGCTATTCAACATTGTACTGGATGTTCAAGCCATAGCAATTAGGCAAAAAAGGAAATAAAAGGCATCCAAATTGGGAAGAAAGAAGTAAAACCTTCCCTATTTGCAGATAACATGATCCTATATACAGAAAATACTGAAAAATTCACAACAAAGCTCTTAAAGCTAATAAATGAATTCAGCAAATTGGTGTGGTACAAGAAAAACACCCCAAAATCAGTAGTTTATAAACATAAGAAATGAACAATTGGAAGAAGAAATCGAGAAAAAATTCCATTCACGATATACTGTCTTAGTTTGTAAAGGGCTGCCAATGCAAAGTACTAGAAATGGATTGGCTTTTATACTGGGAATTTTATCTAGGGTAAAATCTTACAGTTCTGAGGCTGTGAAATGTCCAAATCAAGGCATCAGCCGAGATGCTTTCTCACCAATGTCAGCTACTGGTGATCCTAGGGTCCTGCCATGTGGTGAAGCAAGATGGCAGCTGATCTTTGCTGAAGTCCCTGCCTTCCCCTCTGGGCTCACCATCTCCCAGAGCCCAGATATGGGCAGCCAGGCATTGCACTTGTCTGTCTTTGGGCCTCCTCTCTCAGATGTGGCTGTTCCACTTTATTCCTGAGTTCAGCTCTGGGCTATCAGGCATATGGCAGGGTTCATCTCCTCAGCCTTGAGCTGCTCCTTGGTCCCAGCCCCTCGGGGGCCTCTTTATGTGCCTCTGTGCTCTGCTGATTACAGACTCCAGGACCTCTCTCAGCCTTTCGGGGCTTCTCTGCCTTTCTGCAGCTGCAGGTGAACCTGGAGTCTTCTCTCTCACATGGCCAGGTCAAAATGGCAGAGATCCCTTTTCCTGCATGCTCTTCCTCTTTCTCTTAATTTATATAACCCAACCTGTGTCATGCCTCACTGATGTAGTCCAAACAAAAGGGTACCACACTCTCCCCTGCACATGGCTCATCTATCCCTTCTATTTAAACCTATACTTGGTGCTGGAGTTTGTAGGTGTACGTCCAGAGACTCGAGTCTTTGGGCTGTCCATGTGCCAGCTGGGCCCGGAACCTCGGTGGAGCTGTAACACCTACTCTAAAACTCACTGGACTCACCCAGGACAACTGGCGGGGAGATGATGATGGACAACAGCCATCCCAGGGAACAGAGAGAGTCTGCTCCTGCAGGCAGGATACTCCAATCCATCTTCCCCATGGGATATAAGCCCTCTTTCAATTGGAGGTGGAGTGGACATCACCAGCCCAGAATCCTCAGGATTGGAGGAAGAGCTATGAACTAGAGTGGACTTACTGGTATTCTACTATAGACATATTGTGATTCTAGCAATAGAAGAAATTACAACATTGATGTGGAGCCAGTGGCCACTGGAGGTAGGGAGAGGGAAAAACAGTTGTAATACGGGGGCTTTTTCAGGACTTGGGAATCATCCTGAATAACACTGCAATGACAGATATAGGCCATTATATATCTTCCAAATAACATGCAGAACTGTGTGGGAGAGAGTGTAAACTACAATATGAACTATGGTCCATGCTTAATGGCAAAGCCCCATTATCAACTGCAATGAATGTGCCACGCTATTGAAGGATGTTTATGCGGAAGGCTGTGGGAGGTATGGGAAGTGGGGCATATGGGAATCCCTATATTTTTTGTGTAACATTTATGTAATCTAAGTAGCTTTTATTTTTTAAAAATTTTGAAAAGGGCACCACAGCCCCAGGAATGTATTAGTTTAAAAACATAATATTTTTCTTTTGTGGATTCATAAAAGAATTTCAAACTGTCACAAGCACCTGAAAGAATTAAATATCTTGGAATAAATCTAACCAAATGTATTAGTCAGCCAAAGGTGGTGCTGATGCAAAGTACCAGAAATCTGTTGGGTTTTATAAAGGGTATTTATTTGGGGTGGAAGCTTACAGTTACCAGGCTATAAATCATGTTACTTCCCTCACTAAAGTCTGTTGCCACATGTTAATGCAAGATAGCTGCCGACATCTGCAAGGGTTCAGTCTTCCTCCTCCTCCTAAGGCTCCGTAGTCCCAACTTCTTCCAATATCAGCTGTAGGCTGGGACAAGTCTTGTCTCTCTCCAGGGGCTCATTTATTTCAGGGCTCAGCTGCTCTGCTCTCTCCACAAGGCCAGTTGTAAACTGTCAGGCGAATGGCTCCTCTCTCTTCTCGGGGCCTCTGCCGTGTCTAATGAAGCCTTCTCTCTTTCCTCACATATCTGCTTCTCTGTGTGTTTACTTCCCGGGATCCAAGATCAAAACTCCAACCGACTCCTCTGCCTTGTCATTTTCTCTGTGTGTCCCCACCGACCAAGGGGGCAGTGACTCAAGGTCCTACTGAGGTGGTCCAATCAAAGCCTTAACCATTATTTAATCAAGTAAAAGTGAAACCTCTGAATCCAATATAATCTAATATGCCCAGAGGAACAGACCAGTTTATAAACATAATCCAATATCTATTTTTGGAATTCATAAACAATCTCAAACTGCTACACCAAGGATGTGAAAGACTTGCACACAGAAAACTGCAAAACATTGCTAAAAGACCTAAATAAATGGAAGGACATTCTGTGTTCATTGATTGGAAGAATAAATATTGTTAAGATGCTGATTCTATCCAAAGCAATGTATAGATTCAATGCATTCCCAATGGAAATTCCAACAATCTTCTTTGCAGAAATGGAAAAACCAATCATCAAACTTATATGGATGGGTAAGGGGCCCAAAATAGTAAAAGCCATCTTAGAAGAAGAATGAAGTTGTAGGACTCACATTTTCTGATCTTAAAACTTATTACAAAGCCATAGTAATCAAAACAGCATGGTACAGGCACAAAGACAGACATACAGACTAATGGAATCAAATTGAGATCTCATAAATCCACCCTCACATTTATGATCAACTGGTTTTTTACAAGGTTGGTCTCAAAGTCCATACAATGGGTAAAGAATATTCTCTTCAACAAATGGTGCTGGAAACCTGGCTCTTTATTTGCAAAAAAAAAAAAGAGTCCCTCCTACCTCACACCTTACACAAAAATCAACTCAAGGCTTGCCGTCGTCGCAGCCATGGCGGCCGCCGCACTCTCGGCGTGGCTGGCCTCGCAGTGGAGGGCCAGGGCCGTGCGTGCCTTTTCCACCGCCTTATCTCCGGCCTCCAGCGCCCCGGGATCAAGGCTGCGTTCAGAAAACACTAAAACATCCAAAAATAAAAGTCTGATGAGAAAAAAGGCACCCCCTCCCAGGACAGAGAAAATGGCTGTTGACCAGGACTGGCCCAGTGTTTACCCAGTTGCAGCACCATTTAGACCCTCTACAGTTCCTCTTCCTGTTCGAATGGGTTACCCTGTGAAAAGAGGGGTGCCCATGGCAAAGGAGGGGAATCTAGAACTTCTAAAGATTCCTAATTTTCTGCATTTGACTCCAGTAGCAATTAAAAAGCACTGTGAAGCTCTTAAAGGTTTCTGCACTGAGTGGCCAGCTGCACTAAACAGTGATGAGAAATGTGAGAAGCATTTTCCAATTGAAATTGACACAGCTGATTATGTCTCAGCAGGACCATCTGTTCGAAACCCCAAAGCACGAATAGTAACCTTAAGAGTTAGACTTTCCAGTCTGAATTTAGATGATCATGCAAAGAAGAAACTTATTAAACTTGTAGGCGAGAGATACTGCAATATCACGGATGTGCTTACCATCAAAACGGACAGGTGTCCTTTAAAGAGACAGAATTATGATTATGCAATGTATCTACTGACAGTTTTATACCATGAATCTTGGAAAACTGAAGAATGGGAGAAAAATAAGACTGAAGCAGATATGGAGGAGTATGTATGGAAAAATAGTGCCTCAGAAAAAAATATCCTGGAAACACTTCTCCAGATTAAAGCTGCTGAAAATAATACGGAAGTGAATAAAGGAGAGCTCCTAAATAGTAAAGAAGTTGAGAATTACAAAAAGTCTGTTGTTAGTCTTAAAAATGATGGGGAAACTGAAGATGCCATTTCTCAGTACAAAGAATCAGTGAAGAGACTGTTGAATTTGGCATAAATTACGAAGTAGGAAAATCTCATATTTATTAATTTTATGATGTGCATATGCCTTCCTTTAGTGAATATGTAATCAATATCTAATTTGATATAAAATTAAAAATGTTTAAAATATTGTTTTACACAGGAGTTCAAATTTTTCCTTTCATACTCATGTGTAGTGGGAATGATTATGCAGAAGCTTTCTGATTTATACATTGGGCATTTGGTAATTAGAAGGTCTCTGTAATTTTCTTCCATTTCTAAAGTGTTTTGATTTTAGCTCCACCCTAGCAACTTTAATATTCATATATATACACATATAGCTGATTATTATTTTGTCACCTGCTCTATTTCTTTTACTTTTGAATAGTAATTTTCCCCCCCTTTTCTCCCCTCCTCCCCAGCTTGCTGTCTGTGTCCATTTGCTGGGTGATCTTCTGTGTCTGTTTCTTGCCTTCTGTTATTTTTCTCCTCCAGGCTTCACCGGGATTCAATCCTAGGGACCTCCAATGTGGGAGAGAGGCACCCTGTCACTTGTGTCACCTCAGTTTCTGGTTTCTGGTGCATCTTGCCTTGACTCTCCCCTACGTCTCTCTCTTGTTGTGTTGTCATCTTGCTGTGCCGCTCACCACGCGGGCCTGGCTTGCCGCACGGTTGCGTGGGCTTGGCTCGCCTGCTTGCCCTTTTTTTTTTCCTCCAGGAGGCCCCCGGGGCTGAACCCAGGTCCTCCCATATGGTGTAAGGATGCCTAATCACTTGAGCCACATCCGCTTCCCTTGAATAGTAATTTTTGTTATTTGGGATACTCGGCCCAGAACCCTGTGCCCTGACTTGCAGGTCTGTGCTCTTCTCAGATAGCTGTGGTCTCCCCAGCCCATCCTTTACAGTTAGCGATTCTGGTTAGAAATAGATCCTCAGGTGTATTTTCTAGCCTAAACAAATTTTTCATTCCTTTCTTTTTTCAGGTTACTGTATGCTGTTTAGTGTCCTGCTTTTTATTTTCTGGGGTTTATTTCTCTAAGCCCAAGTTTGCAGAAAAGTGGAAGTGAAGGTTAGCTTGTACTCATCCCTCTGGATGCCCCAGTCTCAGCTGCCATAACCCACGAAAGTTATATGAGGTGTAAGGCCTTCAGTTTAATTGGGGGCAGGGGGGATGGAGTAAATAACAAAATGAGAACTGCCCTAAGGAAATTCTATTCATTTTAGCTGATAAAATATTTTGAAGTGTATCTGTAAGTCATTTCTTATCCCTTCCAAAATTGTCAACAAGGGATTAATTTAAAATAAAAATAAAGGAATTGTTAAAAAAAAAATCAACTCAAAATGGATCAAAGACCTATAAAAGCCAGAACTATCAAACTCCTAGAAGAAAATGTAGGGAAGCATCTTCAGGACCTTGTGTTAGTAGATGGTATCTTAGATTTTACATCCAAAGAACAAGCAACAAAAGAAAAAATAAGTAAGTGGGATCTCATCAAAATTTTTAAAAATTTGCACCTCTAAGGACTTTATCATGAAAGTAAAATGACAACCTACACAATGGGAGAAATATTTGGAAACCACATATCCAATGAAGGTTTAATATCCAGAATATGTAAAGAAATCCTTATGTTAACATAAAGACAACCCAATTTAAAAATGAGCAAAAGGCTTGAATAGACTCTCTCCAGAGAACATAAACAAATGGCCAGAAACAACATGACAAGATGCTCATCATTAGCTATCAGGGAAATTCAAATAAAAACCACAGTGAGATACCATTTTACACCCATTAGAATAGCTGCTATCAAAAAAATTACAAATGTTGGAGAGGATGTGGAAAAATAGGAACACTCAATCATTGCTGTTGGCAATGTAAAATGGTGCAGCCACTGTGGAAGACAGTTTGGCAGTTCCTTAGAAAGCTTAGTATAGAACTATCATACAACCTGGTAATCCCACTACAAGGTGTATACCCCCAAAAACTGAAAGCAGGGACTCAAACAGATATTTGCACACTAATGTTCACCATAGCATTATTTAAAATTGCCAAATGATGAAAGCAATCCAAGTGTCTATCAACCAATGAATGGATGAATAGAATGTGGTATAAACACACAACGTAATATTATTCTGCTGTAAAAAGGAATGAAGTCCTGATACATGAGACAACATGGATGAATCTTGAAGACATCATGTTTACTGAAATAAGCCAGACACAAAAGGACAAATATTGTATGATCTCACTGATTTCAAATAATTAGAGTAAGCAAACTCACAGAGTCTGAATCTAGAATACAGGTTACCAGGGAATAGGGTGGGGATAAGGAATGGGACGTTAAGGCTTAAAATGTACAGTATTCCTATTTGGAATGATGGATGTGTTTTGGTATTGGATGTTGGTGATGGTAGCACAACATTGCAAATGTGATTAACAACACTGAAATATGTATCGGACTGTGAATAAAATGCGTGGGGGTAGGGACCGGGAAGTAAAGGCTTAAAATATACTGGGTTCTTATTTGGAATGATGGAAATGTTTTGGTAATAGATGGTGGTGATGGTAGCAAGACATTGTGAATGCAACTAAGATCACTGAAATACATATCTGAATGTGATTAAAAGGGGAAATGTTAAATTGTATATATGATAGAATAATTTTTTAAAAACTGTAATGAGTGATTAAAAATCAAGAAAATAAAAAGGAAAAGGCTTGGGAAAAATTATTATTGTTCAATAATTATATTTAAAATTATAATTCATATACATTTGGGACTAATGGCCATCAGATTTGTAACGAGTCAGAGAAAGCACTATATCCTAGCTTTCCATATTGATCTATTGGATGGTAAATATTTGTCATGCGCCATCTAGTGGAAAAATCCTGATTTACCATGTCTTTGAAGGATTTCTAATGAACACTGAATTTGACAATTGACACATTAAATATTACAACCCTTAGCATATTAATCATAGTTAGCTGAAATTTCCTATCTAATAATTCTAAAATCTCTGGCATATCTGAGTTTGGTTCTGATGCTTAAACCAAACAAATCGATGCTTCAGTTTTTTGTTTTGTTTTTTTTGCCTTTTAGCATGCCTTGTAACTTTTTATTGAAAGCTGTATATTATATATAGGGTGAAAGGAACTGAGGAAAAAAAAGGCCTTTAAGTGTGAGGTTTTATTTTTATCTGGCGAGAAGTTAGGCTATAGGTACTGTTAGGGGTACCTGTAGATGTCAGGGGCTAAAATTTTTGTCTGGTGTGCTTGTTTTTGTCTCCATGTTTTCTTTGAGTTTCCCTAGAGACTCCTTCTTAAATTGGGTCAGAACTTTGCAATCCTTTCAGCTGTAACTCACTGTTATTATACTGGAGATCTACTGATGTGGAGGTAAAATGGGGGGCGGGAGGAGTAGGTCTCAGTCTTTAAGTGAGCCAGTATCTTGAGCTGTAATCTTCACATGCTTCTCCACTTTATTTTTACACCATATGTGAGAATGGAAGGCTACAGAGGGGAAGAGTTGGGTATTTACCTTCCCCCAAGTTGAAGGCTAGCGGGACAGAAGTTGGTTAATTTCCTTCCTTCATGTCAGTTAGGCTCTGGTAAAAGAGTTTCCCTTGTGGACAGGCCTTAAGGAGAACAGAATGCTCTAGAAATATTTCTAAATGGTTACTTCATCCCTGCCCCTTCCAGAAGCAAAAGGCCATTTTTCTCTGATCTTCACAGTGGGAAATCAGTGTGAATCCTAGAGATCAAACGCACAAAAGTGGGAGGCGGGCACTAAAAATTGGGCCTCCAGGAGTTTTTATCTCTCAACTTAGCCCAAACTCAGTCTCCAGCAATTAGTCAATTACCAGTCAAGTGTTCCTACCCAATGTTGGCTCCAACTGTGGTTTCTTCTCCCAGTAAGCTATGATTTTCTGTATTTGCCTGTCTCCCCAATTTTCAGGGTTGTAGTTTGCCCTGGGAACTCAATTCTCTGATGGACCGAAGAAGAGTTGTTGATTTTAAGTTTTTCACCTTTTGTTTTGTTGTAAGGATGGGTGTGATGACTTCAAGCTCTTTACATATTAGACCAGACTTGACCCATTAAATATTACTATAATTTTATTGAAAAAAAAATTTTTTGCACCGTCATGTATCAATACAGTTAAAAGGTTACTTTCTAACCTTGGTTGTAGGGCAGTGGTTTTGCCATGGTGCCCTGGTCCCCTTGTGTGTCTCCACATTGGCCAGGTAGGCAAGGCTCAACTGCAAGCTAACCTAAGTCTTGGAGAACATCCTGTGATCTTCCCTGGAACATGGCATGATAAACAATTGTATGAGGAGCTTTCACAGGGCCTTTTCTTCCCACCTCCTTAATTTGTGGGAAGGTGTCCAGCCAAAAAGCAGATTCTTATCCACCTTCTTCACTGCAGGGAAGCCAGGGCCTTTCTATCTTGACCCTGCCATGAGGGTAAAACTTCAGACTATAAAACCACTAAGATGCATGTGGCAGTTTGATGCAATTATGAATTCCAAAAATATAATCATGAATCATGCTTGTAAACTGATCTGTTAATCTGGGCATGATTAGGTTAGGATTAGGGCGTTGAGCCCCACCCCTTGGTGGGTGGGGAATCGGATATAAAAGGCAAGGCAAAGGACAGTTGAAGCGGTCTTTTGAGAAGCAGTTTTGGTGTTGGAAAGAAGGCCCCAGGAGAAGAGAAGCAAGCCGTTCACCTGATCATCTACAGCTGACCTTGTGGAGGAAACAGGAGCTAAGCCCGGAGAGAAACGCAGCCCCGGGAAGAGAGGAACCCCAGAAGCCTGAACCCTGGCAAACGCCGACAGCTGTCTTGCTCTAACTTGTGGCAATGGACTGTGGTGAGAGAAGAAACTTAACACTTTATGGCCTGGTCTCTGTGGACTTCTACCCCAAATAAATACCCTTTATAAAGACCAACCCATTTTTGGTATTTTACATTAGCACCCCTTTGGCTGACTAATACAATGCATTATGGAAACAGTTCTTCTATGACATATGACAGAGCAACCCACTGCTTATGTCATATGTCATCTGGCCCCCCTGGTTCATTGTCGCGCTGTGGGACTAGGGATGGGGGGAAGCTTATGCTTATACCTCCTGTGTAAGTAATAAAATATCAGCATCCATTTGGGCTCATTGTCTCCTTACCAACTGAATCTATGAAAGAGTGGCAAGCGAACCCTAGCAGCTCCTACTGTTTATAAACTGCTTGACTGCTTGACACAAGTGATGATCTTTCTCAAAGCAAAAGGGGGAGAGTTAGAATTTGCTGACATTTTCTGATTTGAGAATGCTTTAAACAGTAATATAAACTCTGATTTTAAAAATCATTTTTGTAACTTTTACGAGGTATGTGATAAACAATTTTAAACAAAGGACAGTACTAATGAATTATTAAAACTTGGCTCAATTTTTTAAATGTTTACTACATGTGAAAAATGTTGATCTTTAACCTACAATGAACAATATGACTATGAGAGAAAAACAATTACAAACCTATCTAATGATCAAAACCAACATAGTACCATACAGCCTTCAGGTGAGTAATAAACCAACTGAATAATTGGGGCATACTCAGCTGATCTCTAGTAACCAACGTGCAATACACCCTGAGGGACACTCAAATGATTGCTTTTGTAAAGGGAAATGAGAATTTTTGTGCATTTTTTCAAAAAAGAAAAACAGATTCAATTATCTCCTTTAGAATTTAGAATCACTGGATCAGTTCCACAGGCCGCTTCCACCAGCAGTGGGGGATTCTGCACTAAGGGAAAGGGTGTCAAAGAAATCAATGCCAACTGACGATTTAAAATAGGGCGGAGAGTGTATGTAAATTTCCTGTGACCCACTGACTAAACATTGCATATTCATTGTCCAATCTATTACTAAATTCTGTTGATGTAATCTCATCAATAACCCTCAAACCAGTCTGTTCAATTTTATAACCTCTCTAGTCTAACTTACCATCATCTCTAGCCTAAAGAATCCATACATCTTCCTGTTTAGGTTGTGTTCTATGTCTAACATGTTCTTCACATAGCAACCAGAATGATAAATTTTAACACGGTTTTATTGAGGTACAAATTCCATCGAGTGAAGCACAGAGATCTTAAATACACAATTTAATGAGTTTTAAAAATATATACAACTGAGCAACCCACATACCCATCAAGAAATGGAACATAGCAACATTCCAAAATGTTCCTCTGTGGATGTCACAAAAAATATCAGAGTAGGGAATTCCAGTGATTTGTCCCTCCAAAAAAGCAAATCATGAGCTGGCAAAAAACTTCAGAATCGACTTTTTACAGAAAACTGGAATCTAGTCAAAACATTATAATCTCCAGGGGAAGGCTTGGTGAATAAAGAAGCTGCTGCTTTGCAGTAAAAGTACTGTGGCATTTAAAATTGCCCAGTTACCACACCCCAGATGGGCAGTGTCCACAAGGATGGCAGCCCATACTCCTGGCACAGGTTGCCAGAGCTAGAGAGAGCAATATGGACCTAAACCTCAAAGAAGTGTGGTTGTGGGTTTTGACCTCTCTGGCAGTTCACTTAAAGACTGGTGCAAGGGCGTACCTTTATTTTGCCCAAATCAGAATGTTTCCAAGGTTGGGGCAGCTTCCTGGGTGGGTTTGGCTGAAAGGATTTAAAGGTACAAGGTTTGGCCACAATAAGCTGGGGACAACATTACAGACAAGGATTGGATAGACTGGGGAGGAAGAGGTTGGGAAAGGGGACACGTGAAAGAATAAGGGCTTTTAAAAGTGCCTGCTTATACTAGGGAAGTGAGAAGTCCCAGCACATGTAAAGGGCTGAATGCATGCTCAGTAAAGATCTGAGAAGACCCTAAGCTTTCACCTCTGATTGGCCCTCAGATTTTGCACAAGCAAGAATTGAAGGTTAAGGTAGAATTTTTTGTGGCCTGGCTAAGCACTGAAGGAGTGTCTGACACAGAGCCAAACTTGCAAGAACTGGGAGAGAATTATTTTTTATTTGCTTTTTAATTTTCTTTGGCTCTAGATCTTTAAGAAAACTGTCAAAACACTAGCTCTGACCACTAAGCTAACAGAACACAGACTTCAGTAACCACACATGACAAAGAACACAGACTATTAAAAGTAGATGATAGTCACTAAACAAGCAAACAGCAATGACCCAAAAGCAGTGATAAGAAATCCCAGGCAGAGGGTATAATCTGATTTCCAGAGTTATCATATTGCAATATCCAAATGTCCAATTTTCAACCAAAAAATTGCAAGAAATGCAAAGAAAGAAGATAGTATGGCTCATTCACAGGAATAAAAAGAAAGCAACTTAAACTGTCTATGAGGATGCCTAACTATTGGACTTAGAATGCAAACATTTAAAATCAACTATCTTAAATATGTTCAAAGAGCTAAAAGAAACTATAGACAAGGATTAAGTGAGAAAACTATGAACAACTGAACTTTAACAAATTTGGTAAACTAGATGAAAAGGAAAAATTCCTAGAAACACACAAACTACCAAATATTAGAAAATTTGAACAGACTTATAACATAAAGAGATTAAATTAGTAATCAAAAGACACCTAACAAAGTAAAGCCCAGGACAAGATGGCTTCATTAGTGAGTCCTACTGAATATTTAAAGAATTAACAACAATCCTTCTCACACTCTTCCAAAAAAAAAAAAAAAAATAGAAAAAGAAGGAATGCTTTCTCACTCATTATATAAGGCCAGCACTACCCTGACACCAAAAACAGAGGAAGACCTTACAAGAAAAGAAAACTATAGACCAATAACCCTTACAAAATCCTCAACAAATTATTAGGAAACTGAATCACCAAGTGGGATTTAACCCAGGAATGCAAGAATTACTTAACATACAGAAAAAGTAGAAATAGAAGCCAACTTCCTCAACATGAATAAAGGTCATTTATGAAAATGAAAAATTCACAACTAACATCATACTCAATGAAAAATTGAAAGATTTCCCCCTAAGGTCAGGAATAAGACAAGGATGCCTGGTTTTATGATTTCTATTCAACATTATACTGGAAGTTCTAGCCAGATTAATTAGGCAAGAAATAAACAATATCCAAATTGTAAAGGAAGAAATAAAATTATCTTTATTCAAAGGTGAAATGCTTTTATGTATAGAAAATACTAAGGAATCTACAAAAAACTACTAGAAATAATAAATGAATTCAACAAAGTTGCAGGATACAAAATCAACACATCAAATAAGTTGTATTTTAATATACTAGCAATGAACAATTGAAAAAAAGTTAAGAAAATTCCATTTACAATAGCATCACAAAGAGTAAAATAGGTAAGAATAAATTTAATCAAGGAGGTGCAGGACTTGTATGCTGAAACTGCAAAATATCACTGAAAGAAATAAAGGAAGAACTAAATAAACAGAAAGACATTCCATGTTGATGTTTGGAGCACTTAATGTTGTTAGGATGGCAATGCTCCCCAATATGATCTACAGATTCAATGCAATCCCTATCAAAATCTCAACAAATTTCTACAGAAATAGAAAAGATACTAAAATTCATATGGCATTTGCAAAGGACCCCGAATAGCCAAAACAATCTTGAAAAAGTAAAACAAATTTGGACGACTCATACTTCCTGATTTCAAAATTTACTAGAAAACTAAAATAATCAAAACAGTGTGGAGCCAGAATAAGGATAAGCATATAGATAAATGGAACACAATTGAGAGTCCAGAAACAAACCCATACAACAATGATCAATTGATTTTCAACAATGGTGCCAAGAACATTCAATGGCAAAAGAACATTTTCTTCAATAAATGGAGTGGGATAACTGGATATCCACATGCAAAAGAATGAAATTGGAACTTTACCTCACACCATATTAAAAAAATAACTCAAAATGATCAAATACTAAATGTAAGAGCTGATACTATAAAACTCCTAGAAGAAAATATAGAGGCAAATCTTCACAATGTTGAATTTGGCAATGGATTCATACATATACTACTAGCACAGCAACAGAATAAAAAATCGGCAAATTGGACTTCCACAAAATTAACAACTTTCGTGCATCAAAAGATACTAGCAAGAAAATGAGAACCTAATCTACAGAATGGGAGAAGTTATTTGCAAATCTTACATCTTATAAGGATCTAATTTCCAGAATATATAAAGAACTCTTACAAATCAACAACAAAAAGTCAAACAACCCAATTAACAAATGATCAAAGGACTTGAGTAGCCATTTCTCTAAAGAAGATATGCAAATGGACAAGAAGCACATGAAAAGATGTTCAACATCATTAGTCATTAGGGAAATGCACATCAAAACCACAGCAAACACAATAACTGACAAAATATTAAATTCCCATGCTAGGGAGTCCTACTACAATCTCTAACAGAGTGGCAAGAATCTCTAGAGTACATAGGCAGTGCCTGCTGAAAGAGGACAAACCAATACACCAGGCCCTTGATATTAATGCTTGTACTTTTGAACCTTATTCTTGTAAAATTGAAACTTATCCTAGTAATATCTATTGCCTAATAGTTACCTCCTGTAAACCTCCTTGTTACTTAAATGTGGCCTCTCTCTAAACCAAACTCAGCTTATAAATGCACTGCCTTCCCCCTGACGTGGGTCAGGGATGGGCATCCCTGGCACTAAGGGTTTATTACCAAGCACAACTAGCAATGCATTTGGACAAAGACTTTGACCAAAAGGGGGAAATATTAAATACAAAAGAGATTTTATGGGTAAGAGATTTCAAAGTGAGTCAGGAGATCATTCCATAGGTTATGCTTATACACATCTCAGCAGGATCTCACTGACTGCCACAGAAAACAATGCCTCAAGTAGGGGTGCTCCTAAGGACTTTAGAGAAAACTGGATACTATAGGCAGGGCAGACAATGCTAGGGAATCAGCAACCTGTCAGTGGGCCTTACCTTGGAATAAATGTTAACTTATCTCCCCAATGTAACAGAATTAGACTCATTTATAATTTCCCTACATATGGCTCTTTTGCCCCTTTTATTTGAATCTATAATTAGCACTATGCTCATTAAATATATGTCCCAGAGACTTAAATCTTCAATCTGTTCATATGCTGATTGAGTCCTGAATCACAGCAGAGTTGCAGCCAACACCTACTCTCCAGATCATCGGACTCGTCCAGGACAACAAACAAAATCATGATGGACAATACCCATCCCAAAAAACAGAGTATCTATGACTCCAAGCATGACAGCTCCACCCATCTGCCCCATGAGATCTAAGCCCCCTCTCAATCAGAAGCAAAGTGGGCATCGCCATCCCCACATTCTCAAGACTGAGGAATGAACAAACACAAAGGGGAATGCAACTATGGAACAAAGTAGACTTATTATTATTCTAGTAATGGAAGAACTTGTAACATTGATATAAAGATAGTGATCACCAGAGGTTCTGAGGGGAGGGAGAGGGAAGAATAGGTATAATATGGGGCATTTCTGGGACATTGGCATATTTCTGCATGACATTGCAATGATGGATATAGGCCATTATACATTTTGTCAAAACCTATAAAATTGTGTGGTGCAAAGTGTAAACCATAATGTAAACTATAGACCATAGTTGCTAGCAATGCTTCAACATTTGTTCATCAATTATAACAAGGTACCACACTAATGAAATGTGTTATTAATAGGGGAAAATGTGAGAGAGGGAGGGGGTGGGGCATATGGTAATCCCCTATCTTTTCTATGTAACTTTTCTGTAATCCAGACCTTCTTTTAAAATAAAGTTTAAAAACACAAGAAGATATCACCTCATGTACACTAGTAGCTTATAATAATAATACAATTTAAAATGGAGATTATTTTGCAACTGTTGATGAGGATGTGGAGAAATTGGAACCCTCATTTCATGGCTGGTAAGGATGTAAAATGATACAGCCGCCATGGAAAATAGTTTGGTGGTTCCACAAATAGTTCAACATAAAATTATCATGTGAAGCATACTTGCCACTCCTAAGTATATACTCAAAAGAATTGAAAACAGGTCTTCAATAAAATACTTGTATACATATGTTCTTTTTTTTTTTTTTTAAAGATTTCTTTCTTTCTTCCCACTCCTCCTCATTGTTTTGCACTCGCTGTCTGCTCTCTATGTGTTCTGGTGTCTGCTTGTCTTCTCTTTAGGCGGCACCGGGAACTGATTCTGGGACCTTCTGGAGTGGGAGAGAGGTGCTCAATCTCTTGTGCCACCTCAGCTCCCTGGTCTGCTGCGTCTTATTGTCTCTCCTCTGCGTCTCTTTGTTGCGTCATCTTGCTGTGCCAGCTCTCTGCGCGAACCAGCACTCTGTGTGTGCCAGCACTCCTGCATAGGCCAGCACTCCGTGTGAGCCAGCTCTCCGCTCAGGCCAGCTTCCCTTTCACCAGGAGGCCCCGGGAATCGAACCCTGGACCTCCTATATGGTAGATGGGAGCCCAATCGCTTGAGCCACATCTACTTCCCTACATATGTTCTTAACAGCACCATTCACAATAGCTTAAATGTGGTAACCCAAATGTGATCAACTAATGAATGGATAAACAAAATGTGGTATAAGTGTACAGTGAAATATTTGTCCAGCCATTGTGCTGATTTGAGTCTTTTGAGTACCCCTGAAAATCCTGTTCCTAAAGCAAATCCATTCCTGTGCCTGTAAATCCACTGTACATGGGACCTTTTGAATAGATTCAGTTAAGGGCTGTTCTGATGAGATCACTTCAGTTAAGGGTCTTTGATTAGATTGCAGGACTCAGGGTGGGTCTTAATCCTTTTATTGGAGTCCTTTATAAATGGCACAGGAAAAAAAATCCACAATGACAGAGAGAAGCTTCCAGAGGTTGACGAATCCTTGAGAGAGAAAAGCCACAGATGGAGCAGCCTGAAGCTGAAACAATGAGTCCCAGAGGAGAGGGGAGAGACAAGCAGACCCTACCATGTGCCTGACTTCCCATAGCTGAAGCAGAATCTCACTGTGGTATTAATATGCATTTCTCTGGTGAGTGATGATATTGAGCCCATTTTCTTGTGTTTACAGGTTGTGACAGTTAATTTTATGTGTCAAGTTGCCTAGGTTATGGTGCCCAGTTGTGTGGTTAAGCACTAGTCTAGATGTTGCTGTGAAGGTATTTTGTAGATGTCATTAGGGTAAAGTTGATTATTCTCCATGACATGGGTGGGCCTCATCTGATCAGTTGAGGGCTTTAAGAGAAACTGAGATTTCCTGGGAGAAGAGGGAATTCTGCCTCAAGACTGTAATGTAGAAATTTTGCCTGAGTTTGCCTGCTCTGCAAGTTTTAGAACCAAGACTACGACATCAGCTCCTATCTGAGTTTCCAGATCTGCCCTACAGATTTCACACTTGCCAGTCCCCACAATCGTGTGAGGCAATTCCCTAAAATAAATCTCTTAATATATATGCACCTGATAGGAGTGCAGCTTGCTGGTCTTTACTTGTGACCCCAAAATAAACCCTGTGCTCAGGTCTGTGTTAGCCTGGTTCTTAGGACAAGATGATAAATGTGGGCTGACACCCTTCTTGGGACTGCTTTGAGGTAAAGCATATCCCCTAACAGATAGTGACCTGACTATGGGCACATTCCTTTCCCTTTTGCCCCTGAGCATATATAAACACTCACTGTGACAGTCTGGCTAAAGTATATCCATTTTAATGACAAACTGCAGCTCACCCTCACTGGTGTATCTGTTCCGGGCAGGGAGAGTGTGGGGTCCTTCCAATACAGCACAAGAAGCATGCATAGACCATCTCCCAGCATCAGATTGAGACCCCTGGTTATGAGGGACTGATGCCCACTAGTGACGCTGACCTTGCTTTGTCTCTTCTAGAGGTAAGTAAATGTTTTTCCATCCAGTACCCATGTGCATCCTGCTTTGCTGGTGACCCTGAAATCTGCAAACCATGGAGTGGGTTGGGATCCTAAGACTGTTGTTCCTGCTTGTGGGAATTGTTTTGCTCTTTGCTACCCTCCATGCAGTGAGACTCCTCTCCTAGAGGTGGTAATAGGTATCTCCCTTTCTGACTGACAGCTTGGCACAGCAAGCAGGGTGCCTACAGTTCCACAATACACATATATCCTACTGGTTCTGTTTCTCTGGAGAATGACTGATATATAGGTTACCCATATGTCCTTTTGAAAGTGACTTTCAGGAGACTTTTGGAGGAGATGGCAGAGTAGGGAACTATGGGACACAGTCCTTCTGCCAAAGCAACTATTGAACAAGCAGGAACTGTCTGAAACAACTATTTTGAAGCTCCAGATACTAGAACACTTTACAGCATCCAGGAGAGCAGGAGGAAGAGGTTGATCAATTAAGGTAAAAAACTGTAAATTGCTCTCTCCATGAAGCGGCTACCAGCGCCCATTCCCCACTCTCATGGCAGTTTGCCAGAGTCCAGTCACTGGCTAGCAGCTGTTGACAGAAAAGGACATAAAAATCCTCTTAAACAAGGACAGGGGTGTTCATGGCCGGCCCGACACTGATCACTGCTTTTGATTAGTGAATTCAGATGGCTGGGTCCTGGCTCTGAGGGCTGCTATTGTTTCAAAGGCAGCAGCAGCCATTGTTTCAACCCTCCCTGGACAGGGGCAGAGGTGATAGAGATTTAAAGATGCAGCGCTTCCTCAAGGCTGTGGGGAAACTTTAGCTGAAGGGCTGCATTTGCTGGGCAGGCCAGGAAAGCTCAGCTATGGGGAGCTGTTGGAGAAGCTTTGGGTGCCTTTCCTGACCCCCTTCACAGGGCACTTTGGAGCCAATCTGTGCCCCCTTCATGGGTTTCTGGCCCTGTTTTGTTTTGTTTTGTTTTTAAGGAAAAACCAGACTGGGAAAATCTTCTCTGGGGCACCTTTTCTTGGAGAATTTGGCCTCCAGGCAAAATCAGCATGAGACAACAAAAGGAGTATAAAAACTTATAGAGGCAGACAGACTAGGACAAAGGCCTGCCAGCTTCAGATACAGGAGAGGACGTTTGTACCTTGGAAAACAGAGGGGACAATCAAACTCCTTAAAACAGGGGAACTCTAAAACAACTAACAAGCAGAAGCCCAGGACAAGGCAGAGGCCCAGAAAGACAGGGGACACCCTGCATAGTACATTTGCCTTGGGCAGACCTTCCAGATAGGAGGGCTGAAGCTCCAGAAAATCTCTGTCTTATCACCACCTGGTTATAAAACCAGGAAACAGACATCCCATGGGAGTAAATCCCAGAGTTAACATTTTAAAATACTAAAATTTACAGTGTGCAACAAAAGAGTACAAGACAAACAAAGACACAGGAAATGATGGCTCATCCAAGGAAGAGGATAAAAACACCCATGAAGAATACAAGAATGTGGACATACTGAACAAATCTTTAAAAAATGATCTGAAAAATACGTAAGGAGATGAAGGAAAGTTTTAAGAAGGAACTATAGGATATCAGGAAAACAATGAATGAACAATATGAGAGTCTAAGACAGAGAAATTTTTAAAAGGAACCAATCTGTACTACTTGAGTTGACTACCACAATAACTGAAATGAAAAATGCCCAGGAAGCTTCCAAGAGTAGACTGGAGATGGCAGAAGAATCAGTGAACTTGAAGACAAGACACTTGAAATGAGTCAGGCTGAGGAGCAGAAAGATAAAAGAAATATTAAGAGTGAAAATGGCTTAATAAATAATAACAGAAAACTTTCCAAATTTAGCAGAAGACATGAATATGTACATCCAAAAAGCTCAGAGAACAACTAACAGGATAAACATGAAGAAAAATACACCCTGTCATATACTGAGTACACTACTGAATGCAAAAGACAAGGAGAGAACTCTGAAAGCTGCAAGAGAAGAGCAACATGTTACATACAAGGGAATCCCAATAAGTTTGAGTGCTGACTTATCAGAAACCATGGAGGTGAGAAGGCAGGGGATTGAAAGACTTCCTTGGCTGAAGGAAAATGACTGCCAGGAAGTGGATGTGGCTCAAGTGTTTGGGCTCCCGTTTACCATATTTGATTCCCGGGGCCTCCTGGTGAAGGTAAGCTGGCCTGCGCGGCGCGGTGAGCTGACGGCCTGCGTAGCGCGGTGAACTGGCGCGGCAACATGACGCAACAAAGGGAGACAAGCAGACACAGAAAAACACACAGCAAATGGACACAGTGAGCACGAGCAGCAAGGGGGTGATAAATAAATAAATAAAATAAATCTTTAAAAAAAAAGAAAATTACTGCCAGCCAAGAATTTTATTTCTGGCTAGACTTTCCTTCAAAAATGAGGAAGAGATTAAGACATTCTCAGATAAACAAAACCTGAGGGAGTCCAACACCACTTCACCTACCCCACAAGCAATGATAAAGGGAGTTTGTTTTAGTTTGCTATAGGCTGCTGTAGCAGTTTGGAATGGTTTATGAATTTCAAAAATAGATTTTCGATTGTATTTGTAAACTGGTCTATTCCTCTGGGCATATTAGGTTGTATTGGATTCAGAGGTTCCACTTTTACTTGACTGAGTTGTGATAAGGGCTTTGACTGGGCCACATCAGTGGGAGTTGAGTCCCCACCCCCTTGTTGGGTAGGGACTCACAGAGAAAACGACATGGCAGAGGAGAAAGTTGGAGTTGTTTTGATGCTGAAGCCCTGGGAAGTAAACACACAGGAGAAGAACACAGAGGAATAGAGATGGCTCCATAGACACGGCAGAGACCCCAGGAATAGAGAGCCTGATAGTCTACAGCTGACCTTGTGGAGAGACCAGAGCAGCTGAGCCTGGAGAGAAATAAGCCCTGGGAGAAGGATGAGACTTATCCTAGCAGCCTACAGCTGCTATTGGAAGAAGCTGGGACCATGGAGCCTTAAGAGGAAGAGGGAGGCTGAGCCCTCACAGACATTGCCTGCTATTTTGCTCCAACACATAGCCAATGACTTTGGGTGAAAGTACCTCTTACGGTACCTTGAATTGGACTCTTTAGGGCCTTGTGACTGTAAGCTTCTACCCCAAATAAATACCCTTTATAAATGCCAACAGATTTCCGGTACTTTGCATCGGCACCCCTTTGGCTGACTAATATAGCTGCCAATGCAATATACCACAAATAGGATGGCTTTTACAATGAGCATTTATTAACTTACAGTTCTGAGACTCTGAGACTAAGAAAAATGTCCAAATGAAGGCATCAGATGAAACTTCCTTTCTGAAGGTTGGCTGCTGGTGATCCCAGAATCCTGCCATGTGGCAGGGCACATGGTGGCTCTGCCAGTCCCTGTCTTGTCCTTTGGACTGTGTTGCCTTCAGCTTCTGGGCGTTCCATCTGTGGCTTTCTCACTAAGCTTCTGGGGGATATTCTTTGTGCCTCTGTCTCTTTAGAGTCCATATTACTATTGACAGTCTCTTCAAAGTACTACAGGTCTTTTCTACCAAGCATCTCACAATTCCTCCAAAAAATACCTCTTACCCATTTATAAAACTCTTCCAGCACTTTGATAATTGCAAAAGCACTACCCCACTCTCAGTACCAAATTCTGTATTAGTCAGCCAAAGGGGTGCTGATGCAAAATACCAGAAATCAGTTGGTTTTTTAAAGGGTATTTATTTTGGGTATAAGCTTACAGTTACCAGGCCATAAAGTATAAGTTACTTCCCTCACCAAAGTCTGTTGCCACATGTTAGAGCAAGATGGCTGCAGATGTTCAACCTTCCTCTTACTCTTAAGGCTCTATGGTCAGGCTCTCTAAGCTTTGTCTGTCTCCCCTGGGCTTGATTCTCTCTGGGCTCAGCTGCTTGGTCTCTCCACAAGGCCGGCTGTAGACTATCAGGCAAATGGCTCAACTCTTTTCCCAGGGCCTTCTCACCTTCCTTACCACCAAGCCCCTCTGTGTGCTTACTTCCTGGGGCTCCAGCTCAAAAACTCCAGCAACAAAACTCCAACTCTGTCTTTTGCCATGTCCTTTGCCCTACTGACGTGGCCCAATCAAAGCCTTAATCATTATTTAATCAAGTAAACCTCTGAATCCAATATAATCTAATATGCCCAGAGGAAAAGACCAGTTCACAAACATAATCCAATATCTATTTTTGGAATTCATAAATAATGCCAAACTGCTACAATGGTACAACATGAAAAAGCAAATAAATATAAAACTAGACATTAACAGAAGCGAGAGACAAAGAAAGTATAAGATGTACAAAGGCTAAATAGCAAAACGGCAGAAGAAAATCCTGTGTTATCAGTAGTGACTTTAAATGTAACTGATTAAATTCTTCAGTCAAAATGCAGAGATTGCAGAATGGGTAAAAAAAACACGATCCAACTATATGCTTTCTGCAAGAGACTCACCTTAAATACAAAGATACAAGTAGGTTGACGATGAAAGGATGGGTAAAGAATACCAAGTAATAACCAAAAGAGAACTGGGATGGCTATACTAATATAAGATAAAATAGACTTTAAGTCAAAAACAGTTATGAGGGACAAAGATGGTTATTATATACCAATAAAGAGGACAGTTAAACAGGAAGAGGTAACAATTATAAAAAACATATGCACCTAAGAGCAGAGCCCCCAAATATATGAAACATATTGAAGGGAGAAATTGATGGTTTTACATTAATAGTAGGAGACTTTAACATACCATTCTCAATAATAGATAAGACATCTAGTCAGAAGGTCAATAAGGAAGTACAGGACTTAAATGAGATACTAAATCAACTAGACCTAACAGACATATATAGAATGCAGCACCAAAAAAAAAAAAAAAAGCCAGAATACACATACTTCTCAAATGCGCATGGATCAGTCTCCTGGATAGACCATATGTTGGGCCACAAAAGAAGTCTCAATAAAATAAAAACTATTGAAATCATACAATGTATATTTTCCAACCATAACAGAATGAAGCTAGAAATCAATAACAGAGGGAGAAAAGGAAAATTCACAAATATGTGGAAATTAAATAACATATTTTTAAACAACCAATATAAGAGTTAAAGAGGAAATTAGAAGTGAAATTAGGAAATATCTTGAGGCAAATGAAAAAGAAAATACATCATACCAAAACTTATGGGATGCAGTAAAGGCACTGCTGAGAGGGAAATGTATAACTCTAAATGTTTACATTAAAGAAGAAGAAAGACTTCAAATCAGAGATCTAAGATCAAAACTGGAAGAACTAGAAAGAGAAGAGCAACTTAAACCCAAAGTGAGCAGAAGAAAGGAAATAGCAAAGATCTGAGCGGAGATAAATGAAATAGAAAGCAACATTAAAACAGAGAGAATAACATAACCAATAGCTAGTTCTTTGAAAAGATCAATAAAATTGACAAACCATTAGTTAGACTGACAATGACAAAAGGACAGTACATATAAATAACAAAAATCAGAAAAGCAAAGGGGGGCATGACTACCAACCCCACAGAAACAAAAAGGAGTATAAGAGGATAATATGATCAACTGTATGCCAATAAATTAGATAACCTGGATGAAATGGACAAATTCTTAGAAACACACAAACTACCAACATTGACTTTAAAAGAAGTAGAAGATTTCAACAAAACAATTTCTTGTAAAGAGATTCAATCAGTTATCAAAAACTTCCCAAGAAAGAAATCCCAGGACCAGATGCCTTCACAGGGGAATTCTGCCAAGGATTCCAAGAAGAATTAATACCAATCCTGCTCAAACTCTTCCAAAAAATTAAAAAGAATGGAACACTCCCTAACTAATTATATAAGGTCAACATCATCTTAATACCAAAGCCAGATAAAGGTACTACAAGAAAATAAAATTACAAACTTCTCTAATGAATATAGATGCAAAAATCCTCAATAAAGTACTTGCAAATCAAAGCCAACAGCACATTAAAAGAATTATACACCACGATCAGGTGGCTTTTATCCCAAGCATGCAAGAGTGGTTCAACATAAGAAAATCAATTAATGTAATATATCACATCAACAAAACAAAGGGAAAAATACATATTATCTCAATTGATGCAGAAAGGGCATTTGACAAAACTCAACATCCTTTCTTGATAAAAACACTTAGAAAAATAGGAATAAAAGGAAATGTCCTCATCATGATAAAGGGAATACATGAAAACCTACATCTAACATTATACTGAAAGCTTTCCCTCTAAGATCTGAAACAAGACTAGGATGCCACTGTCACCACTGTTATTCAACATAGTACTGTAAGTTCTAACCAGAGGAATTAGGCAAGAAAATGAAATAAAAGGCATCCAAATTGGCAGAGAAGTAAAATTTTCACTATTTGCAGATGACATGATCCTTTATATAGAAAGTCCTAAAAAATCAACAATAAAGTTCCTAGAGCTAATAAATGAATTCAGCAAAGGGGTGGGGTACAGGATCAATAACAAAAATCAATAGTGTTTCTATATACTGGTAATGAACAAGCTGAGGAGGAAATAAAGAAAAAAAATCCCTTTTCAATAGCAACTAATTGAATCAAATATCTAGGAATACATTTACCAAGGATGTAAAGAACTTGTACATAAAAAACTACAAAACATTGTTAAAAGAAATCAAAGAACACCTAAATAAAGGGAAAGACATTCCATGTTCATGGATTGGAACACTAAATATCGTTAAGATGTCAATTCTACCCGAAGTGATTTATAGATTCAACATAATCTGAATCAAAATTCCAACAACCTTCTTTATAAAAATGGGAAAGACCACCATTAAATTTATATGGAAGGGGAATTGGTCCTGAATAGCTAAAGCCATCTTGAAAAAATAGAATGAAGTTGGAAGACTCACACTTCCTGATCTTAAAACTTCTTATAAAGCCACAGTAATCAATACAGCATCATATTGGTGAAGGGACAGATAGAAACCAATGGAATAGAATTGAAAGCTCAGGAATCAACCCTCACATTTGTGGCTAACAAATTTTTGACAAGGGGGCAAAGATCACTCAATTAGGAAAGAATAGTCTCTTCAACAAATGGTGGTTGGAAAACTGGATTTCCATGTGCAAAAAAAAAGCCAGAGGATCCCTATCTCAAACTATATACAACAATTAACTCAAGATGAATCAAAGACCTGTATATAAGAACCAGTACTATAAAACTCCTAGAAGAAAATGTAGGGATGCATCTTCAGGATATTGTGTTAGCAATGGTTTCTTAGACTTTATACCCAGAACACAAGCAACAAAAGAGAAAAAAAAATAGATAAGTTGGGCCTCCTCAAAATTAAAAACTTTTGTGCATCAAAGTACTTTTTCACAAAAGTAAAAAGACAACATACACAATGGGAGAAAATATTTGGAAACTACCTATCCTATAAGGGTTTAATATCCAGAATATATAAAGAAATCCTACAATTCAACAATAAAAGACCAAAAAAAGTTCATAAATGGGCAAAAGACTTGAATAAACATTTCTCCAAAGAGGATATACAAATGGCTAAAAAAGCACATGAAAATTTTTTCAACATTGCTAGCTATTAGGGAAATGCAATCAAAACCACAAGATATCATTTCACACCCACTAGAATGGCTACTATTTAAAAAACGTGAAAAACTACAAGTGTTGGAGAGGATGTGGAGAAACAGGAACACTCATTTATTACCGGTGGGAATGTAAAATGGTGCTGCCGCTGTGAAAGACAGTTTGGCAATTTCTCAGGAAACTAAGTATAGAATTACCATACAACCCAGCAATTCTGCTTGTAGGTATATACCCAGAAGAATTGAAAGCAGGGACTCGAATAGATATTTGCACACTAATGCTCATAGCAGCATTATTCACAATTGTCAAAAGATGGAAGCAACCCAAGTGTCCATCAACTGATGAATGGATAAACAAAATGTACTATATATATATAAAGGAATATTATTCAGCCATAAAAAGGAATTAAGTCCTGATGCATATGACAACATGGATGCACCTTGAGGACATCACTTTGAGAGAAATAAGCCAGACACAAAAGGACAAATATTGTATGATCTCGACTGATTTGAAATGATTAGAATAAGAAAGCTCATAGAGTTAGAATCTAAAATATAGGTTACCAAGGGATAGACTGGGGGAAGAAAATGAGGAGTTTATGCTTAACTTACACAGAATTTCTATTTAGGTTGATTGTAAAGGTTTGTAAATGGATGGTGGTGATGGTAGCACATTATTGGGAGCATAATTAATTAACAGCACTAACCTATGTATGAGAATGTGGTTGAAAGGGAAAGTTTGGGGCTGTATATGTTACTAGAATAAAAATTAAAAGATAAAACATAAGACTGTATTAACACAGTGAACCCTGTTGTGGATGGTGGACTTGGGTTAATAGTACAAGTATAAGAATGTTTTTTCATGAATTATAAAAAACATACAACAGTAATACAAGGTGTTAACATAGGGTGGTTATAAGGGGGAAAATACGCCTAATGTAAATTGTGAACTATAGTTAATATTGCTATTTAAATATTCTTTCATCAATTGTAACAAAAGTACTACATTAATGCAAAGTGTCAATAATGAGGGGGTATATGGGAATACTGTATTTTTTACATTATTTTTCTGTAAATCTATAACTTCTCTAATTAAAAATAATAATAGGACATATTTCACAGGCCTAAGTATTGAGTGTTTTAAATCAGATAATCCATGTAAATTGCTTCATATAGTGCCTAGAACATAGAATACCTCAAAAAATGCTGGCTACAACTGTTAAAAAATACTACAATTATAAAATCGTGCTATCAACAATTGTAACAAATGTTCCACACCAATGCAAGGAGTTGGTGCTGGGGTAGTATATGGGAATCCTGTATTTTATGCATGATTGTTCTTAACTTCTCTAATAAAAAATTAACAACAACAACAACAACAAACACTAGGGGAGCAGATGTGGCTCAGTGGTTGAGCTTTGGCTTCCCACATACAAGGTCCTGGGTTCAATCCATGGCCCCTGTACCTCAAAAAAAACTCTCTGGAACCTCAATGGATAGGACCTTTTCAGGTCCTCTTTACCAACCAACATGCTTCTAAACTTGCTGGAGTAGGCCCTTGGATACTCCTATCTTAACCTAAATGAGAATTAACTAACCATTGGAAAAGTACAGCCACTGATGACCTCAAACTCACCCTAAAAGGAATTTCAGATCACCCAGAAGTAGACACCAACTGATGTGGACAACTTTCCCCAAGAGCCATGGATCAAGAAACAGACATTCTCTCCTTTTTTTTTCTCCTTTCCTTCTTTCCCGGTCCCTTGCCATTTGCCATCCTTTTTATCCCAGCCATACAAAGGGCTGCCAACCTGGGCAATCTGTCAAATTGCTGGGTATGTCATAGTTAGAATCCACAGAAGGGTGCCAATTACTGGCCATACCCATAGACATTCAGACCCAGATAGACATAAAAGGCATATTTAATATAGACCAAGTATAGGACAAAAGGGATGGGCACTCAATAGATAAATATCAGAAATGGTTGTCCCATTAGACTTATCTTACTCTTGAAGATAATGAGGCCCCCATAGCACAAATTGCCCAGATTGTAATGAATTTCTCTCTTTGCATAAACAATGATAACAGCACTGGACCTTATCTAGGTACTATCCCAGTCAACCTCTGCAGTCAGACCCTTTGGTATGACGAAGAGGAAGGCAAATGTATCCTCTCCACAATGACACAATAATCTAACAGGACTTTATTAATGATGTACTTGACACTATGATTTCAAATTAAATGAAACAGCCTTTCCTACTGTTGGAAACTTTTCAGGGAGTTGGAATGCCAGCATCGTCCTTGTCTATAATTCTGACAATCACACTATCTATTTAGACCAATTCCCAGGCTTTGCTTGGACCTAAGTTCCTAACAGTACTTCGCTCATTTAAAACCATTCTCACAGCCTATTATAACAACTACACTGCAATGTCCATTGTTCATTCTACACTAGACCCCATAATTTTACAGACTTTGCCTGTAAAGATGCAAACTCCTCCATATTTGGAGGATGAGAGAGGCACAAGCAAAATCCACTGGATTATGGGTAGTACTTTAACTCTCAGCCTTGCCGGCACAGGCTATTTCTTTCTATGTGGAAAGAATGCCTATATACCCTCACCACTAGCCAGGAGTGGGATTTGCACAGTAACAGCCTTACTCTCTGACCTAAAGAAGAGGGGCAAATTAGAGCCCAAAAGTGCAGCCAACATGGGATCTTTCACTGAGCGACTCAAAAACCATTTTAGACCTAAGCAGGACACTATAGAATACAAACCCATTAATTGAATGGCCTTGTATAGGCAGGGAATTTTTGAGAAGTATATTTTGGTATCATGGAATTCCTCAACTTGAAAAATCCATCTGAAACATCTCAAAGACTATTGAGGGCGCCTTTGATAATACCATCAAGGCATTAGAGAACTTACTACTGGAGGTAGACAGCCTAGTGAAGGTTGTCCTACAAAACCGTAGGGTACTCGATAGCCTCACAGCTCAGCAAGGAGGGACATGTACCCTCTCAGGGGAATAATGCCGCTTTTATGTAACTCAATCTGCAAAACTGAATAAAACATTAAGGATATCAAAGGAAAGATTCAGATATTTCAAGATCTAGGGACTCATAGGACTTGAGATTTATTTAGCTGGTTGAATCTTGGATCTTGGAGAGATGGGATTAGGGACATAGTTCAAAGGCTGTTAATCTTTTTCCTCCTTATAATTATCATAGTATCTCTAATTTGTTGTAATATTTCTAGAATAACGGCTATGGTTCAACAGTCTCTAACTTCCGAAGTCATGTTGGTAAGTCAGGCTTTTGATCCTGAGGCCTATACTTATGATACCTTACAGGATAAAACCAATGATAACTATCTTTTTTCACCCTAAAACATTGTTGCCCCCGAATAATATTTCTCTTGTGTCTTTCAGAAATCTTGTCACTGACTTTTGATGGAATCCATTTGCTCAGTGTTGCCTCAATCGGCCATTTTCCATAACATATTTCTTCCTCCGCAGGACATGACACTGGACCTTTCCAACTAAGTGGGTGCCTAGGATATCCCAGTAGCACAGTGGAACATCACAAAATCAATCCTCACCAGTGATGCTTTCTACAAAAAATCTTGATGAAAAGGAGGAAATGAGAAAGGCCCTGGGTTACAAAATGGCTTCCAGCAAAGAAGCACACAAGGTGAGCACCCTACATTGATGCAGTGAGACTTCAGGAATGTGCAGCTTGGAAATGAGACTTAAAGGAAATGGGACAAGAAAAAGAGGCTTAAGCTCTGACCAATCAGTTTCAGACAAGCTTCCTTCTGCCTCAATGTTCCAAAAAGCTGCTGAGAACAAAACTCGCCTGACAACTGCCATTTCTCACCCCACCTCCTTTTTTTGGACTATAAATTCCCAATATCCCCCCTCCCTGAATGCTTTGGAACACCTGCTTTTACTTGATGTTGCCCAATTCATGAACTGTTATACTATTAATAAGGCTCTCTTCTTTTTTTAAAAAAATGTAAAATAATGTTGAATGTTACAAAGAAAATAAAACAGTAATATGATAATAAAACAGTGA
Source organism: Tolypeutes matacus (assembly GCA_026826555.1). NCBI lineage: Eukaryota > Metazoa > Chordata > Mammalia > Cingulata > Chlamyphoridae > Tolypeutes > Tolypeutes matacus. The sequence continues at coordinate 6,770,778 of JAKSZT010054138.1, read as the reverse complement.
TCTGATAGAGCGGCTGTAGTAATTAGGGGTCCTACTTTAAATTGGGTAGTTAAGAAAGGCCACTCTAAGTGGGTGACACTCGAGGCGAGACCTAAATGACAAGATCAGTAGTTGCCATGAAGTAAATACTGTTTTTGTTTACAAAGAATTAAATATCTTAAACTTGATAACTGTACTTAAGGTGGCTATATAAGTGAATATCCTCATTCTTAGGAAAGGTAAATGGAAGAATTAAGTATTCAAGGAGTATGATGTGTGTAACCTACTCTCAAATAATTAGAAGATAGAGACAGGCAGGCAGGCAGGCAGACAGACAGAGATGAATGGATGGATGGATAGATAGATGATAGACAAGGCAAGACGAGATGAGACGAGAGGAGAGGAGACGAGATGAGACGAGATGAGACGAGATGAGATAGGATGATACAATCAATGTGGCAAAATATTAAAAGTTGGTAAATCTGGTTATTTGGAAGGGGGTATACTGGAGTTCTCTGTACCATTTTTGTATTATTTTTGCAACTTTCCTGTAAGTTTGGAATCATTTCAAAATAAAAAGTTTTTTAATGTGTTTCTTTTATCTCCAGCCTAAGTTCTGGGCCAGATCTTGCTGTCTCCCCTTTTCTACCTGCTACGTGCTGCCACGTGTACACTAGCATGCTTCTTATCTAGAACCTCCCTACTCAGGTTGCAAAATGCACTTGATCTCAGAGAAGCAAATGGACTCCAGAAGGCTCAATTCATGGCTCAACAAGTAGCACCAACAACCTAACAGAGCTGGTCAAATATTTAAACATTTCTAGTTCATAATAGTTATTTAATACTCTAACAAGACCTTGGTGTGGTACTAGGTATTAATTAGTATTATCCCACAATTCAACATTAGGGGCAAGGATCATAGAAGGAGCAGTAAGACTATCTAGTGGCATAATGAGGGTTACAACCAGAATACAGGGGCTTCAAGAGCAGGGAGGTAAGGAAACAGGAAGACAGCAAGGCTAAGAAGGAAAAGGTAGTTGACTAGGTCCAGCCATAAGAACTTTGGCTTATTAACAGGACATTAGTTAAAGAAAGAGGATTTTCAGGAATAAGGCAGAAACCTAGTCTTGAAGGTAGGTGTTTTCATTTCCCGACTTGTAAAACAAATACTATATAATGGGTTGGCCTAACAACAGGAATTTATTGGCTCACAGTTTCAGAGGCTAAAAGGCTTACTTCCTCCCAGGGTCAGTATCTTCTAGCTGGCTGGTAATCTTTGTGATTCCTTGGCTTTTCCATCACATGGCAATGTATATGGTGGCATCTTCTCCTTTCTCCTCCAGGTTCTGTTGACTTCCAGATTCTGGCTGCTCCCTGTGGCTTCTCTTTCCATCTGACTTTCACTCTACTTATTAAGGACAGGAACCCAGATTAAAGCCCAACCTGATTTGGTTTGGGCACACCTTAATGAATAACATCTTCAAAAGTTTTATTGACAAATGGGTTTATAGGACCAGGAGCTGGGACCTAAATATGCCTTCAGTGGGGGACATAATTCAATCAACAACAGCAGTGAAATGAAGCAAGGGATTCTGTTAGTAACAAAAGGAATGAGGTAAGCGAAGTGTTCAGTTAAAACAGCTAGGGGTTATGGTAAAAATCAGGATTGTAGCAAGAAAGTGTTGAGTATGGAGGCAAGTCTGGTCCCAGATTCTGGAGTGGGGCTCACCCTGTCTGTGGTAGGTTGTACCCACTAGAGGGGGTAAAGAAAAGAGAATCTTATGCCATAATCAATCTTATGGCAGAGAAACAACCCTGAAGGGGACCCTTCTTCAGGAAAAAGGGACACACTTTGAAAGACAAAATGAATACATTGTCCATGTCAGTTGAAAGAGTCTTGTAAAAATTTCCTTACCAGACTATATCAGCAGTTCCTAAAGCTGCCTATGCATCAAAATCACCCTGAAAAGTTTTTCAAAAACATAGACATACAGTAATCTCCCTAAAGATATTGAATCAGTAGGTCTTGGGGGTTGGGGCCTGGGAATCTGTATTTTTAATTTCCCAAGGGATTAGGATACATAGGCAGGTTTAGAAATTACTAGTCTAGAAGCTTCCCAACATTCGATTATCTGAAATACATTGGCGATACATCACCAATACTCCATCTATTACCTCATGGCAAGCTCAATTGTGTACTTAAGCCTTGTCTCTAACTCCAACAGGAACAGAAAATGGGAAAATAAGATTAAATGGTCCTCTGACTCATTCTTCTCTCTACACCTCTGTCAAAATCATTAATACAGAGCCATATCCTTGAGGGTTGGTAGGGATAGCCAGCTAGGCTGGGTGCATAACATATCAGAGCCAAGGGAAGGACCAAGCCAAGGGGAACAAGGTTCTCATTAGACTTTGGAATAATCTGAGGAAACTAGATGTGATAGTTTTATGTGTCAACTTGGCTAGGCTATATTACCCAGTTATTCAATCAAACAGTACTGTAGGTGTCCCTATGAAGATGTGATTAACATCTACAATTGGTTGACTTTAAGCCAAGGAGATTATCCTTGATAATCTGAGTGGGTGTGGCAGTTTGATATTATTTATGAATTCCAAAAAGAGATATTGAGTATGTTTGTAAACTGGTCTGTTCCTCTGGGCATGATCCCCTTTGATTGTATTAAATCCAAAGGTTCTTATGTTTACTTGATTAAATTAAAATTAGGGCTTTAATTTGACCACGTCAGTAGGGTGTGGCCCAGGTTTGAGTCCCCACCCCCTTGGTGGGCTATATAAATGGATACTCAATCAAGGAGACAGAAGCAGATACACGAGAAAAGAGGAAGGGAGCTACATAGACACAGAAGAGGATCCTGCGACCCATGAAAGAGAGATGAGCCATTCACCTGATAGTTTACAGCTGAAGAGAACAGAGCAGCTGAGACCTATGCCAGCCTACAGCTGAGATCAGAAGAAGCTGGGCCCACGGAGCCTTAAGAGGAAGAAGGAAGGAGAGACCAGGCAGACATCATCCATCATCTTGCCTCAATTCGTGGCAACAGAGTTTAGTGAAGAAGTAACCTTGAGTTGGACCTTTTAGGGCCTTATAACTGTAAGCTTCTACCCCAAATAAATACCCTTTATAAAAGCCAACAGATTTCTGGTGCTTTGCATCAGCACCCCTTTGGCTGACTAATACAGTGGGCCTCATCCAATTAGTCAGAAGGCCTTAAGAGCAAAACTAAAGTTTCCTTGTGGAAGAAACTTGTGGGCTGCAGAGTCAGCTCCTGCATGAGTTTCTAGCCTGCCAGCCTGCCCTTCAGATCTTAAACTTGCCAGCTCCCACAACTGTGTGAGCCAATTCCTTAAAATAATATATAAATAAATAATATTTATTCATAATATAATAAATTTATTCATTTAAACAAATAATAAATTCTATCTATCTATCTATATCTCTCTGCTTCTCTGATAGAATCCAGACTGATACACTGGGAAAACTTCAATGCCCATGGCAGATCAACAATCCAAAACAAAGTAAAAAAAGAGATGAGAAACAGCAGGGTTATTCCAAAGACAAATCAATCTGGAAGGAATGGGTCAGAGATGTAATTCTGAGAATTCAGGGCAGAAACAGAGTGAGGACCAAGCTCTAAAATGGATCCTTCACAGTCAGAGGGTGATAGAAGGAAGAAAGGAATGGAGTGTAGAAGGAAAAAAGCAGGAAGCTGCCATAGTCAATGGTGGCTCCTAGACTGACCATTCACACATTATTCAGAATGGAGAGCTGACCTTTGGTGCTCTGGCCCAGAAAAGGCCAAAGGAATGTCTAATTCCAGTGGACTTTGGAAGGGTCTAAAGCTTTCTTGATCCACTATCTTCTAAATGGTTGTGGAAGAGGGGCAACCTGAAACTGCCTTGTATCTAATGAGAACTTCTGGATGGGGTAAGGAAAAGGGCAAGGGCTAGCAACCTCATTCTATGTCATCTACCTTTTATTACTATTTTCACATGTTGGGATTGTCCAATTTGTCTCCTTAAAGGAAACTCTGGGAGGCAGCCACTTGAGTCTAGGTCTCTGAATAACATCTCAGAGGTTACCGGTGTAATGAGTTGTTTTATTGTGGATACAGATATCATATATAATAACAAGGTAACATTTATTCAGTGCCAGAAACTGTTCTATAAACTTTACTTTGATTATCATATTTAACAATCACAATAACCCTATGAGGGAGATAATATCAATTAACCCCATTTGACAGATGAGAAAACTGAAGCCAAGAGAGCAAGTAACCTGCTCAAGGTCAACAACTAATATGTGGGAGATCCAGGACTGGAATCCAGGCATTTTTAACAGAAAGCCCCTCTTCTTTAAATTCTATGACCTCCTCTATTTGCTTCTGGTGATGTGTATCACCCTGAATAATCATTGATGTCTGTCTGCCTCCTGTTATTGAACTGTAATCTCCCTGAAGGCAAAGACCTAGTTTCATTCATCCTTATATACACAGGCCTAGCAGGACCCCTAAGCAACCTTCTAGGCCCATCCCCTCATTCTATTCATCACCCATTGGCTGCCTTGGTTTATGATGTAATCATGGTGACATGTGCTGACTTCATATTAGAAGGCTCGACTTCAGAATCTTGCATCCTTAGTTCAAAAGATAGAGATAAGGCAGATAGCCAGGCAACAGTTAAACATTTCTTTTTGTTTGTATGACAAAAGAGCTAGAAATATTTGAATGATGGGCAAGATTCCAAAGTTTTTCCATCTTTTTATTTTTGTATTTTTAGTGGAATGTCAACTTCATTTTCCCTTGGCTTATTCCGGTGAGTGAAAACTAATAAGACAACTAATGGGCTTAAAGAGTAACCTTAACCATTGGGGAAGGAAAAGTTGAATCCTGGGGCAATTGTATTTCACAGTTACAAGTTTCTTTTTCGAAAAACAAGTAAATATTCATAAATATTTTGCAGCTCCCATTAACGCCAATGAACCAACAACTGAGCCAAATGATAAAAATGGAGAGAAAGGAGAACAAGGACCTTCTTCAACATTCTCAGGTAATTTGATGTGTTACTCACATTCAGTGAGATTGTAAATGAACTCTAGCCTATATTTTCAAAGGAAAATACAGGCTAGGGCTCCTTCTGTATGCCACATAAATGTCTTTGCTTGTGTATTGGTTATCAGCCATGTCCATAAAGTACAATAATTAAGAAGAGCCTTTGCCCAGAAATTACATACTATACTCTTTCATCTCTGTAAGCCTACCTTTCTCTTTAGAGATTGCTGCTTTCTTCTTTTTCATTTCATTTTGGTTGGCACACACAAAAGCTTTGATCCCAACCAGATCATATGAGCATAACTGTATGACTTTGATTGTGAAGTTGAGCATCTTGGAGGGTGGGTGAGAACCCAAAGCCAACGCCAGGGACGTTGTGTTGCCTGGCTCCAGAGGGCTGCCATGTGGCTACCACAGCCTACACAGTAACTCTGTGCAAATTAAAGAAAGGGGTCCCCTCTGTAGAGCTGGATTTTTGAAGATACCCTTCTGAGTTAGCAAATTATGTTAACCTATCTTGGGACATATTAGAAATGAGAACCTTCTCCTGCGGTTTCATGGCCAGCAACCAGAGCACAGGCTGAAATGCAGTCCACACTGCCCTCCGCCATCCAGCAGGTACTTTTGTGCGGTACACAAATTGCAAAACCATACATAGCAGTCCTGTGAGTAGCATTTCTAGCAGTTTTTTCCTCTGTCTTGGCTTTCTGCCCTGTAACCTACAAGACCACTTGATTCTATCAGCCAGAAGGTCACCACTGTATCTTGTGACCCTCTCCCCTCCTGGAACAAGTCCTTTTTTTCTCCTTCGCATATTCACTAAATGTCTGCTAGGAGCATGCTCCTCCCTCATCCTATCCATCACAAACCCATGGGCTCATTCCTCTTCCTACAGCTCAGATATGAATGTTTTCTTGTCTGCTCTAAAACCTGTCTTCCCCAAGCAGCAAGCACAGAGCTTGAGTCCTGGCCCGGGTATCAAAAATTCTTATTCTAGCACTAACTTGGGTGTGTGTGTGTGTGTGTGTGAGAGAGAGAGAGAGAGAGAGAGAGAGAGAGAGAGAGAGAGCGCTTGGACAAAACCTAAGACCCCTTCCACCCCCAAACGTCTCTGATTCTGGACTTTTGGAGGTCCCAGCATAGGTTCAGTCACGAAGATAGAAGGGAGACTTTTTTTTACCTTATCAGATTGAGAGGTAGTTCGCTGGAAAAATCCAGTTTTCTTGTGTAACTTTTGACTCTTAATCATATGAAAAGATGCTTACTGCCTCCATTATAAGAGAAATACAAACTAAAAATAAGCCAAAATACAAATTTTCAACTATCAGATTGAAAGAGATCAAGATGTTTGATAACATTCTGCGTATTGGCAAAGGAGCAGGGAAATATATAAGCTCATATATTGATTGCAGGAGTATGAATGGGTACAACTATTATAGAGGTAAATTAGTAATAACAATCACAATAAAAAGGATGTGCATACTGTTTGACCCAGCAATTCAAATACTAGGATGTTTCCTAAAAATACTCTATACCCTTTCCCTAATCCATCAATTCTCCCATTCTCCAAGAAGACTATTTCATATATTTTCCCTCTCATCTCAAATCCTCAAAATATCCATCCCCCACCCCTTCAACCTCATTCTCAGTTGATTGTGTTTCCTCTATCAGTAACAAAATACAAGTAGTCAAGAGAGAAATTCCATGAGCTCCCACCACTACATCTTCTCATCTACCTGCATCTGTATCCATATTCTCTGCCTCACCTCCTGTTGTTATAGATTAATAATCTGTGTTAAGGGCAACTCCTTGGTCTATACAGAAAGTTCTATCCACCAAGGCCAACTCAAGGACATTCCTCCTACAATTATTTTCCTTTCCCATATTTTACTTTTACTTTTCTACTAGATCATTCCCATTAGCATAGAAATATTCTGTCATTTCTTGCATCATCTTGCTCCCTCAGCCCCTCCAGGTACTGCCCCATTTTTCTGCATCCCTTTATAGTAAAAGTTCCTCAGCAGAGTTTCCAAAACTTGCTGTCTCTATTTCCTTTCCTCCCTTTCTCTCTTGAATCCATTCCAACCAGGCTTGCATTCCCACCACTCCACCAAACCATTCCTTGCCAAGGTCTCCAATTACCTCCACATTGCCACTCCATAGTCAATTCTGAGTCCTACTCTTAACTGAACCATGTTCCTTTTTTTGTTCTAACATTTTATTATGAACATTTTCAAACATACATAAAAATCTAAAGAACTGTACTTTTAACACTCTTATACCACATCATGTAGATACTAAAATTAAACATTTTACTATACTTGACTTCTACTGCTTTGGTTGTTTTCATCATGCTATGCTCCCTTTGTATGGATGGCATGAACATTGGGGCATTTGTCAGCTCTATTAGGCTGAACCACCTCAACCTGTACCAGTGAAGGGGCAGAAGTGAGGGAAGGCAGAGGATGGGGCAATGGATAGTTACTGTAAATGGTCAGATTTAAGGAATAAATATGTAATATAGTTAAATATTTATTGCTTTTTTATTCAATGTATACCAACAATAAATTTTTCTTTTCTTTTTTTCCAGAAATGATTAAAAATAGAAGTATTATCCCAGCAACTAAAACCCAGAGGGATGATGATATAGCATATGCTATCCCTAAAAGATACATCAAATGGAATATACGAAATATGGATTTATGAAATTCAATCCAAAATTGTCTTATTATTTCTTTTCATTTCAGAACTACACAATTTGATGCAATAAATGAATCATTTAATCAGAAAAGTATGACCACTCTTCTTTCAACCAAATAATATAATGACACTTGCAATCTGTGTCAGAAATTCAGATTCTCTAAATAGTTGAAGAGAGGTGCTTTGATTAAGGAAAGGAGGAAGATAAAATAAGGCACCCAGGGATTTGGTGAGAATTTAATTTCTATTTGCTACACAGATTTTGCAATCTAGTCTCAATTCTTTTTTTATTTAAATGGTATTTTTTAATTTCTCTAGGTATATCTGGTTTTCTCTTTTATTCCCATATGATTAAAACATATGTTAAATGTTGGACAACATTAAAACAAACTTTTCATTAGAACTTGTTTTCTTTCCATTTTAAGCAGTGGTTCTACACAGAACAGCTTTTGTTCAGGTAATTTTAATTGCATGTGCAGCTACCTTTATTTTTCTAATAGGTGGAATGACAATTTTTGTAATATATAAGTATATACCAAATAGCACACAATGTCCTTTAAGTAAGCAATTACACATTTACCAGTGTGTTATTCTTGTCAACTAGTGGTGATGATGATAATCATCATCTTCCGCATAACCACTAAATTATTATAGTCAAATAGTTGTTTCAGACCAATGTTTATGAAAATGTGGGATATTCTCAAGCATTGGGTCATGAGATCAATTTTTTAAGTGGATCAAAACAATATAACTTAGTATAATAGAAAATACATAGTGAATCATGGGCATTAAATGGTTAAGGAAACATTTCCTTTTCTCTCTCTCTCTCTCTCTCTCTCTCTCTCACACACACACACACACACAGACACACACACACAAATACACATTAAGGTATTGTAATATAAAATGTATTTCATGGTCAGAAATGTTTGAAAGCCTCTGTACAGATGCTGGCCATCCCCCTAACATACTACCCAAAATACAGGGTCATGAAACTATGGAGCATTAACAAGGCAGAGTATAGCTAGATAATACTTATTCTTATCAGCCTAGTTTATGATAATACTAGCTTTTCTGGCACATATATCACACTGTTTGTGCATATCAAGCTTGCAGTCAAGCTCAAGCTCTTTCAAATGATATTACATTGAACTTGGTATTAGTCAAAGTGAGCTGCAATGTATCATCCCATTACTAGCAGGAAGAGGTAGAATTCTGAATGGAACCACATATTCTAATTCCCACTCCAGTGTTCAAATATATCACACCATAAAGAGATTGAAAAAGTACAAACTTATTTGTTCTACTAAAATTAAGTGTAAAAAAAGGAGTATATTGCCATATGCCCTGGTTTCAATCTTTTGTGAACCCAAGAAAATCCTGTTCTTGAAGCGAACCCATTTCTGTGCCTGTAAAACTATGGTAATGTGGTGGTAACTTTTGGTTATATTTTGTTAAATGACCTTTTGATTAGATCACTTCAGATAAGGGCCTTTTATTAGATTGTAAGACCCTTTCATTGAACTGAATTCAGTTAGGGGCCTTTGATTGGAGTACTTTGGTGAGGCGTGACCCAGGGTGGGTCTTGGTCCTCTTGCTGGAGCCCTTTATAAATGGACATACAGAGCAGGAGAGCTGCCATTTCACCCTGCCATGTGAGAGAGGACTCCACATCACCTACAGATGCAGAAAGATAGAGACACCCTGACAGGCTGAGAGAGAGACCAGAAGCTGGAATCAGCAGAGCAGCCCAAAGCTGAAGAGACATACCCTGGGTAAAGATGAGCCATATGCCTGATTGCCCACAGCTGAGCTTGGGGAGAAAGTGAGCCTGAAGGAGAAAGCAGAGACTGGCTACCATTTTGCCTTGCCATGTGGCAGGAGGCCAGGATCTGCCAGCAGCCAACCTTTGGTGAGACAGCATCTCTGATGATGCTTTGATTTGGACATTTTCACATCCTTGGAACTGTCAAATTTTATTCTAATAAATTCCCATTATAAAAGCCAACTAATTTCTGGTATTTTCCATAACAGCCTTTAGCAAACTAAAACACCACATAAATGTATTTTTTCATGTAGCTACTCTATTACCACCTTGAACTATGTAAAAGGTAGGCAAAATGAGATGGAAAACAAAATCAAAGAAACCTTGCTACTGAGAAAAAGTAACCAAAATGCTTGTTTCTGGATTATCTATTGTCTTCATTTGCCACAGCTGCTATCATAAATGCCACAAACTGGTTTTGACTTTACAGTAGAAATTTATTGGGTCATGGTTTTGCGGCTAGAAGAAATGCAAAATCAAGATCCAAAATCAAAATCTTCTGGTTTCTGCTGACTCTGGCTTTTTCCAGTATGGCCTTCTCCTACTCATAGTTCTTCTCTTTGTAAGTCTTCCAGTAAGATGGATTAAGACCCACCATCATTAAGTTGGGCCACACCTTAACTAAAAATAACATCTTCGAAAGGTCCTAGTTAGAAATGCTTTCACATCCACAGGAACGTGGATTAAGATTAAGAACATGCTTTTTCATTGGGATACATAATTCAACCTACCATTTTGGTGACCTAAATGTGCAATTACTCTTAATTTTGTTAGTATACACAAATATGAAAACAAATGTAAAGATTTCTAAAGTAACTTTCTAAAGTATAAGTAGAAAGACTGTCTCCCTTATCATTCATTGCTCAATTAATGAGCTGAGCTAAAGTAAATGCATATAGTTTTCATATTTCCATTACCCGATTTCATGATTCTCTTTAACAAGGTTTAATACAGGCCAAATTCATCCTGCCAAACCAGCAGGTTTTTGGAATGCCATCTGTATTAGTCAGCCAAAGGAGTGCTGATTCAAAATACCAGAAATCGGTTGGCTTTCATAAAGGGTATTTATTTGGGGTAGAAGCCCACAGTTACCAGGCCATAGAGCATAAGTTACTTTTCTCATCAAAGTTTATTGCCACGTGTTGGAGCAAGATGGCTGCCGACATCTGTGAGGGTTCAGGCTTCCTGGGTTCCTTTAAGGGTTGAGACTCCGGCAGCGGCCTGTGAGGGTTAAACTGTGAAGGTTACAGCCCAGGCAGCGTTCCAACTGTTGAATCAGCTATTAGTTTACAAAGTCCTTGACTCAGAGTACACATACTCCTTAAGCATAACAAAAATGATTCTGGGAAGTTGTATGTTGTGTTCTTTCTGTGTAACATTTGAATAAAAACAATGATGTATAAATACCCTGCAAATAAAGAACGGCCATGCTTGCTTGCCTGTTTGTCTGGAGCAGATGGCAGCTGTGCCAGTATGAACAAGCTTCCCTCTCTACCTAAAGTCTTTTTTCTGCCTACCTCCCTCATGGGCTCCTGAGGTGGATGGACGCAGTGGACAGTTCCTCTCTTCCAGAGGCTTGCTTGTCTCCAGGCTCAGCTCCTCTGCAATCTCCACAAGGTCAGCTATAGACTATCAGGTGAACAGGGCCTTCTCTTCTTCCTCACGACCAAGCTCCTCTGTGTGCTTATTTCCCCAGGCTCCAGCATTAAAACTCAGCATCAGAACTCCAACATCAAAACTCCAACTAACTCCTCTGCTCTGCCATGTAGTTTTATCTCTGAGTCCTTGCCCACAAAGGGGCAGGGACTCAAAGTCCTGCTGATGGGGCCCAATCAAAGCCCTAATCATAACTTAATCATGCCCAGAGGAACAGACCAGTTTACAAGCATAATCCAATATCAATTTTTGGAATTCATAACTATATCAAACTGCCACACCATCCCTCCCCCCATCTCTGCCTCTTGGGACACAAACTAATTCAAAATTTACTTTTCTTTATAGAAATCAAATAGAATTAAGAGGTCAGTATGCTAGGAAGAAAAAAACCAATCCATTATCTATTTCCACATCAAATGAGATAATCAGAGTCACCCCTCTTTTACTTATCAGCACAGAAACTTGAGACCTGACTATAATTACTTTGTTTTAAAGGTCCATTTCTCTCTTCTTCCTCCACTCACTCCCACTCACAAAAGACTCATACAGTTGTTTGTCCAGTTCTCCAGTCATCTGGTTACCTCATTAAGACATAATGGTTCACAGTTAAAATTTATTCCTAAATTCATATTTATTAATATGTATAGTTGTCTGGAATGGTTTGAGGAAAGACAACTTTATTGGTTCTATCAAAATGTTAAAATATCATTTTAGCAGTGGAAAAAGATAGCTTGGGGGAAAAGGATGTGTCCACAGAAATAGAAGGTACTAGAAAAATTCTTTCTCTCAGGTAAAGAATCTGCCAGTTTAATTTGTAAGATCCAAGGTCACATGAAAGCCAAGCTGGCAATGATAATTTTATTTTAAAAGCAAAGATAAATGGGATGTAATAGAGTTAAAGATAATAGAAGTTAATATCCCCATCCACATCTACAGAAATGGAACTGTTTTCAACAAATTATACTGAAGGACAAACAGCTTATTTGGTTGCTTGGTTCATTTTGCAGGGAAGTACAAACATCTAAAAACAGGGCTCTTGGAACAAATTGTTTTCATAGACAAAACATTTCCCATAAGTATGCACACTAAGGTGGTGTTGTCCCTGCCATTAGAACAAGATGGGAATCTCTTCCACCCATGTCAACTTCCTCCATCTCAGCCAGGCCCACTTCAATGTGTCATTGTGCAAAGAGCATCAGGGAATTCACTGATCCCCAGTGAAAGACCCCTACTTTAGAGAGAAGCCTTTAATAGGAGCATTCTGCATACAATAGTGAGATGAGTACAACACATATGATAATATAAGCCCGATTTTGTAAAACTCCTCAGATTTCTGGAAACCTGTTTAAGAAAACCTAAAGCAAAAACATTTAGACAGTGAAGTGCACTATTGAGACATAGCAACAAAGTCATGCAGAGATTACTTCTCTAGTATTTCAAGGCGTACACAAAAAGACATTTTGAAGGAGAGATGAAGGGCCCAAGAGACAGAAAATGGATCTTTACTGAAATGATGGTCTTTAGCATTTCTACCATGTAGGAAAAAATTAAATATCATTCTCTAGCACAGATTAATAACTAAGTTTGAGGAGAGTGGAAAACAATTTTAAAATTCAATTCACATCTATTTTATACATATATTATTCCCTCAAAATTTCACTGTGTACACCTTTAACTTTTCATGCCTTCTTCTTATCCTTTTTGTCTCCATTTTTACTCTTCAACCATTAGTATTTAGCAATTTCTAAAGATTTCACCAGGGCTGCCCGAGGACAAGTCCTAGTAAAGAGGAATGATTTTTCAGGCATTTTGAGATATATGGGGATAATACATGCATAAAACAGGGAAGTTGGATGGTTATCAATAGGTTGTTTTGATGCTCTGAAGAAAGATAATGAGAAACTGTGGGCCTCTAACAGGCTGTTAATAGCTAAGTGTGAGAAAAAGAGGACCTCATCGGTAACTCACAATGGCCTCATCTCCTGCAGTGGAAGAGCAAACTGAAAGTGACCTTCATCAGGCAGTCTATCAGCACCACTTTTCCAACACCATGTGCTCACTTTCAGTTTCTGTGTCACATTTTAGTAATTCTCACAATATTTCAAACCTTTTCGTTATTATTATATGTTAGAGTGATATGTGATTTTTTGATGTTATTGTAATTATTTGGGGGTGCCACGAACCGCACACATATAAAACAGTGAACTTAATTGATAAATGTTGTGTGTGATTTGAGTGCTGATGTCGAAGCTGCAGCAAGTTACCTAGAAGCTCTTGCTAAGATTATTGATGAAGGTAGCTACACTAAACAACAGATTTTCAATGTAGATGAAACAGCCTATTGGAAGAAGATGCTGTGACAGTTTGAAGCTTTTTGTGGGTCCCAGAAAACATCATGTCCTTAGAGCTAATTCATTCCTGTGCATGTAAACCTACTGTAGGTGGGACTTTTGATTTTGATTAAATTACTTCAGTTAAGGGCCTTTGATTTGATTATGTAACCCAGGGAAGGTCTTTTTTTTTTTTTTTTTTTTTTTTTTTTGAAGGAAGTACTGGGGATTGAACCCAGGACCTCGTATGTGGGAAACAGGCACTCAACTACTTGAGCTACATCCGCTCCCGGGGCTTGACTTTTAATCTCAGTTTTGGAAGGTGGGAGGGCATTCACCTGTGCCATGGGTCATCCTCACCCCCTTGGAGGACAGGGACTGATTCCACCTGTGGATGACTAGGCTGTGACCCTCTCCTCTCCCTCGTGAACCCTATTGGTCCTTCTAGAAGAGTGGATTTTTTTTTTTTTTTTTTTTTTTTTTTCCAGGAGGTCCCGGAAATCGAACCCGGGTCCCTCCATATGGGAGACGGACGCCCAACCAGTTGAGCTACATCCGACCCCCATGGAAGGTCTTAATCCTCTTACTGGAGTCCTCTATGAACAGAGAACTGAAAGCAGCAGACACAGAAAAAAGCAGCAGAGACAGAGTGTCTTAGTTTGCTAAGGGCTGACAATGCAATATGCCAGAAATATGTTGGCTTTTATAATGGGAATTTATTAGGTTAAAAGCTTACAGTTCTGAGGCCATGAGGTGTCCAAATCAAGGCATCATCAAGAGATGTTGTCTCACCAAGTTGCAGCTGTAGGCAATTAGGCACATGGCAGTGTCATCTAAAGAAGTCTTCTCGCAGAGCTATAGCTGAGGGTGATCAAGCTATGGCAGGGCATATTGCTGGTCCACTCATCTCTCCCCTCTCCTCCAGGACTTGTCTCTTCAGCCTCGAGCTGCTCCATGGGCCTAGCTTCATGGGGGCTTCTTTCTATTCCTCTGTGCTCCACTGATTCAAGGCAGCCTTCTTTCAGTGTCTCTGCCATTTTTTTCCCTATATGTCTCTGCTTTCAGTCCTCCATTTATAAAGGACTCCAGCAAGAGAAGCAAAACCCACCCTGGGTCATGCCTCACTGAAGCAATCCAAACAAAGTCCCCTGAACTAAATCTGATCTAATCAAAGGGTCGCATACACACAAGAATGGATTAGCTCCAAGAACATGATCCTTTCTTAGATCCACAAAAAGCCCCAAATTGTCACACAGAGAAACACCAAGAGTTTGAAAGAGAAATCCTGGAGGCTGGAGGCTGGAATCAGCGAAGCTCAGAGGCATGGAAAAAGGCACCTGAAACACTAAAAGAGACAAGGCCCAGAAAAGAGAGGTGAGATGAGCCATATGCCTGATCACCCACAGCTGATCTGGGGGAGAAGTGAGCCTGGAGGAGAGGCAGAGACCAGCAGAGCCGCCATTATGCCCTGCCATGTGCCTGATCACCCACAGCTGAGTTCTGAGAGAATGCATCTTTAGATGCCAAACTCTTGGTTAAATTACTTCTGTTAAGAGCCTTTGATTAGATAGTGTGAGCATGGGTGGGTCTTAATCTGGGTCTTAATCTGTTTACTGGAGTCCTTTCTAAATGGTGGACTAAAAGCAGCAGACACAGGGGAAAAAGCAACAGAGACAGAAAGAGGCCTCCAGAAGTTGATGAGCCTGGAATGGAGGGGAGAGATGAGTGTAACTGCCGTGTGTCTGCTATGTGCCTGCCATGTGCCCTGCCATGTGTCTGATCGCCCACAGCTGCAAATTGATGAGACAGCATCTCTTTATGTGCCTTGATTTGGACACTTTCATGGCTTCAGAACTGTAAGCTTTTTCTTTTTTTTTTTTTTTTTCTTTTTCTTCTTTTTTTAAAGTTTTTTTTTTGTCATCTTTTTTTGTCATCTTTTTCTTAAAGAATCAATTTTATTGATACATATTAATAAAGCATGAATCCATCTGTAGCATTTTGATATTATTTATGAATTCCAAAATTTGATTTTGGATTATGTTTGTGAACTGGTCTTTTCCTCTGGGCATATTAAATTATATTGGATTCAGAGGTTTCACTTTTACTTGATTGGGCCATATCAGTAGGACATTGAGTCCTCACCCCCTTGGTGGGTGAGGACTCACAGAGAAATCGCACTGCAGAGAAGGGAGGTAAGATTTTTGATCCTGGAGCCCAGGAAGTAAACACACAGAGAAGCAGACACATGAGGAAGAAGAGAAGTCTCCGTTAAACACAGGCAGAGGCCTCGGGAAGAGAGATGAGCCATTCACCTGATAGTCTACAGCTGGCCTTGTAGAGAAAGCAGAGCAGCTGAGCCTGAAAAGAAACCAGCCCTGGGAAGAGAGGAACCCAGGAAGCCTGAACCCTTGCAGACATCAGCAGCCATCTTGCTCCAACATGTGGCAACAGACTTTGGTGAGGAAAGTAACATATGCTTTATGAACTGGTAACTGTAAGCTTCTACCCCAAATAAATACACTTTATAAAAGCCAACAGATTTCTGGTATTCTGCATCAGCACCCCTTTGGCTGACTAATACACCATCCAAAGTGTACAATCAATGGTATTTTGTGTAATCACATAGCTGTGCATTCCTCAATTCTATCACTAATAGAGCATTTCATTTATTCTAATAATAATAATGGAAAACAAAAAACAGACAAACTAACAAAAAAACCTCATCACCTCTCAATCTCTCTATGCTTCCCCTGCTGTACATAGCTGCTATTCTGTTTCCATCTCTCTAGTATATTTATATTTATATTTTTTAAAAACAGTCTTATATATGCAATATCACCCATATTCATATGTCACATGAGGTTTCACTATGTTATACAGTCTCTTGTTACATTTTTAAGCTTTCCTTCTAATAATATACATGTCCTTAGACTTTCCCTTTCAACCACTGTCATAGCCATGTAATAGCTCTGCCAGTTACAAGCACTATGATGTGCTTTCACCATTTCTATTCATTTCCAAAGATTCGCAAACAACACTTTTACCAGTTCTGCACAGATTAACCCTCAGCTTTCCATTCTCTACCCTCATTCTATTTTTCTGGTGACCTATCTTCTAATGATTAACTCCATGAGTTTACACAATATATTTAGTTCACAATAGCACAATCATACAGTATTTATCCTTTTGTGTTTAGCTTGCTTCACTCAAATTAATGGCCTCCAGGTTCAGCCATGCAGTCATATGCTCCATGAATTCAATTCTTCTTAAAGCTGAATAATAATCCATCATGTGTTTACATCACAATTTTTTATCCATTCATAGGTTGAGGGACACCTGGGTTGCTTTCATCTTTTGGAAATCATGAATAATGGCACTATGAATATTGGTGTGCAGATGTCTTTTTGTATCACTGCTCTTAGTTCTTCTGGGTATATACCTAGCAGTGGTTATTGCCAAGTCATATGGCAAGTCTATATTCAAATTCCTTAGGAACTTCCAAATAGTCCCCCACAGTGGCTGTACCATTCTACATTCCCGCCAACAGTTAATATGCATTCCTACCTCTCCACATCCTCTCCAACACTTGTAGTTTTCTGACTTTTTAATAGTGATCATTGTAATAGGTATGAAATGATATCTCATTGTAGTTTTGATTTCCATTTCCCTAATCGCTAGTGTTACTGAACATCTTTTCATGTGCTTTTTGGCCATTTGTATTTCCTCTTTGTAAAAATGTCTATTCAAGTCTTTTGCCCATTTCTCAATTGGGTTGTTTGTCCTTTTATCCTTGAGTTGTAGGATCTCTTTATATATCATTGATGTTAAACCCTTATCAGATATGTGGTTTCCAAGTATTTTTGCCCATGGAGTCAGCTGCCTTTTCACCCTTTTGACAAAGTCCTTTGAGGTGCAAAAGTGTTTAATTTTGAGACATGTGTTAGTGAGCCAAAGGGGTGCTGATGCAAAGTACCAGAAATCTGTTGGCTTTTATAAAGGGTATTTATTTGGGATAAAAGCTTAAAGTTACAAGGCCCTAAAGAATCCATCTCGAGGCTGCTTTCTCGCCAAAATCAGTTGCCATGTGTTGAAGCAAGATGGCGGAGATCTCTGCCTGGTCTCTTGGGCCTTCTCAGCTGCTCTGTTCTCTACAGCTGCAAGCTATCAGGCAAATGGCTCATCTCTCTTCCAGGAGCTTCAGCTGTTTGAGCATTCTCCTTTTTGTCACATGGTAGGACTGAATTAAGCAAGTTCTCTCCTCTCCCATGTGTCTTCTTGAATGAGTGTCTGTTTATATCAGCCCACCAAGGGGATGGGGACTCAACCCTGAGTCATGCCCTAATGACATGGTCGAATCAAAGCCCCAAAGTGATTTTATTAAGTAGACCTAAAACTTTTGAATTTAATAAAATCAAAGGGTATCATATCCAGAGAAACAAACCAGTTTATAAACATAATCTTTCTCTTTTTTGAGATTCACAAAAATAATCTGAAACTGACACATTTCACCCTCTGAATCCCAAAAAGACATTACAATATTTTAAAAAGCCTTAAATCAGTAAAAATGCTAAGTACAAAAATCACATCACAATCAGTTTATAGAAATACAGTTTGTCTTGGGGCAAAGTCCCCTCTGGCTGTAGACCTGCAAAACTTACAGAACAACTAATCTGCTTCCAATATACAAAGGGGCAGACATAGGATAAACATTTGCATTACAACAAGGAGAATTTGGGTGGGAAACATGCATCACTGGTCCACAACAGTTCTTAAAACCTGCAGGGCATACTGCATTAGATTTCAAAGTCTGAGAATAATTCTTAAGATGATGGTTTCTTCTCCTTGGGACCTCATGGGGAACCACCCTTTCCACAGGCTTACCCCATGGCCCTTTCCTTGGTTTCATCAATCATCTAGGGGGAAACTGAGCTCCAGGCCTCACCCTCCAAGAACGTTGGGATGATGGCCACACTTTATCCAATCTCTGGGGTAGTGTCAACCCCCTTAGTACAGGGAGGTGGTGGCAACATTCTCCCTAATCACTAGCCTACAGGGCCAATCTCCTCAGAACAGTGAGGTGGTGTCCTTGCCTTTCCTAATCTATGGGAAACAGGCCTACTGCTCTCAGAGCAATGGGGTGGTGACCTCACTCTCCCCTACCTTTTGGGAATGTGCTCCACCCTCTCTGTAGCCTGGAGCAGTAAAACTCTCCCTGAACAGCGGGCTGAAACATCCACCCTCTTCAAATGCTGGGTCAAACTCACCTTCTCTGTGCACATGGGTTGGGTTCCTCTCTTGGCGCAAGGAGATGTCTTAATTCCAGGCCTCAGCTTCCATGGTTTTCTTCTTAAAGCTGTTTCCCTTCCATTTCCCCCCTCTCTGTATCTTTTAGTCCAGGCTGACAGTGGTTTTATTCATATAGATCTCGCAAAAAAAAAAAAAAAAAAAAAAAAAAACTTGTTGGTTTAGCATGCAGGAAGCAGGGGTCCAAAGCCATTGGACAGTAAGATTTTCCACAAGTATTCCTTGGATAATTGCATTTTCAATACTAACTTACAAGTTCCAAGTTTAGTTAAGTCCTCAAATGGGGCAATATCATCTGGGGGCTTGAAGTCCAGAGGTTTGGAATTTCCAGAATCAGTATCTGGTTTCTTTGTGCTGAACAATTCAGTTCTCAGCTTATCTCATTCATCTAGCATTTTACTATAAGCTGCAACCAGAAGGCAGGCTGCATTTTCCACATTTAATTTGGAAATCTCCTTGGCTAAATATCCAAGCTCTTAATTTTCAAATTCTGCCTTCCATGTAACATCAGGAGTCAATCTTGCTAAATTCTCTGCAACTTTAAAACACAGATTGCCTTTCCTCCACTTTCCAATAATAGTTTCATCATTTACTTCTAAGGCCTCATCAAAAGTCTCTTTAGTGTCCATATTCCTACCAAGTCTCTTCAAAGCAACCTAGGCTTTTCCTATCAAGCATCTCACAATTCCTCCAAAAAAAGACACCTTACCCATTTATAAAAGCATTCCAGCATTTTTGGTAATTGCAAAAGCATGACCCCACTCCTGGTACCAAATTCTGTATTAGTCAGCCAAAAGGGTGCTGATGCAAAGTACCAGAAATCTGTTTGCTTTTATAAGGGGCATTTATTTGGGGTAAAAGCTTGCAGTTACAAGGCCCTAAAGAGTCCAGCTCAAGGCTGTTTTCTCACCAAAGTCAGTTGCCACATGTTGAAGCAAAATGGCAAGTGATCTCTGCCTGGTCTCTTGGGCCTTCTCAGCTGCTCAGCTGCTCTGTTCTCTTTGGCTGCAAACTTCAGGCAAATGGCTCATCTCACTTCCTGGGGCTTTAGGTGTTTGAGTCTTCTCCTTTCTGTCACATGACAGGACTGAAATGACTAAGTTCTCCTCTCTTCCATGTGTCTTCTTGAGTGAGTGTCTGTTTATATCAGCCCATGAAGGGGGTGGGGATTCAACCTTGAGTCATGCCCTAATGACATGGTTGAATCAAAGGCCCAAATTGATTTTATTAAGTAAACCTAAAAACCTTTGAATTTAATACAATCAAATGGTATCACACCCAGAGGAACAGACCAGTTTACAAACATAATCTTTCTCTATTTGGGGATTCACAAAAATAATCTCAAACTGCCACAAGGAGGTCCCACTTATCAATTTTACAAAGTACTACATATTGTATGATTCCATTTACATAAAATGTAAATATAAATCAATTTATAAAGATGAAATTAGATTAGTGTTTATGTAAGGCTGAGGAAGGATAGAGGGATTGAGAAGTGACTGCAAAGGGTGTGGGTTTTATTTTTCTTGGAGTAATGAAATTGTTTTAAAATTCTTTGTGGAGATGAATGCACAACATTGTGATTACACTAAAAACCATTGGTTATACATTTTGGATAGATCATATGGTGTATGAATATATCTCAATAAAACTGCTTAAGAATAAATAAATAAATGTGCAAGAATAGCCAGAAATAGCAGCTATGTATGTCAGAGGAAACATAGAGAGATTGAAAGGTGAAGAATTTTCTTGTTTGTTTTTTTGTCTATTTTATTATTATTATTATTGAAATAATGAAAATGCTCTAATAATTATTGAAGTGATGAATGCACAACTATGTGATATACAAAATACTATTGATGGTACACTTTGGAGGAATTGTATGCTTTAATAATATGTACCAATAAAATTGATTTGTTTTAAAAAAAGAAACTACCGCCTACCACAAGATCTTGAAAACATTTTCCTACAGTTTCTTTGAGGAGTTTTATGGTTGTCACTTTTATATTTAGGTCCTTGATCCATTTACAGTTTATTTTTGTATAAGATGTGAGATAGGGATCTTCTTTCTTTCTTTTGGATATGGATATCCAGTTCCCTCAACACCATTTGTTGAATAGACTGTTCTGGCTCAGCTGGGAGGGCTTGAAAGCCTTGTCAAAAATCACTTGACTGTAGATATGAGGGTCTATTTCTAAGATCTTGATTCAGTTCCATTAATCCATCTGTCTGTCTTTATGCTAGTACCATGCTGGGTTTGTTGTTGTTGTTGTTGTTGTTGCTGTTTTTACCACATTAGCTAAGTAATATGCTTTAAAGTCAGGAAGTGTGAGTCCTCCAACTTCACTCTTTTTTTTTTAAAACAATGTATTGAAGTATTTCATTCATACATGAACACACATAAACTATAAGTGTTCAGTAAACATCATGAACTTACAAAACAAACATGCATAACATCATACAGGGCTCCCACACATTGCTCCCCCCAAAACACCCTGCATTGCTGCGAAACATCTGTCAACAAATCATGAAAGAGTATCGGCAAAGTATTACCACTAACCATAGTCCGCATCTTCCTACCCTATACATTTTTCCCAAGGACTCATTTATTTATTTATTTATTTATTTTTATCCATTTTACACCCCCCCCATCTTTGCTGTTTCTGTGTCCATTCGCTGGGCAACTCTCTGTGTCCATTTCCTGCCCTCTCTTCTCATCCTTCTCCTCCTGTCTTCAATGGGATTCGATCCTCGGAATCTCCGATGTGGGAGAGAAGCGTCCTACTGCCTGCACCACCTTAGTTCCTGGTTTTTCGGTGCATCTCATCTTGGCTTTCCCTTGTGTCACTCTCCTGTTACATCATCATCCTGCTGTGTGGCGTGCAGGGCCTGACAGGACACCTGCGCATGGGGGCTGGTGGCTTACCCGTGCATGGGGCCTGATGGCTCACCCATGGATGGGGCCTGATGGCTCACTGGTTCACGGGGCCTGGCAGCTCACCCACTCATGGAGCCTAGTGGCACACCTGTGCATGGGGCCTGTTGGCCTATGTACCTTCTATATATATTTTTTTTAATTTTTACCAGGAGGTCCCGGAGATCGAACCCAGGTCCCTCCATATGGGAGATGGATGCCCAACCACTCAAGCCACATCTGTCCCCCTGCTATATGTCTTAGGTTTAATCAAAGACACCCAAAGTTACAGTCTTCCCCCCCCCCCATTACAGGATGGCCAAACAACAAATCAGGCCTAGTTTATCACAGACATTCTAAAAACCAGGCCTAGGGAGAAAAACTAGGTCTGGGGACACATGCATGGTTTCTAATATAGCGAATGTTTAACCTACCCTGATTATCACAAAATCAGGTCAGCAAGAATATTCGCATTTCGTTCTTCTTTTTAAAGACATTTTTGGCTATTTGGGAACACTTACCCTTCCAAATAAATTTGATAATTAGCTTTTCCATTTCTGCAAAAAAGGCTGTTGGGATTTTATTGGGATTGCTTTGAATCCATATATCAGTTGGGGTAGAACTGACATCTTAATGATATTTAGTCTTCCAATCCATGAACACAGAATGTCTTTCCATTTATTTAATTCTCTTTTGGTTTCTTTTAGCAATGTTTTGTAGTTTTCTAAATATAGGTCCTTTATGTCCTGGATTAAGTTTATTCCTAAATATTTGATTCTTTTTGTTGCTATTATAAATGGAATTTTTTTGTCTTATTTCCTCCTCAGATTGTTCATCAGTAGGGTATAAAAAGGCTACTGATTTTTGTGTATTAATTTTGTATCCCACCACTTTGATGAACTCATCTATTAGTTCTAGTAGCTTTGTTGTAGATTTTTCAGGATTTTCTAGATATAGGATCATATAATCAGCAAATAGTGAAAGCTTTACTTCAGCCTTTCCTATTTGGGTGCCTTCTATTTCTTTATCTAGCCTAATTGCTTTAGCTAGAACCTCTGGCACAATATTGAATAACAATGGTAACAATGGGCATCCTTGTCTGGTTCCTGATATCAGCAGGAAAGCTTCCAGTATTTCAACGTTGAGTACAATGCTAGCTTTAGGTTTTTCATATATGTACTTTACCATACTGTGAAAGCATCCTTCTATTCCTACATTTTGGAGTGTTTTATCAAGAAAAGATGGTGTATTTTGTCAAGTGCCTTTTCTGATAGGATCATGTGGTTTTTCTTCTTCAATTTTTTAATGTAGTTTATTACACCAATAGATTTCCTTGTGTTGAACTACCTTTACATACCTGGGATGAAACCCCCTAGATCATAGTATGGGTCTTTCAATGTGCTTTTAGATTTGGTTTGCAAGTATTTTGTTAAAGATTTTTGCATTTGTGTTCATTAGAGATATTTGTCTGTAATTCTCTTTTTTCATAGTATCTTTATCTGGTTTTGGTATTAGGGTGATGCTGGCTTCATATAATGAGTTTGGTAGTATTCTTTCCTGTCCAAACTTTTGGAAGAGCTTGAGCAAGATTGGTATTAGATCATCTTTGAATGCTCAGTAGAATTCACCTGTGAAGCTATCTGGTCCTGGGCTTTGCATCTTTGGGAGGTTTTTGATGACTGTTTCAATCTCTTTACTTGTGATCAGTTTGTTGAGGTCACCTATTTATTCTAGGGTCAGTGTATGTTGTTCATGTGTTTCTAAGACTTTGTCCATCTCATCTAAATTGTCTAGTTTTGTGGTGTACAATTGATCATAGTATCCTCTTATATTCTCTCTTATTTCTGTGCAGTGTTAATGTCCCCCCTTTGATTTCTGATTTTATTTATTTGTGTCATCTCCCTTTTATTTGCCAGCCCAGCTAAAGGTTTAGAATTTTGTTGATTTTCTTGAAGAACCAACTTTTGATTTTGTTATTCTATTGTTTTTTCTGTTCTTGATTTCATTTATTTCTGCTCTGATCTGTACTATTTCTTTTCTTCAGCTTGGTTTGGGATTAGTTTGCTGTTCTTGTTCTAGTTCCTCCAGTTGTGCAGTTCGGTCTTCAATTTTAGCTCTTTTTTCTTTTCTTTTTTTTTTTTTAATATTTTAAAAGATGCTTAGATTACATAAATGTTACGCAAAAATTACAGGGATTCCCATGTTCCCCACCTCCCACACCTCCCATAACATCCCACATAAACATCTTTCATTAGTGTGGCACATCACCTTCAATGGATATACACATGGTTAGGGGCTTTGCCACTAACCATGGACCATAGCTCACATTGTAGACCACACTCACTCACACAGTTCTGCATGTTATATGCTGATGTAAAATGGCCTATATCTGTTATTGTAATGTCACTCAGGATAATTTCCAAGTCCTGAAAAAGCACCTGTATTACAACTGCTTTTCCCTTCCCTGCCCCAAAAGTGTCCAGTGGCCACTGGCTCACCCTCACTGTTGTAATTTCTTCCATTGTTTGAATCACATTATGTCTACAACAGAATACCAGTAAGTCCACTGTAGTCCATAGCTCTTCCCCCAACTTGAGGAGTTTGGGGTGGTGATGTCCATTCCACCTCCAAGTGAGAGGGGGCTTATATCCCATGGATATGGTGGATGGGATTATTCTGCCTGCAGCTGCCGGCTCTCTCCACTCCCTGGGATGGCCACTGTCCATCATATCTCTTCACCAGGTGACTTGGGTGAGTCCATTGAGCTGTAGAGTAGGAGTTGTAGCTCCACCGAGATTCCAGGCACAGCTGGCACATGGGCAGGCCAGAGGCTCCAGTCTCTGGAAGTACACCTACAAACTCCAGCATCACATATAGGTTTGAATAGAAGGGAATGATGGACCATGTACAGGAAGGACTTATTTGAGTCCACCTCTCACTCTCAGGAGCACAGATTCCAAAGTAAAGCCCACTAATAAGGCATCAATCTCTGGAGCTATCCACCATTATATAGAACCTGGGTATTTCCAGAGCCCTCAGGAAGCCCTCTGTGTGGGGTGATATCCACTTTGATGTTCTATGAGATCCTACTGAGGTGCGTGTAAGCGATACCTCTGGGATGACTCTCTTTGAAGTCTCTTAGCCACATGAATTCACTTGTCTTTCCTTTTCTCCCTTTTATTCAAGGTCTCTTTCCAGTCACATTGCCAGTTGGCACTTGGTATTAATCCCTCCTTTCAAGGGAGGCTCATCCCTGGGAGTCATGTCCCACCTGGGGGAAAAGTAATGCATTCATATGCTGAGTTTGGCTTAGAGAGAGGCCACATTTGAGCAACAAAGAGGCTCTCAGGTGGCAATCCTTAGGCACCCCATAACAGTAGGCTAAATTTCAATTACAAGAGCAAGGACTTGTAAGGCTAGTCATCAATAACAAGAACCCATCAGTGGACCATCCTCCTTTGCAAGACACTGCCCCTGCACTCGGGGACTGTTGCTGCTCCCTTAGAGAATGTGGCAGAGTTCTCCAGGCTGGGAATTCAGTATTCCTTCATTTACTAAGTGATTATCCACCCACTGTGACAATGCCCCACCCATTGATCATTTGAACATTTTTATACAACTTTCATGCATTTTCAGGTGAACTTCCTCCCATGAAACCCCCATCCCAGACACCCACCACCAATGATCCTCTCCTGCCCCCTCTGTAACCCTTCTGTGATCTAAACCTTCCTTGAAAATGAAGCCCATATAATAGCCAAATACAATTAATAGGAAAATGAAATAATAAAGATAAATTTAAATATAAGAGATAAAATACATGGAAACTTAAAAAAAAAAACACTAGAAATAAAATAAAATTAAGGGATTGGGATATTCAAAAACTGGGAAAAAAACAAAAAAATATTTTAAAAATTTTATTAAACATTTTCCCTTTTATCACGGCATTATCGGGTATCTAGTCTGTACTGTGGCACCTTCCCCCTCTCTCTCCCCAGTGTATCCCGAATTTTCATTTAATTTTCAACGAAGTTTTAGGTCACAGCAATGTCACACACAGAATACTAGAGACTCTCATATACCCAACCTCCTTCCCTTTTCCTCACCCCATATTAAAACCTTTTTTATGTGAATGGTAGCATTGTTATAACTGTTATACAGATAGTGAAACATAGCTACTAAACATTGTCAATGGTTTACAGTATAGTTTACAATTTAGATGGTACAGTTTAATAATTTTTGATGATATTTACCATGACTTGTGTCCATTACTGTAAGGTAATGAAAAACATTTCCCATCACCACTAAACACCCCCCTGTTTGATCTTTTCTTTTCCTTCCTCCCCATCCCCCTGAGGCACATGACACTCCCCTGTCTTGACTCATTGGATGACAAGATTCATAGTTACATGCAACAAGAGGTCTTGACATGCTGATTGTCCCCTCCTACTAGGATCCACCCTTGCACCTAAAAGACACCCACCTGTCTGTTTCTGGGTGAATCAGTCCTCCCAAAGATGGGGTTCCATCTCTTTCCCACTCACCGTGTGGGTCTCCACTCCCCGGCACAACACATTATGACAGGATGAACACTCACACACTCCCCAGAAGCCTACTCCAGATGCACCCCTTCCTGAATGCCCCCCCAACCTACACCGTAAACCAGTGATACTACCTTGTCATACTGACATAAGAGCATTCCCATTCCTGCACTTTCAACCTCATACTCACAAATTTCATGTTTACCTAGTCCCCCTCCCACCTCTCCCCTCAGTATCCTGGGTATTCTAACCCACGCTTCCTAATCTACCCACCTGTCAACCCTGCACCACCAAACCCAGTAATATCACTACCCACCTGTCCTATCCTTCAATATGCAACTATACTCTATCACTTTACCATAGATTATGTCCATATGGGTGATGGCTAACAACCTTCTCTTCTCTTTCTCTCCCTTGTTAACCTATCTTTCAGACAATGGTTCTCAGAGACTGCTCACTTTCCTCAATTCAAATCAGTAAGGTCATATACTGTTCATCCTTCAATGCCTGGCTTGCTTCACTCAACATAAGGTCTTCGAGATTCATCCATGTTATTCCATGTGTTAGCACTTTATTCCTTCTTACAGTTGAATAATATTCCATTGTATGTATGTACCATATTTTGTTTATCGATTCTTCTGTTGATGGGCACCGTGGCTGATTCCAACTTTTGGCTATTGTGAACAATGCCACTATGAACATTGGTGTGCATATATCTGTTCGTGACTTTGCTTTCAATTCTTCTGGGTATGTACCCAGCAGTGAAATCGCTGGATCATATGGAAGATCTATTGTTAGTTTTCTGAGGAACTGCCAAACTGTCCTCCACAGTGGCTGGACAATTCCACAATCCCACCAGCATTGGATGAGGGTTCCTATTCCTCCACATCCTCTCCAACACTTACAGTCTGCTGTTTTTTTAATAGCTGCCATTCTGATGGGTGTAATATGGTAACTCATTGTAGTTTTGATTTGCATTTCCCTAATAGCTAGCAATGTTGAGCATTTTTTCATGTGCTTTTTAGCCATTTGTATTTCTTCCTTGGAGAAGTGTCTTTTCAGGTTACTTGCCCATTTTTTAAATGGGTTGTTTGTCTTTTTATTTTCGAGGTGTAGGATTTCTTTATATATGCAGGATATTAGGCTCCTATCAGATATATGGTTGCCAAATATTTTCTCCCATTGAGTAGGCTGCCTTTTTATTTTATTAATAATGTCCTTTGAGGTGCAGAAGTTTTTAATTTAGAGGAGATCCCATTTATCCATTTTTTCTCTTCCTGCTCATGCTTTGTGTGTGAAGTTCATGAAACCATTTCCTATTACAAGGTCCTGTAGATGCTTTCCTACATTATCTTCCAAGGTCTTTATGGTTTTGGCTCTTATATTTAGATCTTTGATCCATCTTGAGTTGATTTTTGTATAAGGTGTGAGATGGTATTCCTCTCTCATTCTTTTGGATATGGATATCCAGTTCTCCAAGCACCACTTGTTAGAGGCCATTCTTTCCCACCTGAGTGGGCTTGGTGGCCTTGTCAAATATCAGATGACAGTATATGCAAGGATCTATATCAGAACTCTCAATTCGGTTCCATTGGTCAGTATGTCTATCCTTGTGTCAATACCATGCAGTTTTGAACACTGTAGCTTTGTAGTATATTTTAAAGCCAGGTAATGTGATACCTCCAACTCCATTTTTATTTTTCAATATGTCTTTGGCAATTCGGGGCCTCTTACCTTTCCAAATATATTTTGTAGTTAGTTTTTCCAGTTCCTTAAAAAATACAGTGTTGATTTTTATTGGGATTGCATTAAAACTGTAGATTAATTTGGGTAGGATAGACATCTTGATGAGGTTTAGTCTTCCTATCCATGAACAGGGAACATTCTTCTATCTATTTAAGTCTTCTTTGATTTCCTTTAACAGTGTTGTATAGTTTTCTGTATATAAGTCCTTTACATCTTTAGTTAAATTTATTCCTAGGTATTTGATTCTTTTAGTTACTATTGTAAATGGTATTTTTTTCTTGATTTCCTCCTCAGATTGCTCATTATTGGTGTACAGAAATGCTACTGACTTATGAGCATTAATCTTATAGCCTGCGACATTATTGAACTCCTTTATAAGTTCTAGAAGCTTTGTTGTATATTTCTCAGGTCTTTCTACATATAGGATCATGTCGTCTACAAATAAGGAAATTTTTACTTCTTTTTTTCGAATTTGGATTCCTTTTATATCTTTTTCTTGCCTCAGTGTTCGAGCAAGTACTTCTAAGACAATGTTAAATAGGAGTAGTGATAGTGGGCATCCTTGTTTTGTTCCCGATCTCAGAGGGAAGGCTTTTAGGATTTCACCATTGAAGATGATGTTAGCTTTGGGTTTTTCATATATACCCTTTATCATTTTCAGAAAGTTACCTTCTATTCGTATCTTTGGCAGTGTTTTTATCAGGAAAGAGTACTATATTTTGTCGAATGCTTTTTCTGCATCTATAGAGATGATCATGTGATTTTTTTCTTTCAATCTGTTTATGTGGTGTATTACATTGATTGATTTTCTTATATTGAACCATCCTTGCATACCTGGGATGAAACCCACTTAATCATGGTGTATAATACTTTTGATATATTGTTGAATGCGATTAGCAAGTATTTTGTTGAGGATTTTAGCATCTAGGTTCATTAGATAAATTGGTGTGTAATTTTCCTTTCTTGTGGTATCTTTGTTTGGTTTTGGTATTAGGGTAATGTTGGCATCGTAGAATGAGTTAGGCAATATTCCTTCTACTTCTATTTTTTGGAAGAGCTTAAGCAGAATTGGTGTTAGCTCTTTCTGAAATGTTTGGTAGAATTCAGCTGTGAAGCCATCTGGTCCTGGACTCTTCTTAGTTGGGAGGTTTTTGATGACTGAGTCTATCTCTTTACTTGTAATTGGACTGTTGAGTTCATCAATTTCTTCTTTCATCAATTTAGGCTGTTTGCGAGTTTCTAGAAACTTGTCCATTTCCTCTAAATTATCATTCTTGTTGGCATATAATTTTTCAAAGTATCCTCTTATGATACCCTTTATTTCTGTGGGGTCAGTAGTGATATCCCCTTGCTCATTCCTTATTTTGTGTATTTGCATTTGTTCTCTCTTTTTCTTTGTTAGTCTGGCTAAGGGCTTGTCAATTTTATTGATATTCTTGAAAAACCAGCTTTTGGGTTTTTTTTATTGTTTCTAGTGCTTTCTTATTCTCTATTTCATTTAGTTCTGCTCTAATCTTTGTTATTTCCTTCTTTCTACTTCCTTTAGGTTTAGTTTGTTGTTGTTTTTCCAATTCCTCCAGGTGTGCGGTTAGTTCTTCTATTTTAGCTCTTTCTTCTTTTTTAATATATGTATTTATGGCTATGAACTTCCCTCTCAGGACAGCTTTGGCTGCATCCCATAGGTTTTGATATGTTGTGTTGTCATTTTCATTAGTTTCAAGGTAGGTACTGATTTCTTTTGAGACTTCCTCCTTGACCCACTGTTTGTCTAAGAGTGTGTTGTTTAACTTCCATATCTTTGTGCCTAATCTGGTTCTCTGGCCCTTAGTGATTTCCAATTTCATTCCGTTGTGGTCAGAGAAATTACTTTGTATAATCTCAATCTTTCTGAATTCATTGAGAGTTGTTCTGTGGCCTAGCATGTGATCTATCTTGAAATATGATCCATGTGCACTTGAAAAGTATGTAAATCCTGCTGTATTTGCATCTAGTGTTCTGTATATGTCTATTAAGTTCAGGTCTTCTAATGTATTGCTCAGAGTCTTTGTTTCTTTATTGATTCTCTGTCTAGATTTTCTGTCTAATGATGATAATGGTGTATTAAAGTCCCTCACTATAATTGTAGAGGCATTTATTTCTCCACTTAGTTTTTCCAGAGTTTGCTTCATGTATTTTGAGGCACCCCGATTAGGTGCATAAATGTTTATGATTGTTCTCTCTTCTTGAGAGATTACCCCTTTTACTAATATATAGTGTCCATATTTGTCTCTTACAATAGTTTTGCATTCATAGTCTATTTTGTCTGATATTAGAATAGCTACTCCTGCCCTTTTTTGGCTATTATTAGCTTGTAAAATGGTTTTCCAGCCATTCACTTTCAGCCTCCTTGAATCCCTGGGTTGAAGGTGGGTTTCTTGTAGACAGCATATAGATGGATCATATTTCCTTATCCATTCTGCCAATCTGTGTCTCTTGACTGGTGAATTTAATCCATTAACATTCAGTGTTATTACTCGCAACGAATTTCTTACTTCAGCCATATTTTCTTTGGGTTAATGAAGGTCATATGTTGTTTTGTTTCTGTTTTTGTCTTTTTAGTTGTTTTTAAACTCTCCTCCAACTCTCTCTCCCTTGTTTTGTCCTTTCAACTTGTAGAACTTCCTTTAGTATTTCTTGAAGTGCAGGTTTCTTATTGGCATCCTCTCTTAATTTCTGTTAATCTGTGAATATTTTGAACTCTCCATCATTTTTGAATGCCAGTTTTGCTGGATAGAGAATTTGTGACTAGAAGTTTTCTCCTTTTGTTACTTTGACTTTGTCATACCACAGTCTTCTTGCCTCCATGGTTTCAGATGAGAAATCAGCACTTAATCTTATTGTGCTTTCCTTGTATGTGATGGTTCTGTTTTCTCTTGCTGCCTTGAGTATTTTCTCTTTGTCTTCAGCATTGGACATTTTGACAAGTATGTGTCTTGGAGTTGGTCTGTTGGGATTTATACTGTTTGAGGTGCACTGTGCTTCCTGGATCTGCACATCCATCTCTCTCAATAGGGTTGGGAAGTTTTCCACCATTATTTCCTTCAACACTCCTTCTGTTCCCTTTCCCTTCTCTTCTCCTTCTGCGATGCCCATAATGCATATGTTTGTGCGTTTTGTGCTGTCGGTTAAATCCCTGAGTCCCTGCTGGATTTTTTATATCTTTTTGTATATCTGTTCCACTATCTGTTTGATTTCAGATGTATTGTCTTCCACATCACTAATTCTTTCTTCTGCCTGTTCAAATCTGCTGTTATGTGAATCCAGTGTCTTTTTGATTTCTTGGATTGTGCCATTGATCACCATCCTATCCATTATCTTTTTATGTATGTTTACAATTTCTTCAGTATTTTTTCCCAGTGTCTTCTTAATATCCTTAATCTCTTCCTTCACTTCATTAAGTTGGTCCATGTTATTTGTTTGAAAAGCTTTGATTAGTTGTTCGATGTTCTGCATCTCTTCCTGGTTTTTAGTTTGTTCGTTAGACTGGTCCATGTCTTCCTGTTTCTCAGTGTGGTTTGTAATTTTTTGTTGCCCTCTAGTCATCATTTTATCTTGATGGGTTTATTCGGTTGATTAGCTTCTCTCTCTGCTCTAGAGTTTTATTTAGCTGGTGGTTCTGTGTGTGTGTTAAGTTTTCTCTTTGACACTTTTTCTTCCTATTTTATTTCCTTGCTTCTTTCTATGGTCCCTTGAAGGCAAAAGATTAGGGCCAGAGGAATCAAAAGATGTGAGAAAGGAAGAAGGATAATAGTAATATTGATAAAAGTTAGACGAGGGGCCATATAAGACTTAGTGAAATGAATATTTAGCTCATGTAGGCATTGTAGAGTGATAGGGGGAAAAGTGGAGTACTTACAATGGACTGGGAAATCAAACAGAGGAATATATATGTAATGATTTAGAAGGCTAGATTGATGAGGAGGGAGAGAAAGAGTAGAGAAAGGACTGAAAGGAAAAAGTTAATATTAATTTTAAAAAGAAGAAAACAGAATAGATAAAATAGAAATTGACACCCTTAAGTTGTGGGCTAATGAAAAGATGTGGTATGTAAGAACCACAACAGAAAGTAGAAGGCAGAAAGATGAAGGAAGGAAAAGAGATAGCTTGGGATTCAAAATCAATATAGACAGAGAATGGGAAATCACTGAAGAAGAAGCACAGCAAAGAAGAGACAAACTAGCAGCACCTAATTTTAAAAAAAGGAAGAAAAAAGAAGGGGTGAGGAAAGAGGAAAGAAAAGCAAGAGACAACAAATAAACAGAGAAAAACCAAACAATCACACAAGCAAGCAGTCAAATGCATCTAAGGAAGAACAGTGTTCCTTCTTGGGCCCTTGTGGAACCTCTCAGCCTGCTTGTGTTTATCAATCAATTGCCCTGCAAGGTTCTATCTGAAGGTTTTGAGGCAGATTTTAGCTATTAAACTAAATTAAAAAGAAAAATTCTTTTTTTATTTTTTAAAGTGACTGTCTTTTTTTTTTTTTTTTTTTGCCAAAATAAGGGACCCAAAAGAAGTCTTCTTCTAGACCACCCCCTTCACCAAGGGGGCCCTAACTAGGCTCATGGTAACTAATCAAGCACTTCCCACTTCCTGGCCTCCCCAAGGGGGCTGAAGCTCTGATGATTGTCTGTGCAGAATGTTAAAATTGGCTGACTCTGCTCCCTCTGGAGCCAAGCCTCAGGGTCACCGGGCTGCTGGGTAAATCAGGCTTCCTTGGTAGATTCGCTTCTCCCCTCAGCATGGCGCTGATTCAAGCCAGCTATTTTGTTCCCCTAAGCTGCATGGGGTTCCAGGCAGCCAAATCCACAGAAAGGAAACCCTTCTCAACCCTTCGCCAGAACCCTCCCACTCTTGGAGAATGCTCCCTCTCACTGGGTTGCCAGCAGTAGTCGTGGCTCAAACCAGCCTTTTTCCCTGAGGGTGGGGCTCAGCTGTCTGTGTTAACCTCCATGGGCAGGGTTAAAACCCAAAAATCTCTACCAAGCAATCCATGCCATTGAGCTGCCTCCAGATAGATGTCCCAAGCTTCTCGCTCCGTGCGCCCACAGCACAGACTCCCAGGCAGGACACTTTCCCCAGTCAGCCATCCTCAGAGAGCGAGTCAGCGAGTGCCCTCCTAAACTGACACCATCTTGCTTCTCCATAATATTCTCTTATGATCCATTTTATTTCTGTAGGGTCAGTTGTAACATCCCCCCCCCTTTCATTTCTGATTATATTTATTTGCATCTTCTTTTTCTCTTTATTAGTCTAGCTAAGGGTTTGTCAATTTTATTGATCTTCTCAAAGAGCCAGCTTTTGGGTTTGTTGATTTTCTCTATTGTTTTTTTGTTCTCAATTTCATTTTTTTTTTTCTTTTTTTTTTTTTATTATGGGTAAAAATCAAAATTCTCACAATACATACAAACATTTGTAAAATGATATATAAATATATATGCATATATGTGTATTTGCTTACAAAAATGTTATTTATATATATATATATACATATATTTTAAGAGTTGCTTAGATTACCTAAAATATTACACGGAACCCACTGGGATTCCCATGTTGCCCACTTCCCACACCTCAATTTCATTTATTTCTGCTCTAATCTATATTATTACTTTCCTTCTGCTTGCTCTGTGAATGGTTTGCTGATCTTTTTCTAGTTTCTCCAGTTGTTCAGTTAGATCTTGGATTTTCACTCTTTCTTCTTTATTAATATAGGTGTTTAGGTCTATAAATTTCCCTCTCAGCACTGCCTTTGCTGTATTCCATAAGTTTTGATAAATTGTGTTCTCATTTTCATTCATCTCAATATATTTACTAATTTCACTTAAAATTTCTTCTTTGACCCACTGAATGTTTAGGAGTGTTTTGTTCAGACTCCACACATTTGCAAATTTTCCCCTTTCCCATCTATTACTGATTTCCAATTTCATTCCATTATGATCTGAGAAGTTGCTTTTTATAACTTCAATCATTTTCATATTTATTGAGAACTACCTTGTGACCTAACATGTGGTCTATACTGGAGAAAGATCCATGTGCACTTGAGAGGAATGTATAGCCTGCTGATTTGGTATGCAACATTTGGTATACATCTGTTAGATCTAGCTCATTTATCATACTGTTCAAATTCTCTATCTCCTTGTTGATCTTCTGTCTAGTTGTTCTATCTAATGATGTGAGTCATGTGTTAATGTCTCCAACTATTATTGTAGAGATGTCTAATTCTCCCTTTATTTTTTCCAGAGTTTGCCTCATATATTTTGGGGCACCTTGGTTAGGAGCATAGACATTTATGACTTATTTTTTCCTAGTGGATTGTCCCTTTTATTAATATGTAATGCCCTTTATCTCTTATAACTTCTTTGCATTTGAAGACTTTTTGTCTGATATTAGTATAGCTACACCTGCTCTTTTTTGGTTACTGTTTGTGTGGAGTATTTTTTTCCAACCTTTTATTTTCAGCTGGTTTGTATCCTTTGGTCTAAGTTGAGTTTCTTGCAGGCAGCATATGGATGGCTCTTTTTTTTTTTTTTTTTTTTTTTTCATTCTGTCAGCTTATATCTTTTGATTAGGGAGTTTAATCCATTCACATTCAATGTTATTACTATAAATGTATTATTTACTTTTACCATTTTATTCTTTAGTTTTTATATGTCATATCTCACTTTGGTCTGTTTACTCTTTTGGCTATCCTTTCTGCTGTTCTTGCCTTCAACACTCTCTTCCAAGCCTCTCTCTCCTGTGTTTTTCTTTTGGGCTCTTAGGCTCCCTTTAATATTTCTTGCAAAGGAAGATTCTTTCTTAAGAACTCTCCTAGTTTCTGTTTGTTTGTGAATAGTTTTAACTCACCTTCATATTTGAAGGACAATTCTGCTGGATAAAGAATTCTTGGCTGGCAATTTTTCTCTTTCAGTGCCCTAATTGTATCATACCATTGCCTTCTCACCTCCATGGTTTCTGATGAGAAATCTGCACCAAGTCTTACTGGGCATCCCTTGTATGTGATGATTTGTTTCTCCCTTGCTGCTGTCAGAATTTTCTCTTTATCTTTGATGTTTGACATTCTGAGTAGTATGTGTCTTGAGTTGGTCTATTTGAATTTATCCTGGTTGGGGTATCCTGTGCTTCTTGGACATGTAAGTTCATTTCTTTCATGAGTGTTGGTAAATTTCCATCCATTATTTCCTCAAATACTCTTTCTGCACCTTTACCTTCTCTTCTCCCTCTGGAACTCACATGACACGCATGTTGTTGTGTTTTGTGTTATCATTCAACTCTGCTCAATTATTTCCCATTCTTTTCTCTCTCTCTCTCTCTCTCTCTCTCTCTCTCTCTCTCTCTCTCTGATTTCAACAGTTCTGTCTTTGATATCACTTATTTTTTCTTCTGTCATTTCAATTATGCTGCTGTATGCCTCTGTTTTTTTATCTCACCTATTGTGTCTTTCATTCCCATGAGCTCAGTTACTTTTCTATTCAGGTTGTGAAAATCTTCATTGTGTATGCTTACTGTCTTCTTAATGTCCTTTATCTCTTTAGCCATATTGTCTTTCAACTCATTAATTTAATTTTGTAAATTTGCTTTAGTCTCATTGATTAGTTGTCTCAAATCCTGGGTCTCAGATATATTCCCTTGCTTGGGTCATTTCTTCCATTTTCTTAGTATGGCTTGTAATTTTTGCTGATTTCCTTGCATCTTATTATGATGGTGAGTTTACTCTGTGGCTCGGTTTCTCTCTCTTTTGTAGGGATTTAGTGGTGAGAAACTTTATTATTTCCATTCTTTGATTCTTGGTTCAACCTCTTCTA
Organism: Tolypeutes matacus; assembly: GCA_026826555.1. NCBI lineage: Eukaryota > Metazoa > Chordata > Mammalia > Cingulata > Chlamyphoridae > Tolypeutes > Tolypeutes matacus. The sequence continues at coordinate 6,734,876 of JAKSZT010054138.1, read as the reverse complement.
GGTTTAGGATTGTCCTGGTTAGTGGCTCAAATGTCAGCCCTAAACCCAGTAATGGGTTGCAGAGTCACTTCCAAGGGTCCTGGGAGGGAGGCTGTAAAGACCAGAAAAAGCCTTTCTTACTATTTATTCACCTCTCCCCCACCCCCCAGATGACTCCCTCATCTGTTTGCTCGTTGCTTTTTTTTTTTTTTTTTGCTTATTGTTTTTGCTCATTGTTTGCTCATTGTTCTTGCTCATTGTCTGCTTGTTGCCTGCTTGATTTTTCTTTAGGAGGTACTGGGAACCGAACCCAGGACCTCCCATTTAGGAGGTGGGCGCTCAACCGCTTGAGCCATATCTGCTCCCTGTTCATTTGTTTTTGCTCATTGTCTGTTTGTTGTTTTTGCTTGATGTCCGCTCATTGTTTTTGCTTCTTGTTTGCTTGTTTTCTTTAGGAGGCACCCAGAACCAAACCTGGGACCTCCCATGTGGGAGGTGGGCACTCAACTGCTTGAGTCACATCTGTGCCCCCTACTTATTTACTTTTAATTTCCTCATGTGCACTTCCTTAATGGGCTAGCATGTGGTGCTCTTTGGTAGGCCTCTCAGTTCAAAGCCTGGTCAGAGTGTGTTTGTTGCAACATGGACTGGATCAATGTGACAGAGGTTCCTGCCTGGAGGCTAAGAACCTCACAAATTAATCTTTCTCAGAGCCAGTTCAGCAATCTTTGCTGGCAGCCACCTCTCTTTTCCCCAGGTAGGAAATAATTCCACTGCCCTCTGCATACTCAACAACTGATCCCAGTCAGTGGGAAGGGCATTAGAGAGAGTCAGATCTCTTTAGTCCCATGCTGGCTCCCATGGAAATCAATGGTGTGGCCCCATCCAGCCTGGAAGGCTCATGGGACACAACAGACCAAATTTAGGGTCAAAACTTGAATCAGCCTTAAGCTGCAGCCTTCTCTCTCATATTTCCTAGGGACGTGGATTGCTGCAGCTCCCTATGTCTGTAGCTGCAGGCCTGAGACCATAGAATTCAAAGCTTTCTCCTTGTAGAGTGGGTGAGGCACACTGGCAGCAACAGCTGCCGTCTACTCATGGTCTTAAGTCAAGGTTCCTTTCCTGTGCTTCTACCTCTTTTGGCAGTGTCAAGACTTACCCTGGTGTCCTTCACCCTAGAAATTTTTTTCCAGGCTGTTTCTGCCTGCTGTCTAGCTAATTTTCTGTGAAAGGAGAGAGTCTTGTCTTCTAATCTGCCATCTTCCTGGAAGTCCCCAAACTATTTAAAAATATGAATAGGACTTCTGGGAAAATGGTGCTGAAGTAGGTAGGCAGAGTCTGGTCCTCTAACAAAAAAAGTGGAGAGAAGGCAAGGACCTAGCTAAAGGAACTGCTTTGGATATATATAGAATGAGAAGGTGCTCTGTGTAATCTAGGAGGGTACTGGAAAGATAAAGAAGCCAAAGGAAAACCTTGAATTGCTCGTCTCTGTGGCTAGAAATGGCACATATACCCTGCTCTCAGGGCAAGTAGCCTTAGTGGAGCTCCTGGCTCACTGCTGCCAATGGACTGGGAAGGGGTGTTCCCTGGGAGGAAGAGGTGTCTGATAAAGGGTGGAGAGTGGTTTCTTTGAGGTGAGTTTGGCCAGCTAAGCCACCTTGAATCTCAGAAGGGACCTGATCTGATGGGGAGAGGGGAGGAGGTATTTACTCAGGCAGGCTGTCATGCCCAGCCACCTGGGGAAAGAGAGGAACCAGATTAGGGAGAGGGTGGGAACAGGCACCTAATCAGCAGGACTCTAGCAAACTGTAGAATTTTAAAATACTGGGGGGAAAGGGGGCAGATAGCTTTCTGAAGACTAATTAACCTAAGGAGACAATTTAGCTCAGTGAGGAATTCCCACCTTGCATATACAAGACCCTTGGTTCTATCCCCAGGTCTCCTTAGAGAAGTGATCAAGAGAGTGATCCACTGGGTTATCAGGTATTCAGCTGATACACTATGACAGGGAACATATAGACATTCTTTTTGTTTTAGGATTTCTTGGATCTGTTATCTTTTTTTAAAGTCCCCTCTTTTTTTTTTCTTTTCCTTATTTTACTTGCAAAAACCTGGTACATCACCTATAGAGGGCAGGCTTCAGAGTGATTGTTTGATGAACACTGGCAGCCTGAGAAGCTCCTTAGGGACCTAAGAGGATAAGCTGTTTTTCCTTGGTTGTTTATCTTTTTTTTTTTTTTCTTTATTCTTTTAGTTGCGGCTGTATTGTTCCCTGTTTGTTGTGTTTCCCTTTTCTTTTTCTTTTATCAATTTTTCTACCTATGTTGTTTCTTTTCTTGCCTTCATTTTTCTAGCTTCTGTTTTCTGTTACTTTTCCTTCCTTCCACTTGTTTTTGTTTGGTCTTCAATTTTTTTGTTTTCATTTCTCTCTCTCACTCTGTTATCTTTCTTTTTTACATTTTCTTTTTATTTGTTTTTTTCTTTTTAGTTTTCCTCTCTTCTCATCAGTCAAACATTTTAATTCATTCCATATATTTTTCTCTATTTTGTTTCTCCTTTCATTTTTTTCTACTCCACTGTTTTGTTCTTATTCCTCTGTATGTCTTATGATATTTTAATCTTGTTTATTTATTTTCCTAGGTCTTTTTAAAATTATTGTTACTGTTATTCTTTTTCTCATCTTATCTCTTTCCTTCTCTCTGGTCCTAATTTTTTAAAAATAGAACATAGACAACAGCAAGGAAATAAAATAAGAGGAATGATGTGTCAAAGTGAAACCTTACCACACACACAAAAACAACAAAAAATAAAACCCTAGAGTAGAAAGAGAAGCTAACCAACCAAATAAATGCACCAAAATAAACAGAGGCTTAGAAACCAACAAAAATTACAAGCCATACTAAGAAACAGGAAGACATGGCCCAGTCTAATGAAAAAACTAAAAAACAGAAGGAGATGTAGAACATGAAACGACTAATCAGAGATGCCCAAACAAATATCATGAATAGACTTAATGAAGTAAAGGAAGAGATTAAGGATATTAAGAAGACACTGGGGGAACATACTGAAGAAATTGTAAACATAAATAAAAAGATAACAGATATGATGGTGATGAGTGGCAAAATGCAAGAAATAAATACTGGAAGCACATAACAGCAGATTTGAACAGGGAGAGGAAAGAATCAGCGATGTGGAAGACAGTACATCTGAAATCAGACAGATAGTAGAACAGACAGTTAAAAGTTATAAAAAATCCAGCAAGGATTTAGGGATTTGAATGACAACACAAAATGCACAAACAAATGCATTATAGGCATCCAAGAGGAAGAAGAGAAGGACAAGAGGGAAGAAGGAGTGGTGGAGGAAATAATGGCTGAAAATTTCACAACTTTATTGAGGGACATGGATGTACATGTCCAGGAAGCACAGTTCACCCTAAACAGTATAAATCTTAACAGGCCTACTCCAAGATATATACTTGTCAAATTGTCCAATGCTCAAAAAAAGAGAGAATACTGAAAGCAGCAACAGAAAAGAGATCTACCACACACAAGGGAAGCTCAATAAGATTAAGTGCTGATTTCTCATCTGAAACCATGGAGGCAAGAAAGCAGTGGTATGACATAGTTAAAGTGCTAAAAGGAAAAACTTCCAGCCAAGAATTCTCTATGCTTAGAGGGAAATTCATAGCCATAAATGCCTATATTAAAAAAGAAGAAAGAGCTACAATCAAAGACCTAACTGCACACCTGGAGGAATTAGAAAAAGTACAACAAACTAACCCGCAAACTATCCAGCAAAGCTGGCATTCAAAATGAGAGAGTTCTAAATAATCACAGATAAACAGAAATTAAGAGAGTTTGTCAATAAGAAACCTGCCCTTCAAGAAATACTAAAGGGAGTTCTGCAGTTTGAAAGGAAAAAACAGGAGAGAGAGAATTGGAGGAGAGTGTAAGAATAACTAAAAAGATAAAAAGAGAAATAAAAACAACATATGACATACATAAACCTAAAGAAAATATGACTAATGTAAGTAATTCCTTGACAATAATAACATTGAATTTTAATGACTTAAACTCTCCAATCAAGAGACACAGATTGGCATAATGGATAAGGAAATATGACCCAACTATGTGCTGTCTACAAGAAACACACCTTAAGACCAGGGACTCAAGGAGGCTGAAAGTGAATGGTTGGAAAACAATTTTACATGCAAACAATAATCAAAAAAGGGTGGGAGTAGCTATACTAATATCGGACAAAATAGACTTTAAATGCAAAACTATTGTAAGAGACAAAGAAGGCCACCATAAGTTAGTAAAAGAGGTGATCTATCAAGAAGAAAGAACAATCATAAACATTTATACACCTAGTCAGGGCACCTCAAAATACATGAGACAAACATAGAAAAATCTAAGTAGAGAGGTAGATGTCTCTACAATTATAATGGGGGACTTTAATACACCATTATCACCATTAGACAGAACATCTTGGCAGAGAATCAATAAAAAAAATAAAACCTTGAACAATACATTAGAAGATCTGGACCTAATAGGCATATACAGAGCATTACACCCAAACACAGCAGGATATACATTCTTCTTGAGTGCACATGGACCATTCTCCAGGATAGACCACATTCTAGGACACAGAACAATTCTCGATGAATTCAGAAAGATTGAAATTATACAAAGTAATTTCTCTGACCACAATGGAATGAAGCTAGAAATCAGTAAGGGGCAGAGAAGCTTATTAAGCACAAAGATATGGAAGTTAAAAACACACTCTTAGACAATCAGTGGGTCAAGGAGGAAACTGCAAAAAATCTTAGTAACTACCTTGAAATGAATAAAAATGACAACACAATGTATAAAAACCTATGGGATGCAGGAAATGCTGTGCTTAGAGGGAAATTCATAGCCATAAATGCCTATATTAAAAAAGAAGAAAGAGCTACAATCAAAGACCTAACTGCACACCTGGAGGAATTAGAAAAAGTACAACAAACTAACCCTAAATGAAATAGAAAGAAGGAAATGACAAAGATTAGAGCAGAGCTAAATGAAATTGAAAATAAGAAAACAATAGAACAAATAAACAAAACCAAAAGCTTGTTCATTGAGAAAATTAATAAAATTGATAAACCCTTAACTAGACTAACAAAGAAAAAAAGACAGAAGATGCAAATACAAAAAATAAAAAATGAAGAAGGGGGTATCACCACTGACCCCACAGAAATTAAGAATATCATAAGATGATACTTTGAAAAATTGTATGCCAAAAAGATGGATAATTTAGAGGAAATGGACAAATTCCTAGAAACACACAAACAGCCTACAGTGAAGAAAGAAGAAATTGATTAACTCAACAGACCAATCACAAGTAACGAGATAGAAATCATCATCAAAAACCTCCCAACTAAGAAGAGCCCAAGACCAGATGGGTTCACAGGTGATTTCTACCAAACATTTCAGAAAGAACTAATACCAATCCTGCTTAAACTCTTCCAAAAAATAGAAGTGGTGGGAACATTGCCTAACTCATTCTATGATACCAAAATCACCTTAATACCAAAGCCAAACAAAGCCACCATGAGAAAGGAAAACTATAGACCAATCTCTCTAATGAACCTAGATGCTAAAATCCTCAACAAAATATTTGCTAATTGTATTCAACAACACATCAAACGAATTATACACCATGACCAAGTGGGTTTCATGCCTGGTATACAAGGATGGTTCAACATAAGAAAATCAATCAAAGTAATACACCACATAAACAGATTGAAAGAAAAAAAATCACATGATAATTTCTGTAGATGCAGAAAAAGCATTTGACAAAATACATCACCCATTCCTGATAAAAACACTGCAAAAGATGGGAATAGAAGGAAGTTTCCTCAACATGATAAAGAGTATATATGAAAAACCCACAGCTAACATCATATTCAATTTTGGAATCCTAAAAGCTTTCCCTCTATGATTGGGAACAAGAAAAGGATGCCCATTGTTACTGCTATTATTTAACATTGTGTTAGAAGTATTTGCTCAAGCACTTAGGCAAGAAAAAGATATGAAAGTCATAAAAATTGGAAAGGAAGAAGTCAAAATTTCATTGTTGCATATGACATGATTCTATATATGGAAAGCCCTGAGAAATCTACAACAAAGCTTCTAGAGCTTATAAATGAGTTCAGTAAAGTGGCAGGTTATAAGTTGAATTGCCAAAATCAGTAGCATTTCTGTACACCAATAATGAGCAATCTGAGGAGGAAATCAAGAAAAAAATCTCATTAACAATGGCAACTAAAAAAATCAAATACCTAGGAATAAATTTAACTAAAGATGTAAAAGACTTGTATGCAGAAAATTACACAACACTCTTAAAGGATATCAAAGAAGACCAAAATAAATGGAAGAATATTCCCTGTTCATGAAGAGGAAACCTAAATATCATTAAGATGAGGAAAACTAAACATCTTTAAGATGTCTACCCTACCCAAACTGATTTACAGATTTAATGCAATCCCAATAAAATTTACCACAGCATTTTTTTGCTGAATTGGAAAAGCTAACTATGAAATTTATTTGGAAGGGCAAGAGGCCCCTAATAGCCAAAGACATATTGAAAAAGAAAAACGAAAATGGAGGAATCACACTACCTGACTTTAAAATCTACTACAAAGCTACAGTGGTCAAAACTTCACAGTATTGGCACAAGGATAGACATACTGACCAATGGAACCGAGTCAAGAGCTCTGACATAGATTCTTGCATCTACAGTCAGTTGATATTTGACAAAGCAACTAAGCCCACTCAACTGGGAGAGAATGGCTTCTTCAACAAATAGTGCCTTGAGAATGGGATACCCATGTCCAAACAATTGAGGAACACCATTTCGCAACTTATACAAAAATTAACTCAAGGTGGATCAAAGATCTAAATATAAGAGCCAAGACCATGAAGACCTTGGAAGAGAATGTAGGGAAGCATCTACAAGATCTTGATTAGGAAATGATTTCATAAACTTTACACCCAAAGCATGAGCAACCAAAGAAAAAATAGATAAATGGGACTTTCTCTAAATAAAAAACTTCTGTACCTCAAATATGGAAAAAGTGTGCCAAATGTATACTATGTACCTGGTAATAGTCTGATGATATCTCATAATCTGTAACAAATGTTCCACCACTGTATGCTGTATGGGAATCCTGCACATGTGCACGATTGTTTTGTAAGTTTGCAACTTCTGCCATAAAAATATATTTTAAAAATAATAATAAGGTCAGTTTGGGGAAAATACACCAAATGTAAGATAAGGACTATAGCTAGTAGTAAGACTTTGATGATATTCTTTCATCATTTGTAACAAATGTCTCATAATAATGCAAGGTGTTGGTAGTGGGTTGATGTATGGGACCCCTGTATGATGTTATGCATGTTTGCTTTATAAGGTCACAACTTTTACTATAGACCTATTGTTTATGTATGTTCATATATAAATGATATAATAATAATAATAATAAGGTAGGTTAGGGGGAAAATACACCAAATGTAAGATACTTTTCTTGGTAGCAATATTTTGAGTATGCTCTTTAATCACTAGTTAAAAATGTTTCAGAACAATGCAAGGCATTGTTTGTAGGGTAAGGTATGATATCCCTGAATGATGTTATGTATATTTGTTTTGTAAGTTCACAACTATTACTATACACTAATTGTTTATGTATGTTTATATATGTGTGATATACTTCAATAATTTTTTAAAAATGAAAAAAAAAAACTTCTTCAGCTCACAGGAGTTTGTCAAGAAAGTGAAAAGGCAGCCTACTCAATGGGAGAAAATATTTGGTAACCATATATCTGATAGGAAACTAATACCCAGCATATATAAAGAAATACTACACCTCAAAAATAAAAAGACAAAAAACACATTTTAAAAATGGGCAAGTGATTTGAATAGACACTTCGCCAAAGAAGAAATACTAATGGCATGGGACATGACTCCCAGAGATGAGCTTCCCTGGCACCAAGGGAATACTACCAAGCACCAACTAGAAATGCAACTGGAAAAAGACCTTGACCAAAAAGGGTAAAGGGTAAAGACAAATTAGTTTAATGGCTAGGAGACTTCAAGGTGAGTGAGGGGGTCATTCCATTGACTGTCACAGTAAATATTGCCCCAAATAACAATGCTCCTGGGAGCTCTGGAGACATCCAGACACTATAGGCAGGGCTGACAACTCATGGGTTTGGCACCCTGTCATTGGGTCTTACTTTGGAGTTTATGTTCCCCAGTGTGACAGAGTTGGACTTAGTTGTGGTTTCCCTACACATGGCTCTTATGCCCCTTATATTTGAACCTATAGTTAGTACTAGAGTTGATAAGTTTATGTCCAAGAAATTTAAATCTTTGGGCTTTCCATGTGCCAGTCAGGCCCTGGGTATCAGCAAAGTTGCAGTGCCTACTCTCTAGTTCTTTGGACTCACCCAGGCAACTGGAAGGGAAATGATGATGGTCTGCAACCATCCCAAGGATCAGAGAGAGTCTAGAACTGCAAGCCAGATAGTCCCATCCATCTGCCCCATGGAATCTAAGCCTCCTCTCAATTAGAGGCAGATTGGGCATCACCATCCCAGAATTCTGAGGATTAGGGAGTGAGTGATGGACTAGAGTATACTTACTGTTATTCTACTGCAGACTTACAGTTATTCTAGCAATGGAAGAACTTTTATCATTGATGTGGAGGCAGTGGCCACTGGAGGTTCTGAGGGGAGGGAGATGGGAAAAATAGGAGTGATATGGGGGCATTTTTGGGACATTGGAATTTTCCTGAATGATGTTGCATGACAGATACAGGCCATTATATATCTTGTCATAACTTACAAAACTGTGTGGGAGAGAGTTTAAACTATAATCCACACTTAGTGGCAATGCTCCAACATGTGTTCATCAATTGTGAAAAAAAAATACCACACTAATGAAGGATGTTGTTAATGTGGGAAAGTGTGTGAGGGGTAAGGAGTGGGGCATATGGGAATCCCCTACATTTTTTTATGTATCATTTATGTAATCTAAGTATCTTTAAAAAAAATAATTAAAATAAAAAATATAAAGACATAAATATCCATGTCCAAGTAGCAGAATGTACTCCAATTGGAGTAAATTTGAGTAGACCTATGCCAAGAAACATACTAATCAGAATGTCAAATACCAAAGACAAAGAGAGAATTCTGAAAGCAACAAGAAAAGAGTGATTTATCACATACAAGGATGTGCAATAAGATTTATTGTGGATTTCTTCTCAGAAACCATGGAGGTGAGAAGGCAGCAATATGATATATTTAAGATACTGAAAAAAAAAAATGTGAGGCAAGAATTCTTCATCTGGTAAAATGTTCCTTCAAAAATGAGGGTGAGTTTAAGTATTCACAGATAAACGGAAATTGAGACTGTCTGTCACCAAAAGACTGTCCCTACAAGAAATGCTAAAGGAAATCCTGCAGGCTGAAAGGAAAAGACAGGAGAGAGAGGTTTGAAAGAAAGTCTAGAAATGAAGATTCCCAGTAATAGTAACTAAAAGGGTAAAAAGATTGATAAAAATAAGATAAAACATAAAAGTCAAAAGATAAAATAAGTGAAGCAAGTACTTCCTTTGCAGTAATATCACTGGATGTTAATGGATTAAATCAAAAGACACAGACTGGAGGAATGGATTTTTAAAATGAGCCATTTATATGCTGTCTACAGGAGACTCACCTTAGATCAAATGATACAAATAGATTGAAAGTGAAAGGCTGGAAAAAGATGTTCCATGCACACAACAACAACAACAACTACAAAAGCTGGGGTCATTATACTAATATAGGACAAAATAGACTTTAAAAGCAAAGCTAAAAAAAAAAAAAAAAAAGCAAAGCTGTGATAAGAGACAAAGAGGGAGAGTATATATATATTTTTTTCTCGTTTATTGAGGTTAAGTTGTGGGTATATATGATGAATCAAGAGTATATATTATTAAAGGTGGCAATTCATCAAGAAGAAATAACAATCATAAATACCTATGCACCTAACCAGTTTGTCCCAAATTACATGAGGCAAACACTGCCAAAACTGAAAGGATAAATAGACATCTCTACTTTAATAGTTGGAGACTTCAATATACCACTCTCATCAATGGATAAACCTTGTAGAGAGAAGATCAGTAAGGAAACAGAGAATATGAATAATATGATAAACAAACTAGGCCTAACAGACATATACAGAACATTCCACACCCAAACAGCCAGATATACATTCTTCTCAAGTGCTCATGGATCTTTCTCCAGGATAGAAAATATGTTGGGTCATGTGCTGGTTTGAGTCTCTTGTGTACCCCAGAAGATATGTTCTTAAAGTTAATCCATTCCTGTGGGTGTGGACTCATTGTACTAAGGATCTTTTGGCAAGTAGGATGTTAACTTAACATGTGACCTACCTCATTCAGGGTAGGTCTTAATCTTTTTACTGGAGTCCTTTGTAAAGGGATGACTAAAAAGCCACACAGAGAAAAAAGCATCAGAAACAGAAGGAGAGTTCTCAGAGGACAGAGGCTGTAATCAGTAGAGTGCAGAGATATGGAAAGTGGCCCCCGAGAATCTAGACCTATGCAGTAGATCAAAGATGAAGAGATAAGGCCTGCAGGAGAGGGGAGAGACCAGTGGACCAGTACTGAGATGAGCCATATACCTGATCACCCAAAGTTGAAGTTGGAGAGAAAGTGAGACCAGCAAAGAAAGCAGAGACTGGGTACCATTTTGTCTGACCACACGGCAGGATAGCAGGACTGCCAGCAGCCGACCTTTGGTAAGAAAACATCTCCAATGAAGCCTCGAGTTGGATATTTACACAGCTGCACAACTGTTAGCTTTTAACTTAAAAAATCCCCAATATAAAAACTGACCCATTTCTGCCTTTTAGCAAACTAAGATAGGTCACAAAACAGGTCTCAATTAATTTAATTAAATGAAAGTATACAAAGCCATTTCTCTTATCATAATGGAATGGAGTTGGAAATCAATAACAGGTGGAGAATGGGAAATTCACAAATATATAAAGTTTAAACAACATACTCTTAAACAATCCCTGGCTCAAAGAAGAAATTGCAAGAGAAATCAAAATCAGTAAATATCTTGAGATGAATAAGAATGAGCATGCAACATATCAAAAGCTATGGGATTCAGCAAAGGCAGTGCTGAGAGGGAAATTTATAACCTTAAATACTTACATTAAAAACAAGAAAGAGCTAAAATCAAAGACCTAACTGCACACCTGGAGGAACTAGAACAGCAAACTAATCCCAAAGCATGCAGAAGGAAAGAAATAACAAAAATTAGAGAAGAAATAAATGAAATTGAGAAAAAAAAATAAAACCAACAAAACCAAAAGTTGGTTCTTTGAGAAGATCAACAGAATTGACAAACCCTTAGCTAGACTGACAAAGAAAAAAGAGAGAAAATGCAAATAAATAAAATCAGAGACAACCAACAAGATGGCAGTAGAGTAAGGCACTTCAAGAGTCAGCTCATGCTACAGGACAGTAATAACCCAGAACTCTCTAAAGCACCTGTTTGGGGAATCCAGGAGACCAGAAGAGCACCCTGCAACATCCATGAAAGAATGGAAGGAGGAGACTGACCATCTGCAGAGAAGATTCGTAAGTAAAGCACTCCACTCCATGGAGGCCAGTGCCCATCCTCCACTGGCAGCACAAGCTGCCTTGGGAGCTATTCTGTGGCTGGAGTTAGAAGCTCCATGTCCCAGAAACAGGGGAGGAAGAGACAGTTGGCCACCGATTTCAACTACTGTTGGCTGGCTTAAGTATAACCCTAAGAATAGCTAAAGTTTGAACCTGTCCAAGTGGGAAAGAGGCCAGAAGCCGCCATTTTAACTCTGCCCCAGACACGAAGGGAAGCAGGGCTGACTGAAAATCACAGTGATGGTAGGGACCGGCTTCTTTTACCCAGATTGCACTGCAACCCTAGCCTAGGCTATAGCCTACCTCTGGCAGGGAGGAAGATGGCAGGACCTGCACCAGCCTCTCTGGGTGACTGTAGGTACATTCAGCTAACACAGACTGAATAGTCAGAAGTCTACTGGGCTACTGAGGTCATTTTGGACCGGCATGGCATAGATTGCTACCCACACCTGCAGTTCCATCCCTGCTGTGGGCAGGGGAGGAAAGGCATGCATTCATCATTCTCTCCGGGCAACTACAGTCTAGACTTGCACAACCTGGATTATTACACATGGTTGTGGCTCTGTCCCTACCCCTGGTAAAGGAGAAAGGCGGGAGAAGCTTCATCAGTCCCTGAGGCAATGTGAGCAGCTTCAGCTTCCACAACTTACAGCACCAACTACATACTCAGCTCCTACAACACAACCAGCAAGGGAGAAAGGGCAAGAAATCCCTAAACTAAAGACAGAAACTTCACCCAGAATAAATACATCTAGTAAGTCAGATGCCAAGACAGCAACAAAAAACTACAATCCATACCAAGAAACAGGAAGACTTGGCCCAGTTAAAGGAACAAGATAATCTTCCAGACGACATAAAGGAGTTGAGACAATTAATCAAACATGTTCAGACAAATGTCCTTAATAAATTCAATTAGATGACTAAAAAGATTAAGGATATTAAGAGACACTGGATGAGCACAAAGAAGAATGTGAAAGCATACATAGAAAAATAGCAGATCTTACAGAAAACAATGGAGCAATAAATGAAATTAAAGATACACTAGAGTCATATAACAGCAGATCTGAGGAGGCAGAAGAAAGGATTGGTGAGCTTGAAGATATGGCCTCCAAAAGTGAACATACAAAAGAACAGATGAATAAAAAAATGGAAGAAATTGAACAATGTCTCAGGGAAATAAACAAAAGCAAGAGATGTGCAAACATAGGTGTCATGAGTGTCCCAGAAGGAGCAGAGAAGGGGAAAAGGGGCAAAGGGTTTATTTGAAGAAATAATGGTAGAAAACTTCCCAACTCTATTGAAGGACATAGATATCCATGTCCAAGAAGCGCAATGTACTCCCATCCAAATAAATCAAAATAGACCAACTCCAAGACACATACTGATCAAAACATCAAATGCCAAAGACAAAGAATTCTGAGAGCAGCAAGAGAAAAGCAATGCATAACATATACGGGATACCCAATAAGATTAAGTGTTGATTTTTCATCAGAAACCATGGAGGCAGGAAGACAGTGGTATGATATATATAAGATACCGCAAGAGAAAAACTTCCACCCAAGAATCCTATATCAAGCAAGATTGTCTTTCAAAAAGAAGTGTGAGTTTAGAATATTCACAGATAAACAGAACCTGAGAGCATTTATAACAAAGAGAATGACCTTGCAAGAAATACTAAAGAGTGTGCTACAGTCTGAAAAGCAAAGACAGGAGAGAGAGGCTTGAAATGAAGATTTTATCAGTAAAAGTATCTAAAAGTCTCAAAAGAGTGGTGAAAATAAAATATGACCGATAAAACTCAAAGGTCAAAATAGGGGAAATAAGAACTGCTTTTAGAGTAATAATGTTGAATGTTAATGGATTAAACTCCCAATCAAAAGACACAGACTGTGGAATGGATTATAAAATATGACCCATCTGTATGCTGTCTGCAAGAGACTCACCTTAGGCCCAAGGATACCAATAGATTGAAAGTGAAAGGTTGGAAAAAGATATTCCATGCATGCAGTAACTTCCCCACCCAAAAGCTGGAGTACCTATAATTATATCAGCTGAAATAGACTTTAAAAGACACTAGTACGTGAATATTCTTGCTGTCCTGATTTTGTGATAATCAGGGCAGCCTAAACATTTGCTATATTAGAAACCATGCATGTGTCCCCAGACCTAGTTTTTCTCCTTAGTTCTGGTTTTTAGAATGCTGGTGATAAACTAAGCCTGATTTATTATATGACCATCCTGTATGAGAAATGACTGTAATTCTAGGTATCTTTGGTCAAGGTTAAGAGATATAGCAGGGGGATGGATATGGCTCAAATGGTTGGATATCTGCCCCCCATATGGAGGGACCTGGGATCGATCCCTGGGACCTCCCAATAAAAATTTTAAAATATATATAGAAGGCACATGGGCCACCAGGCCCCATGCACAGGTGCACCGCCAGGCCTCGCAAGCCATGCAGCAAGATGATGATATAACAGAAGAGTGACACAAGGGAGAGCCAAGATGAGATGCACCGAAAAACCTGGAACTAAGGTGGCGCAGATGGTAGGACACCTCTCTCCCACATAGGAGGTTCCGAGGATCGAATCCCAGTGAAGACAGGAGAAGGATGAGAAGAGAGGGTAGGAAACGGACACAGAGAGTTGCCCAGTGAATGGACACAAGGACAGCAAAAATGGGCGGGGGGGAGGGGTAAAAATGAATACAAGTAAATAAATAAATAAATCCTTTTAAAAATGTATAGGGGAGTAAGATACGGACTATAGTTAGTAGTAATAGTTTGATGATGCTCTTTCATAATTTGTTAACAAATGTTTCACAACAATGCAAAGTATTTGTGGTGGGGTGATGTGTGGTGATGTATGATGTTATGTATGTTTATTTGAAAAGTTCACAATGTTTACTGACCACTTATTGTTTATGTATGTTCATGTATGAATGAGATATTTCAATAAATTGTTTTTTAAAAAAAGACACTAGTAATGTGCATCTGAGGAGGAAGTCATGAAAAAAATTCCATTTACAATAGCAACTAAAAGAATAAAATATTTAGGAATTAAGTTAATCAAGGATATAAAGCACTTGTATTCAGAAAACTACGATGCATTGTTAAAAGAAATTCTAAAAGACCTAAATAATTGGAAGAATATTCCATGCTCATGGATTAGAAGACTAAATATCATTAAGATGTCAATTCTACCCAAATTGATATACAGATCCAATGCAATCCCAATAAAAATTCCACCTGCATTTTAAAAATAAATAGAAAACAAAACTATCACATCTATTTGCAAGGGTAAGGGGTCCTAAATAGGCAGAAACATTGTAAAAAGGAAAAGCAAAGTTGAAGGACTCTCACTTCCGGACTTTAAATCATTTTACCTAGTTAAAGTGGTAAAAACATGGTACTGGCATAAAGACAGACATATTGAACAATGGAACCAAATTGATGGTTCGGAAACATACCCTCACATTTATGATCAAGTGATTTTTGACAAGCCTGTCAAACCCACCCAGCTCAGCCAAAACAGTCCATTCAACAAATGGTGCTGAGAGAACTGAAAATCCACAACCAAAAGAAAGAAAGAGAACTCTATTAGTTAGCCAAAGAGATGCTGATGCAAAACACCAGAAATCTGTTGGCTTTTATAAAGGGTATTTATTTGGGATAGAAACTTACAGTTACCAGGCCATAAAGCATAAGTTACTTCCCTCATGAAAGTCTATTGCCACGTGTTGGGGCAAGATGGCTGCCGATGTCTGCCAAGAGTTCAGGCTTCTTGGGTTCCTCTCTTCCTGGGACTCTTGTTTCTCTCCAGGCTCAGCTGCTGTGCTCTCTCCACAAGGTCAGCTGTAGAGTATCAGGCTAACAGCTCTCTCTTTTTCTCCCTGGGGCTTCTGCCGTGTCTATGCCTCTGTGTTCTCCTGTGTGTTCACTTTCCAGGCTCCAGCTCAAAAACTCCCAACTCTGTCCTTTGCCATGTCTTTTCTCTGTAAGTCCCTGCACACCAAGGGGCGGGGACTCAATGCCTACTGACATGGCCCAATCAAAGTCCTAATCATAATCTAATCAATTAAAAGTGATACCTCTGACAGACCAGTTTACAAACATAATCCAATAACTATTTTTGGAATTCATAAACAATGCCAAACTGCTACAAGGACCCTATCTCACACCTTATACAAAAATTAACTCAAAATGGATCAAAGACCTAAATATAAAAGCAAGAACCATAAAGCTTCTAGAAGAAAATGTAGGAAAACATCTTCAAGACCTGGTAGAAGGTGGTAGATTCTTGAAGGAGATAGGAGGGTTGAGAAGGACTACTGATGCTTAATGTATGTAGAAGTTTTCATTAGCTTTACTGTAAAAGTGTGGAATGGTAACACATTATAGTGTATAACAGCTGGTTTATAAATGGGAATGTGGCTGGAAGGGGTAGTCTAGGGATGTAAATGTCAATTGAAAGGAAGCTAGACAATAATCTAGGGACTGAATAACACAGTAAACACATGGGTGGATGAGAATTGTGGTTGATGGTACAGATGCAAGAGTGTCCTTTGTGAGCTAGAGCAGATGTACGTCACTATTGCAGGGTGGTGGGAATGTGGAGAAGCATGGGAAAAATATAACTGGAGTGACCTTTGGACTGTGGTTAACAGCAATACTGTAATATCCATGCATCTATCCAAAGATGTACTGTGTTGATAATGGGCGTGTATGGAGAAAATGTGCCAAATGTATGCTAAGGACCATTGTTAGCATGGTTGGTTGTAATAGTCTGATGATATTATCTCACAATCTGTAGCAAATGTTCCATCATGGTGTTGATGAAAGGGTGTTGTACGGGAATTCTGCACATGAGTATGATTGTTTTGTAAGTTCACAACTTCTATAATAAACTTCCATAATAAAAATATATTAAAAATAATAATAATAGGGTGGGTTGGGGGGAAAATACACCAAATGTAAGATATCTACTATATTTAGTAGTAAGATTTTGATGGTATTCTTTCATAATTTGTAACAAATGTCTCACAACAATGCAAGATGTTAGTGGTGGGGTGATGTATGGGACCCCTGTATGACGTTATGCATGTTTGCTTTGTAAGTTCACAACTTTTACTATAGATTTATTGTTTATGTATGTATGATATAATAATAATAATAATAATAATAATAGGGTTGGTTGGGGGGGAAATACTCCAAATATAAGATACTTTTGTTAGTAGTAACATTTTTAGGATGCTCTTTCATCATTTGTTAAAAATGTTTCACAACAGTGCAAGTTATTTATGGTAGCGTGAGGTATGAGAGCCCTGTATGATGTTATGCATGTTTGTTTTGTAAGTTCATAACTTTTACTATATACTTATTGTTTATGTATGAGTTATATACTTCAATACCTTTTTTAAATGAAAAAAATCAGAAATGAGAAGGCGGCCATTACTACTGGTCCCACAGAACTAAGACCATAAAAAAAATACTATGAACTGTTTGCCAACAAGTTAGACAATTCAGATGAAATAAACACTTTACTAGAAACAAACAAACTACTTATACTGACTAGAGAAGAAATAGAAGACCTCAACAAACCAATCAAAAGTAAAGAGATTGAATCAATCATCACAAACCTCCTGTGACAGTGTGAAGCTGGGTGGATCCCAGAAGATCATATCCTTAGAGCTAATCCATTCCTGTTCATATATACCTATTATAGATGGGACCTTTTGATTAAATTACTTCAGTTAAAGGCCTCTGATTAGATTGTGTGACCCAGGGTGGGTTTTAACCTTCTTACTGGAGTCCTTTTAAATGGGTAAAACATGCAGGGACAAAGAGAGAGAAATTCCTAGAAGCTGCAGAAGGAAGCCACTGGAAGCCAGATGCTGAAATCAATGAAACCCATGAGATGGAAAGTCACAGTAGAAGAGAGAAAGTTGGAAGCAGCCAGAAGCTGAAAGCAATGAGACCTGGAGGAGAGGGGAGAGACAAGCAGACACCACCATGTCCCTGATTGCCCATTGCTGCAACTTGGGGAGAAAGCATCTTCTGATGATACCTTGATTTGAACACATTCACAATCTCAGAACCGCAAGCTTGTAAGTTAATAAAGCCCCCCAAATAAAACCCAACCTATTTCTGGTATGTTGCTTTGGAAGCCTTTAGCAAACTAATCACCTCCCAACAAAGAAAATCCCAGAACCAAAGGGTTTCACATGGGAATTCTAGCATTATTTCAAGAAGAATTACTAATCCTGTGCAAACTCTACCAAAAATTGAAGAAGAGGTTATACTACCTAACTCATTTTATGAAGCCAACATCACCCAAATACCAGAGCCATATAAAGATACTACAAGAAAATAAAATTACAGACCAATCTCTCTAATGAATACAGATGCAAAACTCCTCAGCAAAATACTTGCAAACTAACTCCAACAGCACATTTAAAGAATTATACACCATGATCAAGTAGGTTTTATCCCAGGTATGCAAGTGTGCTTCACTATAAGAAAATCAATTAATGTAACATACCACATTAATTAATCAAAGGAGAAAAATCACATGATGATCTGGATTGATACAGAAAATCATTTGACAAAATCTAGCATCCTTTCTAGATAAACACTCTCTGAAAGATAGGAATAGAAGGAATCTTTCTCAACATGATAAAGGGCATATATGAAAAACCCTCATCCAACATTGTACTCAATGGTGAAAGGCCTCCAAGATTGGGAACAAGACAAGGATGTTCACTGTCACCACTGTTCTCCCTAGAGCAAATGGACAAGGGAAAGAGATAAAGGACTCCAGTAAGAGGATTAAGACCCACCCTGGGTCACGCAATCTAATCAAATTGGAAAGGAAGAAGTAAAACTTTCACTATTTGCAGATGACATGATCCTGTATTTTAGAAACTCTGAAAATTTTACAACAAAGCTAGTAGAGCTAATAAACGAATTCAGGAAAATGGTGGAATACAAGCTAAACATGCAATAACAGTAGTGTTTCTATATACTAGTAATGAATAATCTGAAGAGGAAATCAAGAAAAAAAAATTCCATTTACAATAGCAACTGTATTAGTCAGCCAAAGGGGTGCTAATGCGAAATACCAGAAATGGGTTGGTCTTTATAAAGGGTATTTATTTGGGGTAGAAGTCCACAGTTACCAGACCATAAAGTATAAGTTTCATTGCCACGTGTTGGAGCAAGACAGCTGCCGACATTTGCCAAGGTTCAGGCTTCTTGGGTTCCTCTCTTCCTGGGGCTGCATTTCTCTCTGGGCTTACCTCCTCTGTTTCCTCCACAAGGTCAGCTGTAGACTATCAGGTGAACAGCTTGCTTCTCTTGTCCTGGAGCCTTCTCTCCAACATCAAAACTCCAACATCAAAACTGCTTCTCAAAAACTGCTCCCTCTGTCCTTTGCCTTGCCTTTTATATTCGATTCCCCCACCCACCAAGGGGTGGGGCTCAACACCCTACTGACACGTGGCCCAGTCAAAGCCCTAATCATAACTTAATCATGCCCAGATTAATAGATCAGTTTACAAGCATGATCCAATTATATTTTTGGAATTCATAATTACATCAAATTGCCAAACAGCTACAGCAACTAAAAGAATTAAATATTTAGGAATAAATTTAACCCAGGATATAAAGGATCTATACTCAGAAAACTACAAAACATTGCTAAAAGAAATAAAATAAGATCTAAGCAAATGGAAGGACTTTCTGTGTTCATGAATCGGAAGACATCCAATATCATTAATATGGCAATTCTATCCAAATTGATCTAAAGATTCAACACAATCCCAATCAAAATTCCAACAACCTACTTTAGAGAAATGGAAAAGTCAATTACCAAATTTATGTGGAAGGCAAAGTGAGCCCAAATATCCAAAACTATCTTTATTTTTTACTAATTTTTTTTTATTTTTAAAGGAGCTTTAGATTACATAAACGTTACATAAAAAAATACAAGGAATTCCCATATGCTCCACTACCTCCCCCTCCTACACTTTCCCACATTAACATCATCCTTCATTGGTGTAGTACATTTGTTACAATTGATGAATACATATTGAAGCATTGCTACTAACCATGGACTACAGCTTACATTATAATTTATACGTTTTCCCACACAATTTTGTAGGTTATGACAAAACATACAATGGCCTGTACTCATCACTGCAATGTCATGCAGGACAACACCAATGTCTGAAAATGTCCCCATATTACACTTATTCTTCCCTCTCCCATCCCTCAGAACCTCTGGTGACCATTGCCTTTAGATCAATGATAAGAGTTCTTCCATTGCTAGAACAATAAGTCTATAGTAGAATAATAATAAATCTACTTTAGTCCATTGTTCATTCCCCAATCTTGAGGATTTGGGGATGATGATGTCCACTCTGCTTCTAATTGAGGGGGGGCTTAGATCCCATGGGGCAGATGGATGGAGCTATCTTGCTTGCAGTTGCTGACACTCTCTGTTCATTGGGATGGGCATTGCCCATCATCATCTCCTTGTTAGTTGTCCTGGGTGAGTCCTATGAACTGGAGAGTAGGTGTTGCAACTCTGTTGAAATTTAGGGCTCAAGTGGCACATGGACAGACTAAAGATTTAAGTCTCTGGAACATATATTTATTGAGTATAGTGCTAAATATAGGTTCAAATAAAAGGGGCAGAAGGGCCATGTGTAGAGAACCTATAAATGAGTCTAACTCTGTTACACTGGGGAGTATAAATTCCAAAGTAAGGCCCACTGACACGGTGCTGAATTCCTGAGCTGCCTGCCCTACTCATAGTTTTTGGATGTCTCTAGAGCTCTCAGGAGCCCCACTGTTTGAGGCACTGTTTACTGTGACAGTCAATGAGATCCTGCTGAGGCTTGCATAAGCATAACCTCTGTAATGACCTCCTGACTCACTTTGAAATCTCTTAGCCATAAAAACTCATTTGTACTTACCATTTCCGCCTTTTGGTCAAGGTCTTTTTCCAGATGCATTACTATTTGTGCTTGGTAATAATCCCTTGGTGCCAGGGAGGCTCATCCCTAGGATAGAACAGATGGACCATAGGGCATTTTTAGGGCATTAGAATTGTTCAGCATGATCTTGCAATATCGGATACAGGTAAATTTCATCAAAACCTATGGAAGTGTACAATCCAAAATGTAAGCCATAATGTAAACCATTCACCATGGTTAGTAGCAATGCTTCAATGCCTGCACATCAATTGTAACAAATGTACCACCTGCATGTAAAATGGTATTAATAGGGGTGAGGGTAAAAGGGGAGGGTGTTGGGTATATGGGAATCCCCTATATTCTCTATGTGACTTTTCAGTATCCTAAAGCTTCTTTGAAGATAAAATAAAAAAAATAAGACACTGGAGGAATATATGGAAGAAAATGTCACTGTACATACAAGACAACAGATCTTACAGTGATGAAAGACACAATATCTAAAACATATTTTTTATTATTTCAATTTAAATTTTTTTTTATTTTATTGGTTTATTAAAATTATTATTTCATTTTTGTATTAATTTTATTTGTTTATTTTGTTGGCTTCATTTTTGGAGAGATTTTGGATCACAGAATTGTTACAACAGTGGCAGGGAGGATCACTGGTGCAAGGTGTCAGTGATGGGGGCATGCATTGGAAGGGGTTTACTGAGGGCATGCCTCTAAGGCATATGAATATGTTCGAGTGTTCATGGGACATTGCCTTGGTGGGTGGAGATACACACAATAACCAAAAGAATACTGAATTCTCATCCTGGGGAGTTCTGCTATATTCTCTAATAGGACAAGAATCGTCCAAGTGTAAGGACAGTGCCTAGTGAAGGAAGACAGACCATTATGCCAGGCCCTTGATATTGATTATTGTACTTATAAACCTTGTCTTGTGAAATTGAAACTTAGCTTAGAATTATTTACTGCCTAAGTGTTACCTCCTGAAATCTTCCTTGTTGCCCAAATGTGGCCTCTCCCTAATCCAAAGTCAGCATACAAATGCATTACCTTCCCCCTAAAATTATCTTTAAAAAGAAGAATGAAGTGAGTGGCCTCACACTTCCTAATTTTAAAACATATTACAAAGCTACAGTGGACAAAACAGCATGGTATTGGCATAAAGATAGACATATTGATCAATGGAATCGAATTGAGGGTTCAGAAATAGACCCTCAACTCTATGGCCAGTTGATTTTTGACAAGGATACCCATCTCACTCAGCTAGGACAGAACAGTCTTTTCAACAAATAGTGGAGGGAAGACTGGATATCCATATCCAAAAGAATGAAAGAGGACCCCTCTC
Source organism: Tolypeutes matacus (assembly GCA_026826555.1). Taxonomy (NCBI): domain Eukaryota; kingdom Metazoa; phylum Chordata; class Mammalia; order Cingulata; family Chlamyphoridae; genus Tolypeutes; species Tolypeutes matacus. The sequence goes on along the minus strand of JAKSZT010054138.1, from coordinate 6,712,830 downwards.
TCACAATTAACTCAAAATGGATCAAAGACCTAAATATAAAGGCCAGGACCATAAAAACCCTAGAAGGAATTGTAGGAGTGCATCTTCAAGATCTTGTGGTAGGAGGTGATTTCTTAGACCTTACACCCAAAGCACAAGCAACAAAAGAAAAAATAGATAAATGGGACTTCCTCAAAATTAAATAATTTTGTGCTTCAAAGGACTTTGCCAAGAAAGTGAAAAGGCAGCCTATTCAATGGGAGAAAATATTAGGAAACCACACATCCTATAAGGGTTTAATATCCATGATATATAAAGAGATCCTACAACTCAAGGATAAAAGGATAAACAACCCAATTGAAAAATGGACAAAAGACTTGAATAGACATTTTTACAAAAAGGAAACACAAATGGCCAAAAAGCACTTGAAAAGATGTTCAACAGCACTAGCTATTAGGGGAACGCAAATTAAAACTACAATGAGATATCATTTCACACCTATTAGAATGGTCACTATTTTTTTAAAAAACCAGAAAACTACAAGAGGATGTGGAGAGATAGGAATGCTTATTCACTGTTGGTGGGAATGTAGAATGGTGCAGCTACTGTGGAAGACTGGTGGTTCCTTAGGAACTTAAATACAGATCTGCCACATGACCAAGCAATCCCAATGTTAGGTATATACTCAGAAGATCTCAAAGCAGGGATGCGAACAGACATTTGCACACTGACGTTCATGGTAGACTTTTTCACAATTGCCAAAAGATGGAAACTACCCAGATGTCCATAAACTGATGAATGGATTTTTAAAATGTGGTATATACTTACAATGGAATATAATTCAGCTGTAAGAGGAAAGTCGTGATGCATATAAGAACATGGATGATCCTTGAGGACATTATGCTGAGTGAAATAAGCCAGACACAAAAGGAAAAAAATTGCATGATCTCATTAATATGAACTAGATATAATGAGCCAACTCATGGAATTAATAGCTAGAAGGTTGATCACCAGAAGATAAAATGAGGATAGAGAATGGGAGCAGAGGCTTAATTTGTGCAGAATTTGTAATAAGGCTCACTGTAAATGTTTAGAATAAGATAGAGATGACGAGAGCACATTAGAGTGAATGTAATTAGCAGTGCCAATATATGGGTATGATTGTGGTTGAAAGGGAAAATTTAGGGTTGTGTATGTCACTAGAAGGAAAGCTAAAGGATGAAACATCAGACTGTATAGCTTAGTGACCCTTGTTGTGGATAATTAGAGTGGTTAATAGTACCAATATAGGGATGTTCATTCATGAATCAGAACAAATATACCTTAATATTGCAAGATATTAACAATAAGGTGTTATTTGGGCAAAATACACCTAAAGCAGACTATGGACTGTAGTTAATGGCAATATACTAGTATTAATCATCAATTGTATAAAAAGAGAATTATGCTAATTGAAAGAAACCAGACACAAAGACAACGTACTGCATATTGTTTGACTCCATTTATATAAATTATAAATATAAATAAATTTATAGAGAAGGAATTCAATTAGCTGATATGTATTTCAGGGGAATAATAGATGGATTGAGAGGTGACTGCTAAGGGATAGGGTTTTTTTTTTGTTTTTTGGAGTAATGAAAATGCTCTAATATTGTCTGAGGTGATGAATGCACAACTCTGTGATTATACCAAAAGCCACTGGATGTACACTTTAGATGTACTGTATGGTATCTGAATATTCCTCAATATAATTGCTCTAAAAAAAGAAAGAACTATAGACCAATATCCCTTATGAATATAGCTGTAAAAATCCTCAACAAGTTTCTTGCAAACTGAATCCAGCAGCATACTAAAAGAATTATACACCACAAACCATAGGATTCATCCCAGGAATGCAAAGTTGGTTCAACATACAAAAATCAATCAGTGTTATGCTCTATAGTAATAGAATAAAGGAAGTAAAAAAGCACATCATCTTAATAGCCACAGGAAAAACATTTGACAAAAGCCAACACCCTTTCATGATAAAAACACTCAACAAACTATGAATAACAGGGAATGTACCTTGATAAATGGCTCTATGAAAAACTCACATCTAGCATCACACTTAATGGCAAAAGGCTGAATGCTTTCCACCTAATATCAGACAAAAGACAGGGATATCTACTTTCACCACTTCTATTCAGCATTTTACTGGAGCTTCTAGCCAGGGCAAGTAAGCAAGAAAAAGAAATAAAAAGACATCCAGATTAGTCAGGGTTCTCTAGGGAGACAGAACCAACAGGAGATATTTGTAAATAGCATGAGATTTCATAAAATTGTCTCACGCAACCGTGGGGATGCACAAGTCAAAATTCCATAGGGCAGGCTGCAGGGATTCTAGTGAAGGTCCTCGATGAGTTCCCCAAGAGACACTTGCTGCCTGAGGTACAGATGGGAATTCTATACCTCAATGTTGAAATTTGAGGTACCACTTTTTAATGCCTTTAACTGATTGGATGAGATGTCGTTCAGTGCTGAAGGCAATCTCTTCAGTTGATTGTAGATGTAATCAGCCATAAATACAACCAACTGATTAAAGTCTATGAAATACCCTTGTATTACAATTAGCCCAGTGCTTACTTGACCAAACTGGGCACTATTACCTGGCCAAGTTGACACAGCCTAACCATCACAAAAAGGAGCAAGTAAAGTTATCCTTATTTGCAGATGACGTGATCTTATATATAGAAAAATATAAAGAACCCACAAAAAGACTAAATTAAAAAACGAGTTCAGCAAAGTTGCAGGATACAAGATCAATATACAATAACCAATTGTAGTCCTATACAATAACAATGAATAACCAAAAAATGAAGCTAAGAAAACAATTCCATTTACCCTAGCATCAAAAAGAATAAAATACATAGAAATATATTTAACAGAGTGTAAGACTTGTATACTGAAAACTACAATACAATGCCAAGAGAAATTACAGAAGTTCTAAAAAAATGGAGAAACATTTTATGTTCATGGATTGGAAGACTTTTCCTTTCTTTCCCCTGCATAAGAATTACAAGTAATTTATCTGGCTAATTTCCCAGGCCATACTAAGAAAACACTTTTATTTAAAAAACATCCCAGTGATATTATCTAACAATTCCAAAATATGTTAATTTGCACAATGACCCAAATATCAAGCAGTAGCTCATCTCCATTTTATGTGTGAGAAAACTGAGGATATAAAATAAATTACACCAGACTAATATACAGTTATCCCTGTCTTTAAGGAGCTTGGGATCTCCTGAGGAAAATGGCATGCAGACAAGTAGTTATAAGTTAAATTCAGATGTAACCCTTCCTATCAGGGTGGTACAAGCAAGGACTGAGACGAGATAGAATCTATTTGAGGATGACCAAAGTAAGTGACTGGGCTGAAACCAAAATCCAGGTTCCTTGACCCTTACTTTTTTTAGCAGGTGAAACGATTTTATTTTACAGTTGAGTTTAAAGCCACAAAGATACAAGGTTTTTCATATGAAAACAGTAGCACAGATGCCCTGTACGTCCTAGAAAATTATTATATCTACTATCTCAAAGAACAAAAGCACCCATGATATGATTTCAGTTAGGTTACTTGGGAAAATAATCATATCTGGACTGATTCCTAAAGTATATGATTCCACTACTCTGCATCTTTTGGTTCAAAGTATAGATGACTGTCATTCAGGTATGTGTTCCTGCATTGTTACATATGTGATAATATATATATAGTCTGGTTTATCATTTAGTATTCTATTGGTTCATTAGCCTTTTCTACAGGTTCATCAGAAGGTTGAGCAGACCGTGCCTTTCTCTATGGTTTTTCTTCAAGACCTTCCAGGAATGGAGACACATCATCATGATCATCATCGATCATAAACTCCAAGTATTTATCAACGACTTCCAATGGAAACATTCTTTGTAGTTAGGTCCTGCTCTACAGGAAGCATCTCTCTTAAGACACACAGACCATGTTTAACCAGTTCATTCAAATTACACTCCATAAGCTCAGCATACATGTCTCTAAGTAAGTATGAGCTGATTGAGAATGGGCCAATGGACATAGCTCTGCAGTCAAAAATAGTTAGCAGATTGACAAGTTTGGAAAATGTGAGGGCCCATATTATAGCCAACAATGAGCAGTCCAATACCATATGGTCTCCAGCCATATCTTTGTGCTAGTATCTGGGTCATGCTTCCAAATAGGGATAGAAGATGAGATACAAGACGAGGTCTGTCAAGTACAAATCCAGAATCCAAACACTCCTGGTGCTCAATATTACCGAACAGTCTAGCATTAGCAGTAAGTCCTGCACTTGAGATACCAATATGGTTGTCAATGTGGAGAATTTTTTTGATGGACTGCAGGCTCTGATTGTGCCTTCTTCAATGCAACCAACAATGAATGGCTTTTTGATTTCACACCAGCTGTGGCTGAAACTTGCTTGACCGCTTCCATTGCATTTTCAATTTGATGAATCCTGCCCTAAGGGCTCCAAACAGTGACATCACTGTCGTACCGGTTGTGAAACATGGTTTCAGCAAGGGACTGGCTGAACCCTCTTGCAAATCAAGGTGTGATCCCTTTACTCTTCTTTTGGTTTCCCTTTATTGTAAATCAAATATTGGATCGGTATATTAGAAATCGAGAGAGTCCAAAGAATCTTGCAGCAGACAGTCTGAATCTGCTTGGGTAGAATCTGGCATGTGAGATGGGATGGTCCAATTGACAGGACAGCAACAGAGGGGGCAGGGCACAGTACTCGTTCATGGCTTCCAGAATCCTGGTTGGCTTGGCGGTGTCCTCTGCTGCACCCCAAATCCCCTCAGGCAAGTGCCATATCTAGTCACTCTGAGATAAAAATCCTACCTCTAGGAGATACTAAAAAATAAGACAGCATGTTTCTTTTACCTTTTTTTTTTTTTTTTTGCTATTCAAAAAATATGTGCCCATAGGATGTTCATGTGATAATCTATATGAAAATTTAACATTTCTCAAAAAAATATGAAGGCTTCCTCATTAACTCTACTGGGAATAAAGAGTATGCAGTGGGTAGGTGTCAATTCTAAAATATCCCTGCTACAACCATCCGGTTATATGCCACAAACCAAAACTTCCTTGGTTGCTGGTTGGTTCTATTGGAAGTAAGGGAGAACAATGACTCCATAATTGCACAACCTTACAGTGATTATAGTCTGGAGTGCCAGATTCTGGCAGGGCCGAGAAAATGGGGGAGCCCATTTGCATCATACCGCACACATCACGGAACCATTGAGGACTGTGGCTAGGTCCTCCAGGTGTTAGAAGACATTGGTTGTGCTGCTTGTAGGTACGTACTGTGCATTGATACCAGCATGGAGAAGCTGGGCTGTTTTGTTCTTGCATCAAGTAAATAAGGAGGGGAGAACATGGATCTTCATAAGTTAATATCAACCACTCAATAATGTACAATGCTTGGCAGCCTCAAGCCCAATATACATGAGGGGAAAAAATGGAAATGCCAAGCTATGAGATAGGTGGGGTTCTACTATTTGATTAAGACATATGTTTCTAGGGTCCCTCTCTTTAATGACCCTCTTACACATGTATTAACCAGGCAAGCAGGAAAGTTGCCTTGACGTTGGAAAGATTCAAAGAATATTCGACCCCCATCTTGGCAGGAAGACAGAGGGTAAGTATCCATTCCTCCTAGACTGAGATAACTAATACTTTAAAAGGCAAGAAAACCTATTGAAGACAAAAATATATATACACTGTGATGGGTAGGCTAATGTGTCAACTCAGCTAGGTAATGGTGCACAGTTGTTTGATCAAGCAAGCACTGGGCATTTCATGGGCTTTAATCATCAGTGAGTTCATTGCATAGATGACTGGTTATATCGACAATCAACTAAGGAGATTGCTATCAGTAATGAGGGATGCCTCATACAATCAGTTGAAGGCCTTAAAAGGGAAAGTGAAGCCAATAAAATAGCCAAATACAATTAATAGGAAAATGAAATAATAATGATAGATTTAAATATAAGAAATAAAATACATTAAAAGGGGGGCGGTGATTTCAGCATTCAGAGAGAGAGAATTCCTATCTCTACTTCGGACAGCCAGTGTCTCCTGGGAACTCATCAAGGACCTTTATTGGAGCCCCTGGTTTGCAGTCAGCCCTACAGAATGTGGACTTGTGCATCCCCATGATCATGTGAGACAATTTTATAAAATCTCATGATATTTACAGATATCTCCTGCCGATTCTGTTTCCGTAGAGGGCCCTGATGAATACACACACTTTGGGGAAAGATCATTTAAGAGTAGCAGCTGAAAGGGATGATATACCAGGAAAGGGGGAAATAAACAACCTCCTTTCACTTCCAGTGAGAGAAGTGGTAAGTCTCATGGGAGAAATCACAACTTACCAGAATCATGGAGAAAAGAGGAAACTGAGATGGGTGCTTTCTTCCCAATCTTCCTTCTTATAGTATTGAGCTGCAGCAAAGGGTAAAAATGGAGACCATCTCAAAGAGAATGGGGTTGCTGGAGTTTCCAGTCATACTACCAAGGCTGGGGGATGCTGGGTGCCCAATGATTCTAACACCATAATATCTAATATTGTTCCAAATGACCCTGCGGCCTGGGAAGAGTTACTAGGAGGAGGGAGTTCATCTTAGATTGTAATAATTATCATAGTTTCTAAATCAGTTTCATGTAGTAAAATTATACCCAACTGAACCATAGCATGGAAGATTAGAAAGCTTAATGGGCAGAAAGTCAGGAGAACTGAGTTGCAATCTTGACCCTATTATTAATTATGTGTCCCTGTACATTTCTAGAGCTTATGTTATTCCTCACGAAAAAGAAGAATAAAAGTCAGCAGACATTACCCCTCAGATGGTTCCTGGTAGGATAAATAAAATAATAGATATGGAACGAATTGTAAAACTGCTGGAGAAATGTGTCCAATAAGCTTTGGGCTATTAAGAAAATCCTCATATGATTTGGAAGACATTATAGATCTCTGATGCTCAAAGAGTGGCACTGAATCAGAATGACCAAATCTTATAGGGCCTCCAATTTGGCCAGCTTCAGGAATACCCAGAAACCAGCCCTACTCCTCCCTCCCACCTGCAGAAAACATCCTCAGACACCGACACATACACACAAATTCTTTAAATTCTTCAGGGATGGCATCAAAATTATGTAGCAATGTCTTCCTGGGATATAAAATTATAATAATTTTATTTCGTTCTCTTTTCTATAATTGTAGGAAATTGGTAAATGGAACATAACACAGCACAAAGAGAAATAGGCAAGAAGCCAGAAGAATTTACCTCAGTTCTGCAACTAAGCAGCTGTGTGAGCTTGTACAGGACCCTTTTCTTCACTGGGTCTCACTTTCGTCATGTGTAAAACAAGGAGGTTGGAGTAGATGAGCACTAAACCCCTCCTTAGCTCTAACATATGGACAAACCATATGCTTTCAGTTCAACGAATGTAATTACAACACCACACATAGCCTAAAGTGACCACAAGGTGTCAGAATGTGTTCATCTAATGCCTACATAACCCTTAATTAACCATTCTGGTTATTTTGCATTAGACTAGAAGACTAATTTTCACAGATTTCACACTTCAAGAACCTTCATATTAGCTCTATCAAGGAAGTAAGGCAAGTAGTATTGGTGAAGTCTATCCTGGACATAATAGGGAGTCAACCAGAGAGCTTCTACCAGACGATATAAGCCCTCACATTCTCTGGGAGACTATATGTCCATTTTCTTCACTAAGTCTTTGCTTTTGCTATTTTTGTTCCCCAAATCCAAATTTTACTCATCATTCACCAGCTAGCCCTACCTATTCCCAATAGCAATAATAATAATAATAATCTGAAGAAATAAACCTCACATGAAATGTATAAGACCTACATGAATAGGATTATGAAACTTTACTGAAATATATGAAAGATGATGAGAATAAATGAAGAAACACACCATGGTTTGGAAAAGTCAGTTCTCAACAAATTAATTTTTTTCCAAAAACTTGAAAAACAATTTCAGTCTAGTCATTCATCCAGAAGAGAAAATGGTCAAGTATGATCCAGATTTTCTTGCCTCAAGAAAATACTAAGGAAAAGTAAAGAGGGGACACATACCTTACACAATATCAAAGCATTGTAAACTACAGTCATTGAACCGGAAATGGCACGAGACTTGACAAATACATCAATGAATTAGAATAGAGTCCAGAAACAGATCCTGTATATACAGAAATTCAGCATATGATAAAGGTTCTACTTTAAATAATTGATGAAAATATTCAGTGAATAGTAATTGGAGAATCAATTTTTCTAGGAAAAATAAAAGTAACTGACATCCTAACTGCATGTAGTAATGAATTAAGCAGTGATGAATAGCACTGAATGCATATTAACATATAATAGAATCCCAATAAATATTTAGTAACAAGTGAAATTTTCTATTAGACTAGGAAAATACAGGACTGGAGAACAACTCACCTTTCCAAATTGCTCATTATATAACTGAGCCAGAATTAGGATCCAAATTCTCTCAGTTCCGGGGTATCTGCAAGCTTAAACTGAAAAAAGTCAACTGGATTAGATGTCCAACATCTAATGATATGCATGTTGCCTTGTCAAATACTGCACCACAGTTTAATGTTCTTATTCAAGATAAACAACAGTCTTCACACTGATATGTCTTTAAAAAATAAAATTTAATTTTAACTTTCCTATAATTTTGATGTATTCGATTATTATTTAATGTGTAAAGAAAGAAGCACATATGCATAGTATTATATCGTATGTTTTTTATTTTAGTAACTGTATTTCAATATATGTAACTGATTTCCTTTGTAATTTTATGCATTAAAAACCTTATTCTTGTGGGGACGTGTTGGTGCGGTTGTGATATATTTATTAAATAATACACAGTAGAGTGTGGACTTAGTATAGTTTTTATTTTGATGTAGCTTGTTCTGAGTGCAGTGGAAAACTGCCTGCAAAAAGTTGGTAAGGATGGCCAAGATGGTTTTATGATGCCGTGGGGAAACTCGAATTTATAAAAGTTTGCCCAAAATGACCTTTTGAACAGATATTGAACCATGTTAGGTTATCAGGTATTGAAATTATGGGCAAGTTGTAAAACGTAATTTTGAATAATCCTAAAATTTAATTTAAAGACATGCCGATGATGAGTGTCATAAAACTATCTGCCGCTCCATTCTGAGAAGAGGTCCGTGGTTTTCACCTGACTGGCAAAGGGGTCTGTGGGAAAAAACCGTTAAGAACCCCTGCCTTAAAGAGAGAACTGAGGATTTCAGCAGTCAAAAAGAAGAATTTCTATCGCTACTTCAGCCAGCCAGCTTCTCCTGGGGCATTCTTAGTCACTTTCATTGGAGTTCCCAGCTTTCTGCTTCTCCTGGAGAATTCAATGTCAATACCAAGTTCCCATCTTGCCTGCCCTATGGAATTCTGACTTGCCAATCCCCACAATCGATTCTGTTTCTCTGGAAAGCCCTAATACATATAGGAACCAGTTAAACATGAACAGTTTTCCAGACTGTTACCCCAAAGAAAGCACATAGCTGGCATAATCAAAAGATGGATTGCATCCAACCTGTCAAGTAACAACCACCTAAGAGTCTACAGTCCTATTCCACCTCTGAACCATTTGAGAAACGGGGCTAAATCTTTCAGGCCAAAATAATTATAGCATCAGCATGGCCTCAGGAAAGGAAGAGGATGGATGCCAACCTGGAAGGGACATGATGTGGCACCTCGGCCTTTCAAGGCAAGGGAAGAGATGATGGTGGTGATCAATGGAGATATCAGGAAAGGACCAAAGGCACAGACCAGGAATTTGGGCACAGGAAGGGGGGGTGGTAAGGGAAAATGGAAATGGGATGAGAATTCAAAGAAAACAGATGATGCTAACACATGATGTGCACTGCATGAGGATTTCTAACTTCAGAAAGTTTTCCAGAGCTAATTGCCTTTTGAGGTTTTTGACATCCTGGGTTGTGACTTTTATCATGTCACTTATTTTTTGTACTTATTTCTTCATCACAAGTTATCTGAGAGAATTCTGTAGACAGAGAGGGCTACACAAATAGAAGGGACAGCTGTGGTTCAAGGCATCTGCCCAGCCTGGCTCATGTAGAAACAGGAAACAGAGATGTATCTATCCTTGCCCTACTCCAGGAGAATGCCTGAGTGGCCAAGAAAATTAACAAGCCTCCACTGTTTAGCATGTAGAATGTGAGGACATCGACATGATGGGTGCTACAGAGAGATCATCCATGAACCTGCCCTGACCATTCATCACCCCCAATTATGGTTGCTTTTGAGGTTCACGGGTAGACTACCTCCAGAAAAACTTTCATGTGGGGAGTTAAGAGAGAAAGGAAGATAACAATTCCCTGGGACCCTAAATATAAAGAAATCCACCTTTCATCTCTGTCAAACAGAAATTTCTCCAACTCATCCAGATATCCTGCACCTCTGAACTCCAAAACACTGCCACGATTTGTAATTGCACTTCCACTCCTTCACTTTGAGTCTTACTTTTACTTGGAGGACCCTCTCATCATAAGGCCATCCCAGCACAACAATTATTCTGAATCATATTAAAAACAGGGGGAGGGGACACAGATGGATATTGGGAAATTTCCTGATAAAGACTTTTAAAAAAATGCAAACGGATAGCTTTGCAGGTGTGAACATCACTGGCCCCCAATTTTGAATTCTATTTGTAAAAGGTGATTGAGCTTTTTTTCTTGGATGAGATAAGCACAGACCATGTCGTTCTGGGACCATCTACGGGCACTGGCTATCCCAACAGCACTTTTTCAATGCCAGGGCTCCAAGTTGTGATCAGCTTCTGAGCAGAATAACGCTCTCAGCAGTGCCTCAAAACAACCCTCTGCAACAAGACAAGCCCCCACTGCCTATTTTTTTTTTTTTTTTGGTTTTTATTTTTAAAGAAGTTTTAGATTACAGAAAAGTCACATTGAAAATATAGGGGATTCCCATATACCCGCCCCTCACATTTCCCCCTATTAACAACTTTCATTAATTTGGTACATTTGGTGCAATCGATAAAACATATTGAAGCATTGCTACTAACCATGATCTATAGTTTACATTATGATTTACACTTTGTACCACACAATTTTATAGGTTTTGACAAAATGTATAATGGCCTGTATCTGTCTTTGCAACATCATGCAGAACAATTCCAACGTTCTGAAAATGCCCCATGTTACACCTATACTTCCCTCTCCCTCCCCTCAAAACCTCTGGTGACTACTGTCTTTATATCAATGTTACAAGTTTCTTCCTGTAAGTCTACTTTGGTCCATAGTTGCATTCCCCCCTTATGTTTGTTCATTCCTCAATCACTGAATCTCAGCAGAGTTGCAGCCAATACCTACTCTCCAGTTCATCAGACTCGCTCAGGACAACTAACAAAAGGATGATGGACAATGCCCATCCCAAAAAACAGAGAGTATCTACAACTGCAAGCAAGACAGTTCCATCCATCTGCCCCATGGGATCTAAGCTTCCGCTCAATTGGAAGCAGAGTGGGCATCACCATCCCACTGCCTTTTAAAGTAGACAGCAGAGGTCAGCAAAACCCAGTCCACTCACTCCTGGGAAGCCTCACAGACTCTGACTAGCCTAGGGCAAATTTCAGGTCCATTAGCAGCCAGAACTCCCTTATAAGGAACCACAAGGTAATTGAGGAAAGGTTTCTCCTAGATATAAAGCGTGAACACTAATCGTTTCAGTGTTGGTATAATGAGAACTAACAAAGCCATGGCTCTTGTGATTATGCCATAAACACAAACACCACAACAGGCTTCGGGAGACTATTTTCAAATGAATAGTCTCCTCTCGGAATTGGTCAGGAGCAGGTGATATAATATACAAATAAACACAAAGCATATATATGATAGGTATCGCACTTGAATAAGAAGACTGCAATTAAGGGAAGCCATTTAAAACTATAATTGATAATTTTTAAGTAAATATACACTCTTCACCGAATGCAGATGGCAAACCTACTATACCGCTGACCCCTGGGCATAAGGAAGAAATAAACAGGAGGTGTATTTCATGCTATTAATTATTTTCACTGCTACAGTTGTTTGCAATATAATACAGGTTAAGGGGTTAGCCTGAAGCTTCTCCTAATATATTAGTAAATAAATTTGAACAGATTTTAATTTGCTAATGGAAAGGTCTAGGCCAGTTGCAAATAAGAGAGAGGCTACTTTGTCTCCCTCATTAGCATGCAACAAAGCTTATCCTGCCCATTCATACAAAATGTTACATTTCCATAAAGTGTAGTGTAATTTGTCAGAAAAAAACTGTAAACTATATTAGAATAAAGATAAATTTGTATCATGTGGTCAGCCTCTTCATAGAGTCTTTATGATAATTGCATGTCTAACACCTGCCTCCAAATGCCTGCCAAATAATACCAGTCTGAATCTTTGTAGTGTGTAAAAATGACAGGGAGTGAAGTACCTATTCTTCTAACTCATCTCTATGTGTCTATACTTAGAGCTATCACCTTTTTTACTATTCACTAGTACGTCCGAGGCTTTTTGTTTGTTTGATTTTGGTTTGGTTTGTGCTGTTTTGTGTGGGAGATTTTCCCTGCTTGGCAATTTTAAATAATTCGCATTATGGATTTATGATGTTTTCTGAAAGCTGGCATTAAAATGACATAAGAAATCATTGTGTACTAGGTGATGAAAGCCTGCACACGAACTGTTTCAAATTGTGCCTGGTAAAGAATAGAATCTAGTTTTAGCTCATACTTTTCAGTGCCACCTCTCCCCGCAAAATCATTTATTTAACCCAACGAACATAATCACTAGAAGTTATAGTGTTAACCTCCCAAATAAGGAAGAGTCAAAATCTAAAGTTTGCAAGTTTGGAAGTGGATTTTAACCTTCATTCTTACCCCCAACCGCAAGCCCAGGGGACTTGAAGGATCTCCACCTCCCAGAAGCCACAAGTAACCTCACTGCCCTCCCTCTTCCCCCTCCCCAGACAGAGTAGCAGTCACTGAGTGGGGGACTTCACTGAGGTAGGAATCTTTGCCATTGTCATCCAAGTATTAATGGGCTTTCCTAGAGCTAAAGCCCCTCTTTGAGGCAAACAGATTCTTTGCTACCCCACAGTGCTGGGCAGGTCCTCTCAGTTGTTGTCAAGCTGGATGGGCTGGTTCCTCAGATTAGCCCTGGAGGCTCAGGAGGAGACTTCTCATACAATATAGGGATGGCCTGGCAGGGCTGAAAAGTGAAAGTCTTTTTTTTTTTTTTTTTTTAACAGATACACATAACTGGAGCTGTGAGGAGTGCCTACTTGCCAGGATTGTAAGGGAGGGATTCAACCTTCACCATCAAGGGGAGACAACGCTCCAGAGAGGGTGTGTGAATGAAGCTCAACACCAGGAAAAGCAAAACTGCTATGAGAAAATCTGGGTTTACCAAATCTAATAAATTGAGGAGTTAAATTGACAGAAAAACTCCTAAGGCTTCTCTCAAGCTTCACTTCTCACATTTATATGCAGAGCTCAAGTCTACATTTCCGGTCCAGAACTCTCAAACATGTAACCCTGATTTAGCGTTTGGTGGTTTCAGAAAATGTTTTGAAACATTTGAAACATTATTGCTGGATTTGATGTTCACAATAGCCCTGTCAAGTTGATAGGGATCAGAGAGGACCAGTGACTTTTCTCAGGTCACACAGCAGGAACTCAGGTCCAGGTCCAGTGAATACCAAGTCCAAGCTCTCTCCACAACCCCATGGTACTTTCTCCCAACATGATAAAGTATCTTCTATTTCCAGGAGCTGAGAGCTCTGCCATAGTCCACGCCCCACTGCTGTGGGAGACACCCATTATGAGGGGTGCAGGTTGACATTCTCACAACATTCTCCCCACACTTTCCTCTCCCTTATCCTGAGGCTTGGGTGGTCTTGGCCCAGTAACAACTGCCCCATCCCCACCCCTCCAACTCTGGCTATCTCCCTAGAGTGGCAAAAACTCCCAGCAAGCAACAGACAGTTGTTTTTGCAGCTGGGTTGGGAGGAGGCACTATTGTTCGCCACAGGACTCAGCTTGGGAGGAGGGTTGGCCAGGGGCAGGCAACTATCCTGCTTACATATCAGGGGCTGAAGCTGCCTAGGGCATAGCCCAGAACCCTCCAAAATTGCTTGATAAGAAGCTAAAGTGAATTAAACTGAATTCCCATCATGGATGGCACAGCAGACCGCAAGATGCCCTGTGATTCCACTGAAGTAATCCAGTCCCATAGCTCGCCCGCAGATAGAAGAGGAAGAAAACCATGATTTTAGTCTCTTTCTAAAATCTCCTAACGCAGGGGTTCTTAACCTTTTTTGTTCCACAGACCCCTTACTAAGTCCCCACTATACTGTGTATTATTTAATAAATATATCACACCCCCACAAGAATAATGTTCTTTTGAATTTCAATTCAAGTTCACGGACCCCTAGTTAAGAACCCCTATCCTAAAGGGATGTGGGATTTCCAGACAGGCCACCTCACCCACATCAGTCAAGAGAGTTTTGGTGGGCTAATGAGGGACAAAGCCATGATGGACAAAAATTTGAAAGGGAAAAAAAAAAAACAAAGAAAGAAGGAAAGAAAATGAAGAAGACAATAATTGCGTTATTTAATAATTGGAACAGAGACAGAAAATTAAATAGGTTCAGGGAACAAAACGTAGTTCTACTCAACAAGCACAGAATCCATTCTTCACTGAGTACCTCTTCTTTTCACCTGTTATTTCATGCAAAAATAGAGGACCTTATTTTTAATACTCTCAATCAAAACCTTTCTGGAACACCATCATCTTCCTATTGAATAAGTGTAATCTCCCCTTAAAAAGAAATAATTGCAAGAAACAATAACAGAGGATACCTCTGTTTGTAGTACTGGCATCTCCTCAGTGGTAGTCCCTTCTCTATTCTAAATAGCCACTCATACCATTTCATATTAAAATAATACCAGGATATACCTCCCCAGTCAATGTGGGCTGACAGGTCTGTTCCCAAAGCTGCCTGCCAGTCTGTAATATAGACTCTATATTAATAACTTTGGCATTTGTATTTTTTGGGCAGTACTTTTCTGTTTTATTCAGTGCAATACTTTGGCAACCAGGCAGAAGAAATGGCAGGAAGAAGTGAATGTATTAATCTTTCTTCCTTTCCAATTCTTTTACTCTCTTGTGATATAAAAAACAAACAAGCAAACAACAACAACAAAAAACACACACACACACAAAAACAGGCAAGCACCCCTATTTGGAAATTGGGAGAAATGGAGGAGCATCTAAGGTCAGTCCCCTTAATTACAATCATGTCTCAAGGATTATTCAAACATATGCCAAAGACAGGTATTTTGTAATTCCAAATATCTTTCCGCTCTCTTTTTTTTTTTTTTTTTTTTTTTGGTGGTGGTGGTGGGGAACAGAACCCCAAAAAAAACAATATAAAAACACTAGCACCTTGTGTTTTCAAGTGCCATTTATATAAGTAGCCTGAAAAGACTAAATTCAGCTGACTGTACGTTTTTCTAGGAAAGTGGCCAGTTACTTTGAGTCTTGCTGGTATTCCCATTATACAGATCAAACACTGAAATAAAGCTAGGAAAGGCACTGCATTCTGAGACCGTAGCTGAGTTAATTACAAGGCTTTTATAACTCAAAAGAAGCAAAATTGGCCTCTACAAAGGGAAGTCCAGATCATGACACTCAACTAGGGAAGTAAGCAAGCCTTTAAACCCAATTCTTGAAGTAAATATGAGACTCACACCACCCCCACAACTCTCCACCTCAGTCTAAAATCTACATGATCATTTAAAATCATATAATGATCATATGATTATAAAATAATTATATTTAATTAATATAAGTATATTAATTGTTATTAATAGAATAATTATAATTGTATTATTTACCTATAATTATTATATAATATAATGTATTATTATTTTAGTGTAATTGTAATGAAAATATAACCTTGTAAACTTTTAAGTCTCCATTCCATTTTTTGCCTTTCTAAAAATCTGGATAAATTTCATACCTTTGATTATCTCTCTTGCAAGATTTCTTTGTAAATCAAAGAAAACGTGCTGTCTGGGAAGAAAAAAATCAAGCATTAAATGATCAGTTTGACATCTTGATTGGTGGTTTACATTAAGTAAATCCTAAAGGAATTGCAAAAACTTAAAGATAGTTAAAACTAAAGCCAAATGGATTTTTCCAGTATGTTTGCCTGAACTTACAATTCAATATTGTGTGAAAATACACAGAGTAGGTTATTATTAAATTACCACAACTAACCAGACTACATTCAAGCTGCTTTTTTGGGGGAAAAAGAGGGAAAAAAGTTTGGAAAGATCTATTATTACTGGAACAAATGAGAGAATAAACCTTCCTGAAGTCACTTTATCAAAAAATCCTTGTGGGGAAGCGGCTGTGGCTCAATCAGTGGGGCTCCCGTTTACCATATGGGAGGCCCCGGGTTCGGTTCCCGGGGCCTCCTGGTGAAGGCAAGCCCGCCCGCACGGCGTGGTTGGCTGACCCAGCGAGCACGAGCAGCAAGGGGGGGATAAATGAATAAATAAATAAAATCTTAAAAAAAAAAAAATCCTTGTGCTTGCTTTCAATTCAAATGCTATCTTCCATTTACATCAGGAAGAGGGATATTTGCCATCTGTCTTTCCCAATCTAACAACTATCTGCCAAAGATAGACATTCATAGATTTTAGTGACATGGACAAAACCACCAAGGAAAACCTGTCATTGTTTCTATGTTACTGCAGGATGTCAGAAGTTATGGTTCTTGCACAATTGCCAGCACACTGGCAGTTATGCCACCTTTTATCTCCCCCTGATGTCCAGTATTCCATAACTGAGAATCCTTGACCTAGGTGAAGAGTACCATCATACCTTCTATAGATCTTTTTCAATATAGAAAAAAAAATCGATAGATTTTAAAGAAAGTCCCAATAGTATAAACAAAAAATATTTCAAATAAGGGAACAGCAATTATTCATAATATTAATAACATGAGTCAACATCTCTTGGATGCTTAATATGAGCCAGGGTTCACATATACCAAGTCATTTGGTCCTCAAAACAACTCTAGGAGGATTGGCTTTTGAAAATATGAGTTTTAAATATATATATATATACTATTATCATTCCAATTTTACAGATGAGGGATCTGAAAGGCAGAGAGGTTAAGAACTTGCTATAGTCACAAAGTTAATAAGTAACAAAGTCCAGCTGCACAGCTTAAGCACTATTATATACTTGCACCAAAGTACCTAACTCCTATACCATGAGATAAATCCAGATTATTGTCCTAAGTGCACCTTAGGCTGATTATTAATTATTATACTCATTAACTGAAACTATTTTTAACTATAGGTAACATATTTAAAGGAAGTGCAATTCAAAACACTTTTCTTTTCCAAAGACCTCAGTGCTACACTTACATGTTTCAAAGGACCCTGCCTTCTACTTTATTATTAAGAAACATGAAATCATTTGTGGTGGTTTGAAGCTGCATGGCCCCCAGAAGATTATGTTCTTAAACTTAGTCCATTCCTGTGGGTGTGGACCTATTGTGGGTAGGACCTTTTTTATTGGGTTACTTCAGTTAAGGGCCTTTTGATTAGATTACTTCAGTAAGGCACGACCCAGGGTGGGTCTTAATCCTCTTACTGGAGTCCTTTATAAATGAGATCAATTCAGATGAACACAGGGAAAGAAAGAGGAAGCTGGAACTGAAGCAACAAAACCCAGAAGAGAAGAGAGAGACCAGCAGATGCCTTCATGTGCCTTGCCATAGGAGAGAGGAATCCAGAATTGCCGGTAGCCTGTCTTTGGGGGAAAAGCAGCTCCTGATGATGCCTTGATTTGGACACTTTCATGGCTTCAGAAGTGTAAGCTTACAAACAAATCTCCATTGTAAGAGCCAAACCATTTGTAGTAAATTGCATTTCAGCAGTCTAGCTGACTAAAACATCATCTGTTGTGAGTCTTCTCAAACTCCTATGTTTCCACCTCAAAAATTGCTCTACAACCCCCCCCCCACACGTTCTTCCTTCAGTCTCAAAGGAAGAAGTATCCATCCCTCTTCCTTTTCAAATTAACATTCCCCTCTCTTAGTCTCATTCCCTCTTGAACGCACTGGAACACTGCTCTGCAAATTATCTCCTTCTCTTAGTTGTATATTCTTTGTTTTGTCTTTATTTTGAAATATATCAAACATATGTAAAAATATAGAGGATAATATTAGATAACAAACCCTCACATACACTGTATCTCCTTTCACCTGTTCACAATGGATTATTTCCTTGTGTGTTTTGTAATTGTGAATCGTGAATTCATTTTTTGTTATCTCTGGGAATGCTACATAACCTAGGTGGAAGGAGCGTTCCCTCAGAGAAAGTTTCACTCTGCCAGATTCCAAGAAGTTTCATCAGTCAGGAACAACTTTCAAATTAATACCTCAGTTTGAAGTTTGCCAGACCACAGGCCCTAAACCCATGAGATGCACAGGGGAAAATTTTCCCCTTTCCCTCCCCTGAGAAGAGAAAAAGCTGGAACAGAAAAGTTTCTTGTAATATTCCTTGGGTCACTGGCAGATTTTTTTCTAGTCTACCTTTTATTGAGATGTAGCCTAATGAAGGTCCTGGATTTATAGGGGTCTTATTTTCAAATCCCCACTTGAAAAGAGCCCAAGACCTGTTCTGTCCCTTTACCATAGCTTAAAACCAAGTCCCTAACAACTTGCCACAGCCCCTCCCCTGGGGAAGTTCCCTTTCTTCCACTCTATTTTCAGTATTCTCTTCCTTTCTAGACTCGGGTTATTTCTCTAAAATCCTTTAAAGCCCAGCCATGCATTTAAAGGGGTGTTTGTTCTATTTTATCTAATATTTTAGGTGTTTTATAGTGAAGTGATTTTCAGGTTTTTCCATCAACCATTTGGCCAGATTCATACAGTGAATTGCTTTCTAGTATCTTCCTTTCTTTGGGCTTCTTTTTCTCCTTAATTAAAAATTTTCTGGTTTCTCTTATCCTATAATATCCCTTGACCCTGCTACACCCCTGTTTTAGTTTGCTAAAAGCTGCTGGAAGCAATATACCAGAAATGAGTTGCTTTTACAATGGGATTTGTTAGGTTAAAATCTTACAGTTCTGAGGCCATGAAAGTGTCCAAATCAAGCATCATCAGAGATGCTTTCTCCCTGAGCTGCAGTTGTGGGCGATCAGGTATATGGCAGGTCACAATGGTGGCATCTGCCAGTCTCCTCCTTCTCCTCCAGGATCACTTTCTTCCAGCTGTGGGCAATCAGGCACATGGTAGCATCCGCTTATCTCTCTCCTCTCCCCCAGGCCTTGTTGCTTTCCACTTCTGGCTAAAGTGGCTTCCTCGGCTACCATGGCCTTCTCTCTCAGCTTCCGGGCTCTTCTCTGTCTCTGCAGCTTTTTTCTGTGCCTGTGGCTTTTTATTCCTCCATTTATAAAGAACTCTAATAAGAGGATTAGGGCCCACTCTGGGCCATGCCCTACTGAAGTGATCTAATCAAACATCCCTTAACTGAATCTAGTCAAAATGTCCTATCTATAATAGGTTTACATGCACAGGAATGGATTAGCTTTAAGGACATGATCTTCTGAGGACCACCCAGCTTCAAACTGCACAACCCCCCTTCAAATTATAGGCCCACTTACTGCTCACAACCAAACATCAGAAAAGAGAACATATTTACTACCTCCTCTACTGATTTTCCAACCTCTTAGAATGTGGTTTGTGTACTCATCCCCCCATTCTCCATTACCAAATTAACTCCAAGCATCTTTTCTCCATCTTCATCATCCTCTTCATATCTTTTAACACCTTGCCAACATTCTAGAATCTCTTCTCTTGGTATCCTTGACACTATACTTCCGTAGTTTGACCTGTGCCTTTCTGATTCTCTTCCTTCCTCTCTGGCTGCTCTCCCACCCTCTCCTCAGGAAATCTCTCATACTTTGGTATGCAGCAGTAGTGCTTTATGTGTAGTTCCCATTTTGTCACACACATTATTAAAAAGACATGGGTACAAGAGTCGGTATTTAATATAATTAATCATCTCTATGGCTTCATCAATGACATTCTTAAGTGAAACTGGTATTTATAGATATATATACACACATATATGCATATACATATACACACATAATATTTTGGTGGATACATGGTGGAGAAGAATACAATAACTACCATTTGATTTTGGTGGTACTACCTTGATTCGTGCTAAAGTGCTAGTAATTTTAAATAACAATGCTTTTGCATTTTCAGGGTAAATGTCAGCATATTTTCTCCAGAATAAACCATGAGATTCACAAAAGTGGCTCTCCCATTTACTAGCTGAATGACCTAGGGCAACTTATATACACTTTCTGAGTTTGTGTACTATATATGTTTTTGCTATTTTATTATTTCAAAATTAATAGTTTTAAGTATTAGCTGTTGCTATCATCAACAGCACCATAACATTCAAATAGGAGTATGAGATATGCTAGTGAACAGAGAAAGATTAGAAGAGTTTTGGAAACTAGGAACAGTCAGTTGTGTTAGAGGATGATGGTTTTTGGTGGGGAGGTTCAGCTTCCTCATTGGAGTTTGATAGCTACAGAGAATCTGTCTTAAATATTTCCTTTTTGCTTTAAAGAAAATCAAAGGCATTAGCTGTTTAGCCTGTACTGTTTTCTCTGAGGTCTTGGCACTATTTGATGCAAATGATGGTTATAGTCTTGAAACAGCTGATGTAACAAAAGCAAGTTACTTATAGCAAACAAAGGGAAAAGGTAGAAGATGTGGATGAAGAAAAGCTGCTATGGTTTTGTATTGGCTCTGAAGATTTTATGTCAAGAAGATCCCTCCTCTAATCACAGATAGTCACCAAATGCCCATGGCAGGTACCAGGCTGGATGCCAAGGAAAATACATAAAAGAATAAGACATGGACTGGATTCTCAAATGAGCTAGTGAATGGTAATCAACCTACTTACACCCTTCCCTTCCCATGGCCCCAGCTCTAAATCAGTATCTTCATTCTCACCAAAACTGCTGCATCAGCCAGCACCTCAAGGCCAAGCATTCATATTACTGCCAGAACAACCTTCCTAAAGTAAAGTGCCAGTTAAATCATTTTCCTACTCAAAAGCCACAAAATTCCTCATTGCTTGACAAATTAATCACAAACTCCTCAGCTTGGCATTCAACTTCTCCCCTAGTATAACCTCCAACTATTAAAAAAGAACCTGCCATTACACTGGGTACTCTAGCTGAACTATATTTTTCTATTGCCAAACCTTTGTTTATGGCATTCTCACACATCTTGAAGGTTCTCATCATCTTACTGATGCCCTACTCTATTTTCACCTTTCAAAATCTGACCTGTTCTCCCAGGTCCATCTCCAATCTTCCCTTCTAGATGAAGCCTTTTTTGGTTTTCCAAATGGAATATGAGTGCTTCTTACACTGAAACCCTTAACCCTATGTTTTCACTTGCCTTGAGGCACTTATAATATAATATATAGCAAAACATCCCCCTAAGTGTGTTGTCAATTCTTTGCTGATTAGGCCGTCCATATCTTATTTAATTCCACATCCCTCTGAGGCAGGTTAGTGTAAGGAAAGAGGAAAAGCAGCTGGGACCCGGCAGAGAACATGGCCAACAGAGAACATGGCTGTGAGACTCTGCCCGGAAACCCCCCGCTACTAAGAAAGCTGGAAATACCCCACCTAGACTCTGGCCATGAAGTCCCATTTGGAAGTCTTTCTGATGTCAATGGGAGGGCCTGGATACCTTCAAACAAAAGGCCTCACCATTGACCCCATGAGAGCTAATAGGTAGGGCAATCAATCAGAACAGCAAACAGCTGGAGACCTTCCCCAACATTAGAAAGGGGAGGAGGAAAGGTCTTAAAAGGCCTAACGTGGGGCCCCACATGTGCCACTTATCCTGTAGCATGCTTGCAATCCATGTCTCAGATTGTGTACTGTTTTTCTTTTCTCGTTTCTTAATAAACTCTTTACTGCCTTGCCTACCCTATGGCATGTCCTTAAATTCTTTTATGCGACATAGCCAAGAATCTAGAAGTCCAGAACCCAGAATCTTCCACCAACATATTTGGCAAGCCAAGCCAAGCCAGGAGACAAAGAGGCAAGTAATGCCCCCTGAACCCAACAAAGACTGGCAAGTTTTTAATTAAAGCCTGTCTATGTCCTCCTTCATTTTATTAGCTAGGTCCCCAAGATTCTCACCCTGGGCCGTGCCTAGAGGTTTGTTCCTTACTCAGCCCTCCGGAGGCCCTGAGATTCCTGTTAATCCATTACCTTCGGGGCCCCTGAGGCTATTCGCCTGTAAGCCGCAGATCAGTTTCTGCTTCTTAAGGTGCCTTTTAATGTCTGGTTTTAACTGTAAACTCGGTCCCTGGCAGTGGCTTCTACCATGCCACTTCCTAGGACCTCTGCAAGAGTAAGCCAAAAGAAAGGTTTCAATTCAGCCCCCTTTCTAGGAAGAATAACGTGGCTTGTCAGTTCTGGACATCTCTCAAGATCTAGTTTGCCATGGGCACACCCAGGGGCACGGCTCTGAGTCCTCAAGATGCTGAGAACCAGAGCAGCAGCTCCAAACGTCTCCCAAGGCCTGAGCCTCTTGGATGCTTCAGTTTGGAAGCAAACTAGAAATGCCCCCTCACCCCACAAGACTTAGGTGGCTTAGGTGCTTTGGTTTGGAGGTTAAAAGTTCAGTCAGGCTGGGATGCTGGGATCTGGGACAGTGGATCGGCTGGCAGACTTTTTTTTTTACATTTCCCCCTAGAATAATGGGAGGCTTCCCTAGCATTCCAGCAGACTCCCCATTGGGGTATCTTTTCAGGAATCAGGACAACCAGCCCACTGATGGTGTGAAAAGGAAAAGGCTAATCTTTTCCTGCCATACCACATGGCCACAGTATGGCCAGGAGTGGCCTCTGTATGGGACCCTGAATTCCAGTTAAACCTGTGTAAGACAGGAGAGGACAGGCAGATCTGAGGGCCAGAGACCACGTGGTCATGTCTCCTTAAGGGGATGAGGAAATGCACTACCAAACTGGTCAATTATAAGCTCAGGGAAATTACTCAGAGGCAGAACCTAAAAACCCACCCTTATTTCAAGGAAAGCTGGTAGAGGCAATAAAAATACTCTCTGGTAGATCCTGACTTTAGAGAAGGACAGATCTTCCTAGGAACTCACTTTATTAGCTAGTCTGCCTTGGGAATCCATAGAAAGCTGCAAAAAAAAAAAAAAAAAACCTTTCCCTGGGATCCCAAACATCCATTAACTCCCTTTTAGAAACAGCCTTCTCAGTTTTCAAAAATGGAGACCATGCCACCAAGATGAAGAAGGCAAGGAGTGGCAGGCACAGGGTCCAGGATAGGTTCACCTTTTAGCTGCCACCATTAAAAGCAACATCACCTCAGTGCTACCTGAATCTTGGCCCCACGGTAGCTGGAAGCGGGCCCCAAGATGCCTCACCAGCCAGACTGCTGGGGCCTTGCCCTGAGGGAGGACAGAAGGGTCCTGAAGCCACACATGAACTATCAACCAGGAGGAGACTCAGGTGACCATTGACATGACAGGTAAGATTGTTAATATCTTAATTAATATGGGAGCCAATTACTCGGTCCTGGCCTGCATTCCAGACCACTCTAGCCTCAGTTATGTCTTATAAGGGGAATGAATTGGGAATCAAGATCTAGGCCATTTACTAAACCTCTCCCATGTAGAATAAGGAACCTCTTCATATGCCATCAATTAAGATGTAAAAGTTCTTGGAAAATGGCTTCCCTCAGGTCTTTCCCTATGCTAAGTGTGTAAAATTCTCTCTTCTGTTCTAATCTATGCTCACTTTAACTTTGTCAGTCTGCTCATGCCTAGGAACTCATAAATCAAAATTGGGGGTCACCTGTTACAAATTGGATAACAGTGAAAGGTAACCTAAAAATGAGTCTTTAAATGTCAATACTATCTTGCAATTCCATTTGATGTATAATAGAAATCACAAGTGGAATTAGCTCAACTGCTGGAAAAGTGGGAAAACTTAGCAATGTTGTTATTAATAAAATCATTTAGTTGTTTAGTTATTAAATGAAAGTGCCCAATTTGTTTTTAAGTGGAAACTTACTAGAAACTGTAACTAAGAGTTAAGATCATTATACAGATGCCTCTATATTACAAAACAGCAAAAGCTGAAATTGCTATAACTGGATGGATTTAGCCTAGACCTACTCTTGTGATGGTAATCTCAGACTAATTTATCTTTGTTTATGGTCACTTCAGGTCTAGCCTAACTCTTGCATGTGCTTGCTATAGTAATGGTAATTATAAACTGAACTTACTTTTGATTATGGATATTTTAAGACTAGTTTCTCCCCTGGATCTACTAATGTAATGGTAATTCTAAACTGAGTTTGCCTTTGCTTAAAGTTATTTCAGGACTGGCCTCACCCTTGGGTATACTTGCTCACTTTTGTAATGGCAACCACTCTATTATCTCTGTTTGAATCCATGGAAATGTCTGCTCCTCATGGCTTGGAGAAAGGCAAATTTGAGACATCCCTGTCTCCTGTCTTTCCACTGGCATTAATTTCCCTGATTTCTCTCATGATTTTCTGGGTGTGGACTCCAATTTACCTACTCTGGGCAATAGCCCAGAGGGACCCCGTGAACTTTAAGGAGATTGCTGTCTCTTGGAATTCTTGACCTCAGGGTTGGACATCCACTCTTCTAGTCCAATGGCCGCCAGAGTCCTGTTATCTCTGAGGACCAGGGAGTGGGTTACCTCCCTCCTTGAGTGTCAAGAATTCTGAAAGCAGGAGGTCATGAGAGAAAAAAAAACCAGTTTTCCTTGAGATTTCAATGACCTCAGTGAGTATATACTGGAATTAGTGTTGCTCATCCAAGGTCTGTCAAAGTCAAAATAGGAAATAAGCAAAGCTCTGAAGTAAAGGAAAATGCTGTAGTTTGTATTTTAAAGCATTGGGAAAAATTTGGTTATAAGCCAAACTCAAACTAAAGAGAATGAAATTCTTGTGCAAAACTGCATGGTCAGAGTTCAGATTAAAATGATCAGAAATAGCCTTCAAAGAGATGTTTTAAATGTTATTTTACACTTAAACTTATTTTGTAAGAGAATGAAAATTATAAGTAACATTAGTGAGTTGTGTGTTTGTGTCTAACTTTATTTTTGTCTGCCTATTTGCTCAGTGTATATTTTCATACATTGGGATGTAATTCTTAAAAGAGCTCTTTTCAAATTGTTAAATATTGCTGGGAAATTAAGAATCATAGTTTGTCCTGTAATTCCCCAATTTAAAGCATTTAACAGCCTTAAAATGAGAGTAATTAATAATCCAATTGTCAAATTTCAGTAAGTAAAGGAAAAAGTCCTTGAAAGGTATGGAAGGAGCTTTTCTAAATTATAATTAAAACAAATAAAACAATTATAATTATTCCAGAACCTAGCAGTAAGCATGCTTTAAGGTTATCCACAGTTTTAGAATTTCATTAAAGAAAAGAGGTTTTAGTCCCCTGTGAAGGAAGGAAAAAGAATAATCCTTGCATAAACAAATTTTATTTGGTTTGAATCTAAGTTCCCTAGGTTTATAGGATACCAGTAAAATAAATTAACATTATATGTATGAAATCTTTAAGAAGATGAAAATTGCAAGTTTTTGTTTAATGAAATATAGATCTGTCCTAAAGTAAAATGATTGGTTTTCACAGACCAGAATGAGGAATGTAAGACAAAATTTAATTGGATAAAGTAAATTTCATTCGATGCTAATTATAATTTTTTTAAAGATTTATTTTAGTTATTTCTACCCGCCCCCCCCCCATTCTTTGTGCTTGCTGTCTGCTCTCTGTGTCTGCTCAAATTCTTTTTCAGAAGCATCAGGAACTGAACCTGGGACCTCCCATGCAGGAGGGAGGCACCCAATTGTTTGAGTCACATCCACTCCCTCCTTGTTGTGTCTCCTTGTTACATCATCTCTTTGCGTCATCTTGTGTGAGCTTGCCATGCCAGCCTGTTGTGTCAGCTCACTGTCTTGCTTGTCTTCTTTAGGAGGGACCAGGAACTGAACCCGGGACCTCCCATGTGGTAAGCAGGCACCCAACTGCTTGCGTCACATCCACTTCCCACCAATTGTAATTTAATAGGCTTATTTAAGGGTAAAGTAACTAGTCTGTATAGTTATGGTTAATTATAAGAAGTTTGTAAAAGCATTGTCTAATCTAAAGTACTTAAATGGTTAATTCCAGAAAGTCATTGTTAAATAGAAACTTAAACTGATTGATGATAGCAAAAGGTCGCTTCATAACAGAGAAACCTGTCAGAGGCCACCTATATCTGCATATTAAAGTAGTGGTAAAGGAAGATAACCTTGATTCCATTGGGAATCTTAGTTTTCATAAAATAATAGAGAAAGTAGTTTTTCCTGTACTGCTAAAGTGAAATGCCTGTTAATTAACATAATCATGGTAAAGGTAAAAAAAGTAAAAAGTAAAGTACTAAAATAGTTAAGTTCATTTGATACATTGCATTGGAAGTGTTTAGAAAGTGTATAAAAATTAAGAGATAGACTTCAGTATTGTCAAACTCTCTCAAGCATTTAAATCAGGACCAAATACCCTGCATGGTACCTCTCCAGTTGAGTTATTAGCTAGATCAGTCAATATAACCCCTAAAACAATAAAGGTTATCTACCACATCACTGGTATGCTCCTAAAGTGGATGGACAGTACACTGCAGTATCAGGCTGCAGCACCCAGTGATGGCTCAATATGGCCAGATTTACAATGGACATTGCCTCCTGACTGGCTCTGTTTCATAGTACCAAAGGGCACTATGTACCAGGCTGGTGAAACACTGGTGCCTACCTTCCTAGCCTCTCTCTAGGGTCAATGGTGTTGCAGCATGCTAGCTATGTGAAAGACATACCAAGCGGGGCAATAATTTCCAGAGTAATGTGAGTAGAACCTAAACAGACAGAATTGGCATTATGGCCTACTCCCATGGAGAGACAACATGTATGGTATTGCATACCTGGAGCTTAGATCAAAAAGGAACTTGTGCAATAACTAGTATTAACTACTGTACCTATTTACCTGATGAATATGATAATATCTCTTCTATTCTAGATCATATGCAGAGGGATATTGAACATGTTAAAAGTCCTGGTAAACTTATTTCATTTTCTTTATTTTGCTTGCCATATGCTTGTGTTGTTGCCTATACCATGTCTCAGATTGTGTACTGTTTTTCTTTTCTTGTTTCTTAATAAACTCTTTACTTCCTTGCCTACCCTATGGAATATCCTTAAATTCTTTTATGCAACATAACCAAGAACCTAGAAGCCCAGAACCCAGAGTGTTCCGTCAACACCTTGAGTCCATGCATATCATCAATGACCAGTAGTGTTCAATAAATTGTTCTTTCACTCACTTCTGAGTTCAATTACAAAAACATGTTCAAGATACCTCCTTTAAGAAGGATTGTGAGAGGATGGTGGTGTAGGAAGCTCCAGGAATCAGCCCCTCCACCAAAACGACTATTGAACTGGCAGGAACTGTCTGAATCTATTAATTTGAAACTCCAGAGTCTAGTGGAAAACAGTGCAACATCTAGGGAAGATCAAGAGGAAGAGGCTGGTAAGTTGTGAAAAATATCAGTGAGTTTCACCCTCCCTCCAGAGACTACCATCCTCCTTCCTCCAGCCTCATAGTGAGCAGCGATAGGGACTGGAGCTTGGGCTTCTGGTAAAGCCTGCTGGTGCCAGGGTGGGACATAAAGTCCTAGTCTTCCAAACTCTGGGGAGTTGTGTTCTGATCCCTGCTTTTTATCAGCTACTACAAATTGTTGGGGGCCCAGCTCTGAGGGCAGGCATTGTTCCAAACCCCCTGGGGCAAAAGCAGCAGAGGAATCTTAAAGACAGTACCCTTCTTCAAAACTATGGAAACAGTTAAAGGGTTGCTTTAATGGGGCAGTTGCCGAATCAAGAAAATGTTGCTTAAAAGCCATAAGAGAGTCTGCAACTGCAAGCAAGATAGTCCCAACCATCTTCCCCATGGTATATAAGCCCTCTCTCAATTAGAGGTGGAGTGGACATCACCATAATCCTCAGGATTGGGGAAAGAACTATGGCCTAGAGTGGACTTACTGGTATTCTACTATATAATCTTTCCCCAGAACCCTCAGGATTGGAGAAAGAACCATGGCCTAGAGTGGACTTACTGGTATTCTACTATATAATCTTTCCCCAGAATCCTCAGGTTTGGAGAAAGAACTATGGACTAGAGTGGACTTACTAGTATTCTACTATAGACATATTGTGATTCTAGCAATGGAAGAAATTACAATATTTATGTGAAGGTAGTGGCCACTGGAGGCTCTGGGGGCAGGGAGAGGGAAAAACAGTTGTAATACGGGTTTTTTTTCGGAACTTGGGTATCGTCCTGAATGACACTGCAATGACAGATATAGGCCATTTTATATCATCCCATAACATGCAGAACTGTGTGAGAGAGTGTGTGGTCTACAACATGAACTATGGTCCATGCTCAGTGGCAATGCCCCAGGATGCATTTAGCAATTGCAATGAATGTGCCACACTAATGAAAGATGTTCATGTGGGAGGGTGTGGGAGGTGTGGGGAGTGGGGCATATGGGAATCCCTATATTTTTTGTGTAACATTTAGTTAATAAAAGAATTTTTTTTAAAAAAGCCATAAGAAGCTCCCCTCCTACCCTCTCCACAACACAGGGTAGAGCCAGCTTCCACTCCCATTGTTGGTCCATGGCCCCATTCCAGAGTGAGCAGAGTGGCCCCTGTGCACCTACTGGGGTACATGTATATCAGTGGAAGATTGAGAGATTCAGTCAGGGAACGTGTCTTGGGCTTGCCTTCCCAGAATTTATCCTGAGAAAGAAGGGATGTTCAGACATTTGGGACAATATGAGAAACAATTAAGTTGAAGCAAACTGGGACAAAGGACTATCTTCATTGCCACTCAAGAGAACAGGAAGGGATGAATTCTATTTCAAAGGGAATGGAGGGGGTATTCACTAGAACTCATGTTAAATATAAATAGCAGAATTCCCAAGGCCTCTAGCAAGCACAAGTCTAGGAAAAGAAGCAGGCTCCAGAGATCCCCACAGGCTCAGACAAGACAGAGAGGACTTTGCACTTTGCATCTGCCTCTGGCTGATATTCTCGATAGGTGGGCTAAGCTCTGAAGCAGACCACCAGCCAATGCAGAGATAATTTGCAAAGAAAGTAAAAGGTACTTTTGCTTTGGTTACTTTGATTTGAATACCTCCTGGCATTCAAGAAAAATCTGTCACATCACAATCTGGATACAATTCTAAGGAACACAGCTCAGGGACTAAATTCCAGAGTTAACACTTTAAAATATTAAAATGTACAGTGTGCAACAAAAGATTACAAGACAAAGAAATAGGAAGTGGTTGCCCATCCAAAGGAACAAGGTAAAAATCAAGAGACAACCAACAAAGAGGGAAAGACTTTGGCCTTCCTGGACAGGACTTTAAAAAAATGATCCTCAATATGCTCAAGGAGATGTTCCAACCCAACTCCTGAAAGGCATGGGTCAGTCAAGGAGCAAGACCAAAGAATGCACCTAGCACATAGAAAAACATAAGCTATATTTATTGACACTTATGGATAGGAGAGGTTCTCTCTGCTGGTGGTGGTCCAGAGAATGAAGATAGCACTCCACAAAGAAGCAGAAAAATGAGGGGCAATATATAGGGTCTTAGAACAAAGACATTGCATAATAGTTCCTGCTAGGGTCACATGAAGCACATAAATGGGGTCTGGTGATGTTATTATATATAGGAAGTAATTGTACAGTCTGGAGACTGTACAGCCTACCATGTCATCTGTACATTGTTTCCCTGTTACATTTTAACTTGTGTCCAGGACATGCAGGTGGCTTTGTGCTGCAGGCTGAGTTTCCCTTAAGGGGAGCCAGGGCCAGGGGCCCACTGGACCCAACAATCCACCCCCATGCAGCAGCTTGCATTGCCCATAGGACACACACTAAATCCACTTCCATAAAACAGTATAGCATACAAAAGAATAGTAAGAGCCCTCAACCAAAAGCTAGTAAACCTATAAAGACGTGTTGCCAAGGCCAAGAAAGGAAATTAAACCAGTTATATTAGGGGTCTATAGCCAATTTATCAATATGACTTATGTGCTCTTGCATTTGATTTAAAACTTGTGAGAATACATACACAACACTGAACATTATTCAATGAGAAGGTCTTGTTCCAAACTTGTCAATGGGTTGTCTTCTGCCATGCCAGCAAGGTGTTCCTCGCTGTCCAATTTGCAGGAGTTATGGTCTAAGGAACAATAAGAGGCAGATCATGCTGGTCTGAAAGTATACAAGCAACATTTTCATTAGTAGATAATGAAGTACCATGTAGGGGAGTCCTATGAGAAGGTTTCCAATACCATAAATTTCCTATTTTAAAATTCTCTGAGTTTTCTAGGGTTGTTTAAGCATAAGAAAGGTCCACATAGACACATATAGGGCCCCAGCTATTTGCTGTTCTGATTGGTTGCCTTTTTACCTTCAAGGCCTTTCTGTTTGAAGTTATCCAGGACTTCTTTTGAGCCTGGGACTTTTAAACTGGACCTTGTGACCACACTGTTTTGGTGTTTTGGTGGGAAACAGCCACCTTCCCTGTTTCCTATACTAACCTGTCTCAACTTTCCCTTAAGAGAGTTTATACCCTTCTTCTTAAAGGGGAGCTGAAGGGAGATAGTCATTCTTTTGTAGCTGCTTCCTTCTGGTTAGTAGGGGGCAGTAGTCCCTGCCTGTTGGGGTTTGAAACTCTCCTAGTTATTCTATTGATGTTGAGGGAAGGGAGGTCCAGAAACATGGTTGGAACTGGATGAAATCCCCACCTGACTAATACCTTGTTCTGGAAGACATTGATTCTGGAAGAAATAAACTTAGAAGATGAATTAAGTTTACAAAGACTTTTAACATGTTCCATATTCTTCTGTGTAATGAATCTTCTGTGTGAAGATTCATTAGGTATATAGGTATAGCACTTAATACTAATCAATGCACTAATTAATGCACAAGTTCCTCTTTGAGCTGCTGCAGTTAATAGATATAAATTCCAGGTTTGCAACACCATACACACTGTCTTTCAATGGGAGCAGGCCGTAATGCCAATTGTATTTGTTTAAGTTCTACTCACATTACTATGGTAATTATTGCTCCACTTGGTATGTCCTTTACTTATCCAGCATGCTGCAACCCTGTTGGCCTTTGGAGGGAAGCTCCAGTGCTCCACCAGCCTGGTGCACAGTGCCCTTCGGCAATATGAAACAGAGCCCGCCTGGAGGCCATGTTCATTGTAAATCTGGCCATATTGAGACATTGCCAGCTGCCACAGGAGTCTAAACAGCAAAGTACTTTCCATACACTTTAGGAGCATGTCCAGAGATGGAGTAGGGGTTGTAGTGACCAACTTAGCCAATAACTCAAATGGAGAAGCACTGTGCAGGGTACTGGGGGCTTGGTTTGAAGGCACAAGAGAGTTTGACAATACTTAAGTCTGTTTTTTTTTTTGTTGTTGTTGTTGTTGTTTTATACTTTCTAAATACTTCCAAAGTACTTTATAACATATTAAATGAACTTAACTATTTTTAGTACTTAATTTTTTTAATTTTACACTGTATTAGTCAGGGTTCT
Source organism: Tolypeutes matacus (assembly GCA_026826555.1). Lineage (NCBI taxonomy): Eukaryota > Metazoa > Chordata > Mammalia > Cingulata > Chlamyphoridae > Tolypeutes > Tolypeutes matacus. The sequence continues at coordinate 6,680,938 of JAKSZT010054138.1, read as the reverse complement.
CTAGGGAAACAGAATCAACAGGAGATATCTGTAAATAGTATGAGATTTTATAAAATTCTCTCACATGATCATGGGGATGCACAAGTCCAGATTCCACAGGCAGGCTGCAAACCAGGGGCTCCAATGAAAGTCCAATGGAGGTCCTTGATGAGTTCCCAGGAGACATTGGCTGACCAAAGACAAGCTGGGAAATTCTCTCTGAATGCTGAAATCACGTCCCCTTTTAAGGCATTCAACTGATTGGATACAACATCACTCATTGCTGATGGCAATCTCCCTGGTTGATTGTAGATATAATGAGCCATCTAGGCAGTAAACTCACTGATGACTAAAGTCCATAAATGTCCTTGTATTACAATTAGCCCAGTGCTTCCTTGACCAAACAACTGGGCTGAGTTGACACATTAGTGTAACCATCACATATACCTTTACCATGATTACACTAATTGACAGATATTTTATTTTAGCATATAGGAAAAAACTACTTTCTCTATTATTTTATGAAAACCTAAGATTCCCATTGGAATTAAGTTTATTTTCACCTTACCATCACTTTAATATGCAGATGAGGTGGCCTCTGACAGGTTTTCCTGTTATGAAGTTCCTTTTATTTATCAATATCAATTCAGGTTTTTATTTACTAATGGCTTTCTGAAATTAGCCATTTAAATATTTCAGTTTAGAAAATGATTGTGCAAATTTTCTATAAGTTACTTTTACCTTTAAATAAGCTTATTAAATTACAATTAGAAACAATGAAATTTACTTCTATCCATTTAAATCTTGTCTTACATTCCTCATTCTGTTCTGTGAAAACTAGTCATTTTACTTTACAACAGATGTATATTTCATTAAACATGAACTTACAATTTTCATCATCTTAAAGACTTAATACATATAATGCTAGTTTATTTTTATTAATAGCATATAAATCTAGGGAGATTACACCCAAGCTAAATAAAATTGAAACCATTATAGTTTATGCAAGAAATGTTTTTCTTTTTTTTCTTCCTTTACAGGAAGCAAAAAGAAAAAAGTAATAAGAAAGCGCAGAGCCTAACAGACCTGTGAGACACTAACAAGCATACCAATATATGCATTATGGGAGTCCCAGAAGGAAAAGAAAGAGAGAAAGGGAATGAGAAAATATTTAAAGAAATAATGGCAGAAAATTTCCCAAATTTAATGAATAACATGAATATGCACATTTAAGAAGCCCAAGGAACCCCAAACGAGATAAACTCAAAGAGAATCATGCCCAGACATATAGTAATCAAACTGCTTATTATAAAAACAATCAAACTGCTTGTTGTAAAAACAAGAGAGTTCTGAACACTGCAAGAAAAAAAACAATGAGTTATGTACAAGGGAATCCCAATGTTTTAGTTTGCCAAAAGGCTGCCAATTCAAAGTACCAGAAATGGGTTGACATTTATAAAGGAGATTTATTTGGGGTAAAAGTTTACAGTTCCAAGGGTGTGAAATGTTCAAATCAAGGTACCATCAGAGGTGCTTTCTCACCAACAGCAGCTGCTGTTTATCCTGTTGTTCATCCATGTGGTGAAGCAATATGGCCACCAATCTCTGAAGTGTCTCTGCCTTCCCCTCCAGAATCTACACTCTCCTGGGGCTCAGCTGTGGGCAACCACACATAGGATTTGTCTCTTTCTGGGACTCCTCTCTCAGTCTTGGCTGCTCCACTTTCTTCCCAAGTTCTTCAAAATGTCAGGTATATGGCTTTTCTCTTTCTGGCCCTTAGTTCTATGAGCCTCTGTGTTCTACTGGCTCCAGAATCCAGACTCTCACATAGCAGGATCAAATATGGCAGCTCCCTTTTCCTGTGTGTCTCTTTGTGTGTCTCTGTTTATATCAGACCTAGCAAGAGGGCAGAGACTCAACCTGAGTCTCACACCTCATTGATGTAGCCCAACAAAAGGATCTCAAACCCACAGGAATGGAATAGTTCAAAATATGACCCTTTTCTTTTGGGGATTCATAAAAGGACTTCAAACTTCCACACCCAATAAGTTATTCTTATTCTTCCATCAGAAACCATGGAGGCAAAGAGACAGTGGTGCAAAATATTTAAAGTACTCAAAGGAAAAATTGACAACCGAGAATTGTATATCCAGCAAGACTTTCTTTCAAAAATGAGGGAACGATAAAGACATTCTCAGATGAAAAAAAAGCTGAGGGAGTATGTTACCACTAGACCTGTGCAACAAGCAGTGCAAGAGGTCTTCAAACTGAAAGGAAAGGACACTAGACATTGGATCAAAGACGCATAAAGACTTCTTGAAAAGGTAACCATTTGGGTAAAATACCAGTACTATTGTACTGTATTTTTTGGTATAAACTCAACTCCTTCTTTCAGGTGCTAAAATGCAAATTCATAAAACATACTGATAAGTATATGAGTTTGCACATAAAATGTATGAACACATAATTTGTAACAAGTACAGAAAAAGGTGGGGGATGGAGGGATATAAGAATAGTGTATGTGTACACAATTGAAAAAAAGTTGTCACCAAATCAAATATGATTGTTATAGATTTAGGATGTTAAATTTTAACCCCATTAACTACAAGGAAAATACATGAAAAATATATTCAGAAGGAAATGAGAAAGGACTCAAAATGATACAATACAAAAAAACCCAGTAAATATGAAAGCAGGCATTAATGGAAGAATTGAGGGCCAAAGAAAGTATGACATACAAAGACAAAATAGCCAAAAGGCAGAAGATGGTGCTGCATTATCAGTAGGTAATTTAAATGTAAATGGATAAGCTCTCCAGTCAAAAGGCAAAGATAGGCTGAATGGGTATAAAATAAGTACCCAATTATATGCTGTTTGCAAGAGACTCACCTTAAATTCAAAGACATAAGTAGGTTGATAGTGAAAGGATGGAAAAAACACCACTCAACTAGTAACTGAAGAAGAGTAGTATTAGTATACTAATATCAGATAAAATAGACTTTAAGCCAAAAATGTTATGAGACAAAGAAAGTGATCATATACTGATAAAGGTGTCAATTCAACAAGAAGACATAACAATTGTAAATATATATACACCTAAGAGAAGACTCAAAATATATGAAGAAAATATGGACAGATTTGAAGGGAGAAATAGCTCTAAATTAGTAATAGGGGACTTCATTACACAACTACCAATAATGGATATTATATACACACAGAAGACCAATAAGGAAATAGAAGAGAGAGTGAGAGGCTTGGGACATCTATCTGCGCGGATCGGCGGCGTGGACCGAACGGTGGAGATTCGTGAGTTTTGAGGCTGCCGGT
>JAKSZT010054138.1:6633197-6667632 GCA_026826555.1 Tolypeutes matacus | reverse complement strand
AAAAAAAAAAAAAAAAAAAAAACATGAAAAGATGCTCAACATCACTAGCTATTAGAGAAATGTAAATCAAAACTAAAACGAGACATGGGAATTCCAGTGGGTTCCGTGGAATATTTTAGGTAATCTAAGCACCTCTTAAAATATATGTATATATATATATAAATAACATTTTTGTAAGCAAATACACATATATGCATATATATTTATATATCATTTTACAAATATTTGTATGTATTGTGAGAATTTTTATTTTTACCCATAATAAAAAATAAAAAAAATAAAAAATAAAGGAAATAGAAGATGTGAATGATACTCTAAACCAGCTAGACCTAACAGACACATATATATAATACTTCATCCAACAGCAGCAGAAAACACATTTTTCTTAAGTGCACACAGATCATTCTCCAAGATAGACCATATTTTATGTCACAAAGCAAGTCTCGCTATTGAAAACATACAATGTATCTTCTTTGACCACAACAGAATGAAGCTAGACATCAATAACAGAGAGAAAAATGAAAAGTTCACAAGTATGTGGAAGTGAAACAACACAATCTTAAACAATGGGTCAAAGAAGAAATCACAAGGGAGATTAGGAAATATCTTGAGGTGAATTAAAATGAAGACAGAATGCACCAAAACTTATGCAAATGTTTGTATGTATTGTGAGAATTTTGATTTTTACCCATAATAAAAAAAAAAAAAACTTATGGGATGTAGCAAAGGCAGTGCTGAGAGGTAAATTTATAGCTGTAAATGCCAACATTAAAAACAAGAAAGATTTCAAATAAGATGCTGTTTTTGTTTGCTAAAAAAGCTGTTGGGAGCAATATGCCAGAAATGAGTTGGCTTTTCTAATGGGTATATATTAGGTTAAAAGCTTAAAGTTCTGAGGCTGTGCAAGGCATCAAGAGATGCTGTCTCACCAAGTTGCAGCTGTGGGTGATCAGACACATGTAGGCATCATCTAAATATGCTTTCTTTCCAGGCTCAGCTGTGGGTGATCAGGCACATGGCAGGGCATAATGGTGGCTCTGCCAGTCTCTGCCTTCTCTTCCAAGCTTCCTTCTTCCCTGAGCTCAGCTGTGGGTGATCAGGCATATGGCTCATCTCTCCCTTCTCCTCCAGGCCTCCTCTCTTTCAGCCTCTTGGGGGGCCTCTTTCCAATCCTCTGTGCTCCCCTGATTCCAGCCTCCAGTCTCTAAGATCTCCCTCAGCCTCCTAGGGTCTCTCTGTCTCTGAAGCTTTTTTCTGTGCCTGAGTCTTTTATTCCTCCATTTATAAAGGACTGCAGTAAAAAGATTAAGACCCACCCTGGGTCATGCCCTTCTGAAGTGACTTAATCAAAAGGAAGGATCATTACATGAATCTAATCAAAATATCCCATTTACAATAGGTTTACAGGCACAGGAATCAGATTAGATCTAAGGATATGACCTTCTAGGGTCCATCCAGCTTCAAACTGCCATAGACCTAACTTCAAAACTAGAGGATCCAAAAAAAGAAGTGCAAACTAAATTCAAAGTGAGTAGAAGGAAAGAAATAAGAAAAGTCAGAGCAGAGAAATTGAAATAGAGAATTAAAAAATCAATAGAGAGACTCAACAAAACAAAAATTTATTTCTCTGAAAAGATCAATAAAATTGATAAACCTTGAGCTAGACTGACAAAAAAAGGAAAGAGGATACAAATAATGAAAATCGGAAATGCAAAGTGGGGCATTACTACACACCCCACAGACATAAAAAGGATAAGAGGATATGATAAAGAACTGTATGCCAACAAATTAGATAACCTAGATGAAATGGACAAATTCCTAAGAACACATAAACTATCTACACTGACTGAAGAAAAAACAGAAGATCTCACCAAACCAATAGCTAATAAAGAGATTGAATCAGTAATTTAAAAAATCTCCAAACAAAGAAAATCCCATGACCAAATAGCTTCAGAGGGGCATTTTATCAAACCTTTCAAGAAGAATTTACACTAATCATGCTCAAACTCTTCCAAAGATTGAATAAGAGTGTGGTAGTTTGAGGATTTTATGCACCCCAGAAAATCATATCCTTAGAGTTAATCCATTCCTGTGGGTGGGACCTTTTGATTAGATTACTTCAGTAGGGTGTGACCCCACAGGGTCATAGTCCTCTTACTGGAGTCCTTTATAACTGGGGTGAATACGGAGAGAAAGACAGAGAGAAACCCACAGAAGCAGAATCAGAAAGCCACAGGAGGAGAGAATTCCAGAAGAAACCAGAAGCTGAAAACAAAAAAACATAGAAGAGAAGGGAAAGACCAGCAGACATTGCCATGTGCCTTGTCATATGAGAGAGGAGCCCAAGATTGCCAGCAGCCAGACTTCAGGGAGAAAGCATCGCCTGATGATGCTTTGATTTGGACATTTTCCTCAGCCTTGAAACTGTAAGCTTACAACCTAACAAATCCCCACTGTAAAAGCTAACAAATTTCTAGTATAAGGCATTTTGGTAGCCTAGAAAACTAAAACAAGGAGGGAATGCTACCTACTCATTCTATTAGGCCAATATCTCCATATACCAAAGACAAATATACCACAAGAAAAGAAAATTACACACCAATATCCCTTATGAATATAGATGCAAATAATCCTCAAGCAAATACTAGCAAACCAAATCCAACAGCACATTTTTTAAAAAGTGGAATTTATCCCAGGTGTGCAAAAAATTCAATTAATGTAATACACTATGTTAACAGAACAAAGGGGAAAAAACCACATTATCTCAATTGGTACAGAAAAGGCATTTGACAAAGACCAGCACCACTATTTGATTAAAAAAAAAAAAAAACAATAAAAAAACTAGGAATAGAAGGAAACTTCCTCAACAAGATAAAGGCATATATGAAAAACCCAGAGCTAACATTATACTCAGTGGTGACAGACTGAAAACGTTTCCTTTAAGATCAGAAACAAGGCAAAGATGCCCACTGTCATCACTGTTATTGATATTATATTATAAGTACTAGCTAGAGCAATTAGGCAAGAGAAAGAAATAAAAGGCATTCATATTGGAAAGGAAGAAGTGAAAGTTTTCCTATTTTCAGATGGCATGATCCTATATACAGAAAATCCTGAAAACTCCACAACAAAGCTACTAGAAGAATAAATGCATTCAGCAAAGTGGTGGGGTACAAGATCAATCCGCAAAAATCAGTAGTGTTTCTATACACTATGTAACAATGTGAAGATGGGTGGACCCCAGAAGATAATGTCCTTAAAGCTAATCCATTCCTGTGGATGTAAACCTATTGTGGATGGGACCTTTTGTTTAGAGTCCATTAAGGGACATTCCTTTTGATTAGATAATTTCAGTAGGGCATGACCCAGGGTGGGTCTTAATCCTCTTACTGGAGCCCTTTATAAATGGAAGAATAAAAAAGAACAGACAGATAAAAAAAAAACACAGAGATAGAAAGGATCCCAGAAACTGAGAGAGAAGGTCCCAGGAGCAGAGGAAGCCACTTTAGCCAGAAAGAAATGAGGCCCCGAGGAGAAAGGAGAGACAAGCCATATGCCTGATCATCCATAGATGCACATCTTCTGATGAAGACGCCACATGTCTGATCACCTACAGCTGCAGCTCAGTGAGACAGCATCTCTGATGATGCCATGGTTTGGAAACTTTCAATGCTTCAGAACTGTAAGCTTTTAACCTAATAAGTTCCCAACAAAAAAGCCAACACATTGCTCCCAGCAGCTTTTAGCAAACTAAAACCACAAGTAATAAACAATCTGAAGAAGAATTCAAGAAAAAAATCCGTTTACAATAGCAACTAAAAGAATCAAATATCTAGTAATAATTCTAACCAAGGGTGTAAAGGACTTGGATGCAGAAAGCTACAAAGTACTGCTAAAAGAATCAAAGAGAACTAAATAAATGGAAGGATATTCTGTGTTCATGGATTGGCAGACTAAATATTGTTAAGATGTCAGTTCTACCCAAAGTGATTTACAGATTCAAGGCGTTCCCAGTCAAAATTCAAACAATCTTTGCATAAATGGAAAAGCCAACCATTGAATTTATATGGAAGGTTAAGGAGTCCCAAATAGACAAAGCCATTTTGAAAAAGAAGAATGAAGTTGGAGGACTCACACTTCCTGTTCTTAAAACCTTATTACAAAGCGACAATAATCAAAACAGCATTATACTGGCACAAGGACAGATATATAGATCAATGGAACAGAATTGAGAGTTCAGAAATCAATCCTCATGTTTATGGCCAACTGATTTTTTTATTTCAAATTTTTAAAGAACAATCATGCATACCATACAGGATTCCCATATATCACCCCACCACCAACACCTTACATTGTTGTGACACATTTGTTACAAATGATGAAAAAACATCATCACAATATTACTACTATCTATAGTCCATAGCTTATATTTGGTGTATTATTCCCACAAACCATCCTATTATTAACACAATGTATTAGTATTGTATATTTGTTATAGTTCATGAGAGAATGTTCTCATATTTTTACTGTTAATCAAAGTCCATCATTCACCATGGTATGGCCAACTGATTTTTTTACTAGGATGCCAAGTCCACTCAACTGGGAAAGAACCGTCTCTCAACAAATAGTGTAGGGGAAAAATGGATATCCATAAGCAAAAGAATGCAGGTGGACCCCTACCTCACACCATATACAAAAATCAGTTCAAAATGGATCAAAGACCTCAACATATAAGAACCAGAGCTATACAACTCCTAGAAAACCATGTAGGGAAGCATCTTCCATATCTTGTGTTAGGTAAAGGTTTCTTAGACTTTACCCCCAAAGTACAAGCAACAAAAGAAATAATAGATACATGGGACCTCATCAATATTAAAAACTTTGGTGCATCGAAGTACTTTATCATGATAGTAAAATGATAAGCTACATAATGTGAAAAAATATTTGGAAACCCATATACAATAAGGGTTTAATGTGCAGAATATATAAAGAAATCTTACAGCTCAATAATAAAAAGACAAACAACCTAATTAAAATGGACAAAAAACTTGAATAGACATTTTTCCAAAGATATGCAAATGGCCAAAAAGCATCTGAAAAGATGCTCACCATCACTAGCTATTAGAGATATGGAAATAAAAACCACAATGGGATACCACTTCGCACCCACTAGAATGGCTAATATTTTAAAAAATGGAAAACTACAAGTGTTGGAGAGGATGTGGAGAAATAGGAACACTCAGTCATTGTTGGTGGGAATGTAAAATGGTGCATTCACTGTGGAGGACAGTTGGTCAGTTTGTCATTTCCTCTGGAAGTTAAGTATAGAATTACCATATTACCTGGCAATCCCACTTCTAGGTATATATCCAAAAGAATCGAAAGCAGGAATTTGAGCAGATATTTGCACATGGATGTTCATAGTGGCATCATTCACAATAGCCAAGAGATAGAAGCAACGCAAGTGCAAGTGTCCATCAAGTGATTAATGGATAAATAAAATGTGCTATATACATACAATGAAATATTATTCAGCCATAAAAAAGAATGGAGTTCTGATACATGTGACAAGATAGATGAACCTTTGAAGACATCATGTTGAATGAAATAGGCCAGACACAAAAGGACAAATACAGTATAATCTCACTGATATGAAATAATAAGATTAAGCAAACTCATAGAGTCAGAAACTAGAATATAGGTTTGGGTGCAGGGAGTGGGGAGTTAAATCTTAAATTGTACGGACTTTCTACTTGGATTGATGGAAAAGTTTTGGTAATAGATGATGGTGATGGTAGCACAGCATTGTGAACATAATTAACAGCACTGAATTATATATTTGAATGTGGCTATAAGGGGAAATGTTAAGTTGTATATATGTACTATGTTACTATACAGCTAGTATATACTGGGTACTTTGCTCGAAACCAATTACTCCAAAACGAAAAAACATGGTTTCCTCCATCGAGGAATTCACAGACTAATAACGCTTCAAAGTTCCTGATACTTTTGTCTCCATCAAAATAATGGCTGCTTTTAGTTTTTTAGAATTTTTAAAACATTTTTACTTGAAAAATACTGATAATCACATCAAAAATGCCACCCACAATCACATTTAAAAACTACCAAAGTTAGAAGTTAAAAATGATTCTCCCAATCTCATCCAGAAAGTAACTCCTTATTAAGAGTTTATTGTTATATACATATCTATATAGATGTATATATACATACACATAAATACTTAAAAAAAATAATAAATGGGTTCAGTCTATACATAGCTAACTTTATTTCACTTATGGTATCATTGAAATCTTTGCACCTTAGTACTTATTGCTCTATTTCATTTATTTTAATGGGGGCATAAATAGCTCATTCTATGGATATATTATAATTTATTTAGTCATTTCTATATTAATGGGTATCTATGTTGTTTACAATTTTTGCTATCAGAAATAGTTGCAATAAGCATCCCTACACACATATATTTATGTACTCATGCTATTATTTCTGTAGAATCAATTCTTAGAAGTGAGGCTGCTATACCAAGAAATATGCAGTTGATCTTGCTATGTTGGATACAGGCCATGTTAAATTTCAGCAAAAATTCATAAAAGTGTATGGTCTAAAATGTAAACCGTAATGTAAACAGTAGCTATGTGTCAATATTTGTACATCAGTTGTAACAAATGTACCATACATACATAAGAAGGTTATTAATATGGGAAGGGGGGGAAAGGGGAGGATGGTGGGTATTTTGGAGTCCCCTATATTCTGTATGTGACTTTATTGTGACCTAAATCTTTTTTGAAGACAAAGCAAAAAAAAAGTAAGACACTGGGGAAGAAATGGAAGAAAATGTCACTGTACATACAGGACAACAGATATTACAGTGATGAAAGGCTAGCATCAAAAAAAATTTTTTTAAATATTTTTCATTAATTTTTTAATATCCCAATTTTAAAATTTTAATTTAGTTTTAGTTTTTCTAAATTATTATGTATTTCATTTCTTATGTTTAAACCTATTATTATTATTTCACTTTCCTATTAATTGTATTTGGTAATATTCTTGGCTTCATTTTTGAAGAAGTTTTGGACCACAGAAGGGTTACAACTGTGGCAGGGGAGGATCATTGGTGTGGGGTGTGAGTGATGGGGAGGTAGTTCACCTGGGCATACATATAAGGCATATAAATGTGTTCAAATGTTCATGGGGCATTATCACAGTGGGTAGAGATTCACACAACAACCGAAAGAGTATTGAATTCCTATCCTGGAGAGCAACAATCCCCCGAGTACAGGGGCAATGACTGGCGAAGGAGGATGATCCACTGATGGGCCCTTGATATTGATGACTATAATTGTGAGTCTTTGCTCTTGAAATAGAAACTTAGCCTAGTGTTGTGATGTGCCTAAGAGTTGCCTCCTGAGAGTTTCCTTGTTGCTCAAATGTAGCCTCTCTCTAAGCCAAACTCAGCATATAAATGCATTACCTTCCCCCCAGCGTGGGACATGACTCCTGGGGATGAGCCTCCCTGGAACCGAGGGATTACTACCAAGCACCAACTAGCAATACAGTTGGAAAAAGACTTTGAATAAAAGGGAGAAAAGATAAAGACAAATGAGTTTATATGGCTAAGAGACTTCAAACTCAGTCAGGAGGTCATCCCAGAGATAACACTTATGCACATCTCAGCAGGATCGCATAGAATGCCAAAGTAGATACTACCCCCCAAATAGTTGGGCTCCTGAGCACTCTGGAGACACCCAGGTCCTACGGTCATGGCAGATAGCTCCAGAGTTTGGTGCCTTGCCAGTGGGCTCTACTTTGGAATTTATGCCCCTGAGTGTGACAGAGTTGGACTCAGTTGTGACTTCTCTACATATGCCTCTTCTGTCCCTTCTATTTGAACCTACAGTTGGTGCTGGAGTTGGTAGGTGCCTAAGAGACTTGAATCTTTGGGCTGTCCATGTGTCAGCTGGCTCTGAGCCTCAGTGGAGTTGCAACACCTACTCTCCTGTTCATTGGACTCACCCAGGACAACTAACAAGGAGGTGAGGATGGACAACCACCATACCAAGGATCTACAACTGCAAGAGAGTCCCATCCATCAACCATATGGGATCGAAGCCCCCTCTCAATTAGAGGTGGAGTGGGCAGCACCATTTCAAAATCCTCAGGATTGGGAAATAAAATATGGACTAGAGTGGACTTACTGGTATTCTACTATAGACTTATTGTGATTCTAGCAATGGAAGAAATTATATCATTGATGTGGAGACTGTGGCCACTGGAGGTGCTGAAGGCAGGGAGAGGGAAAAAGAGGTGTAATATGGGGTCACTTTCAGGATTTGGAATTGTCCTGAATGACATTGCAAGACAGATACAGGCCATTATATATCCTGCCATAGCCTACAGAATTGAGTGGAAGAGAGTGTAAACTACAATGTAAATTATAATCCATCATTAGTGGCAGTGCTCCAAAACGTGTTCATCAGTTGCAATGAATGTACCACACTAATGAAGGAAGTTGTTAATGTGGGAAAATGTGGGAGGTGTGGGGAGTGGGGCATATGGGAATCCCATATATATTTTTATGTAACATTTTATGTAATCTAAGTATCTTTTAGAAAAAATTAAAAACACATTTAAAAAAGATGAATGGGAAGGAGGAAGGAAGGAGGAAAGGAAAGATTGCTAGGATCATTAAATCATTCTTAGTATGAAAAAAAGTATGCAGCTGTAAATTTCATATATACTGCCAAATCTTTTCCCAGAAAGATCATGCAATTACTTTCTAAGGAAACTGTACCAATTTACATTCCCACAAAAAGTGTATGAGGATTGGTATTTCCCTGTATCCTTGACAACTCCAGATGTTATCAATATTTTACATTTTTGTCAATTTCACTGGATGTCTACTTCTGAAGGGAAGACTGCATTGCCTGCTCTCTCATTCCTGAGGCTCCTGGAAATTGGGCAAATTATGGGTATATTATTTTAGTGACAAAACATATATTACATATAAGCCTCCTCTGTCAACTCAAACTATAAAAATTATGGTCAGCATTTCCACTATTTTTGTCCCTATCCCTGCTATTCAATGGGAAAAAAACCTGAATTAGTGTGGCATAATCATGTAACACATCCATGTAACCTCCCAGCTTCAATTATGGTACAGGAAAACTGTGCAGGCTTGTTCCTGAAGGATAGGACTCTCTCCTTAGAGGATAACAATTACTGAAATAAAAACACTTAGAATAATAATATAATAACAATAATTGCATCAACACTAGCGATCTTTTACTGAGAACATCTAGTTTATTGAGTGCTTACTAGGTACCAGGTACTATACTAAGTATTTTAGATGGATCTCATTCTAGCCTCTCCACAATCCATAAGGTAGTTATTATTATTATCTTTATTTTACAGAAGAAACTGAGGCTTTAAAAACTTAAATACACTACTCAAGATTATGCAGCTGCTAAGTGGTCCAAATAGGATTTAAACCTGGACAATCTATCTCCAGAGCCTGTCCCCTTAACAACTATGCCCTGCCATCTGGAATCAAATATACCAGGACATGCAAATCAGCTCCACCATTTACTGGCTGTGTGACCTTATACAAATTACTTAACCTCTCTGAACTTCATTTTCTTCACTAACAACATGGGTTTCATAGCCCAGCCTTGCTTTCTCCAACATTGTCATTATCCTAAGACAATGTACATGAAGGTGCTTTGGAAACCAGAAGGCACTAGAAATGTAGTTCTTAACCTGGGGTCCAAAAAACAGGCTATGGGAGGTTTGTTGAATCCCTTGATATTGTCTGCAAGCTTTGCTTACATGTGTTTAAATGCATTTTTTTCTGGGAAGAATGACTATAGATTTCATCTGTTTGTCCCTTAGATAATATTAAAAACTGGTACAGAATATACTCATTTTGTTTTTAGACAACTTATATATAAAGCTCCCTTGATTACAGACCGCTCTGTCTCCCTATAGTTTCTTTGTATTTCCATAAAGCCTCATTTTATGAAGACAACCAGAGGAAACAAGCATGTTCTCAATTTCACATGACAGTCTTCTCCAAATTTGACAGTAATACTCTCTCCACACCTCCACCTCCAAACCTTATCAACTCATTCAATTGTTCATTCATTCCAGATGGTATTTAGCTCCAAATTCATGGCAAGCATTGTGCTGAGTGCCAAAAATACAGCAGACAACAACATTGCCTGCCTCATGAGACTTAGAGTCTAGTGGGGAAGACAAATTGCTCACGGCAAAAGAGGCTATGGAGAGATGAAGGGCAGAGTATGACAGAAGCACAGATGATTCCTGTATCTTTTTTATATAGTGAATGATGGAGTCCTCTCTAGCCAAGTCGCTTTCCTCCCAATGCACTTCAGTTTGTCTGGCTGTTCCTTTTACACTGAACCAGAAAGGCACACAGGTTTAGTAGAATCAGCACAGCAAGTAACAGCTCCATCATTACAGACCCTAAACTTAAATGAATGCAGCCTAACATCAAATCACTGTATTTTCTCAATTCTAAGGTTCATTATCTTTTAACATTTTAATATATGTGAAAGGGAGAAGTACCTGCCTACATTTTGTCCACTGAAGATCTTTTTGGCTCAATGATGCATCATCAAATGGTGGAAATATTGTGAATTCTTGGGCAATCACATCTCACACTCTTGACTCATATATAATCAAGCATGAGCTCTTTAAAATGTTAGACAAGGCCTTCAATGATCTGGCCTCTGCCTGTGTCCCTAGCTTCAATTTTCAATGCAAGCTGCCTTGACCCCTGGGATGGTGTCGATTTGGCCAGGTTATGGTGTCCAGTTGTTTGGTCAAGCAAGCGCTGGCCTGATTGTTACTGTGAGGGTATTTTGTGAATTGAAATCATTGAGAAGTTGATTGCATCTATGGCTGTTTACATCTACAATCAACTGAGGAGATTGCCTTCAACAATGAGAGATGTCTCATCCAATCAGTTGGAGGTCTTCAAAGGAGAAGTGATGATTTCAGCAGTCAGAAGATGGAATTTCCATCTCTACTGCAGCCAGCCAGCTTCTCCTGGGGGAATTCATCAAAAACCTTCAACAGAGTTCCCAGCTTGAAGCCTGCCCTAAGGAATGTGGACTTGTGCACAGTCACATGAGAGTATTTTATAAAATCTCATACTATATACAGATATCTCCTGTTGGTTCTGTTTCCCTAGAGAACTAATATAACCCCTATATGCCAGGCCTTCCAAATTGCTTTCAGGTACCAAACATGTAGGTCATTTCACGTCTATAACAGCTCTCTATGAACAACACATCTACCCCAACTAAACTGTATGACCAAGCCTGATTGTCATCCTATCTCAAGCACTTAGCATGACTCCCAGCAGAGAGGAGACATTAGACAAGTTTTAATGAATACTTAATTTATGGCCTTACTATTGACTAAAACCCCTACCCTTTTTCACATGGGTTTCCACCAAGCCCATCTCTTCCATCCTGTAATGGTTCAACTGGTCTCAAGCTCTACCTGATATATTACCCCATCTACAAAGCCTTCCCTAATTATCCCAGCCTGACAGACCACACTCTTCTCTGAATTCATGTTAAATTAATCATCTATACAAAGTTTAAAATATACGAGTTCTGAGTACATGCTGCATGGAATGTATGTATGTTTATATATACGTACAGGAGTTTGTGTGAATAATATATACATAACACATATCCCATGTTTAGGAAAGTATTGTTCACAAGTGAACTGAGGCGTGAATGAGAGAACTTTACCTAAGAGAAAGGGCTGTTAGCATTAATATGATTTTTACCCTCTGGAGCTTCTGATCTTAAACTTAGGTGGTTCATTTGAGATGTGGCTATCTTTCTCATGTCCCTGGTAAGTAACTCTTTTTATTTTTTTAAATATGATTGGGCAATCACTAGTGTATTTTAAAGAAATAAAACATACCATGTCCCACTTACCACCTCATCATAGAGATGATTTATAAGTCCTTAGAAATTTAGTAGATTTAAAAGGAAAAAAAAAAAAAACATTTTTTCCAAATAAATGCTTTCTCTGCTCTGGCTTAAAAATAAACTCCAACATGATTTATGAAATGTTCTTATTTCTGCAAGGTATTGTGGTTTCTGAAATAATGAAGTATAGTACTTGAAAATCACATTTAATTTACTCTGAGGGAAGCAAGCTAATGCCCAGCAAGGTTGCTGGGGAAACAGAAAAGCTTCTTTAGGGCAGTGTTGTAGCAGAGAAGTAAGCTGATATTTCACAATTTATTCATGGTCATAGCTCTGAACTCTTTCCTGATTTTTAGCAACATAGTCCTAATTTTATGTTAAATATTCACATACTCCTATAATCTGGTCTTATTTTAGGTTGCTGATAGAGATTTGAAAAGCAAAAAAAAAAAATTTGAGAATTTAAGCTGGTCTTTATCACAGTCCCTGTACATTTTAAGTTATTTTCCTAAAGCTCAGTTCAATAAAAAAATTACATCCAGTTTCGGCATCAGAGAAGCTCATTTTGGGCAATGGAAGACCATTTATCATTAAAGTTTTAGATGAAATAAAATAAGGGTTCTGGGCTTACAATGACTCTAATTATTCAGATAATTCACAAACGCCCTGATTTATGCTAAATACTTAGCTTTAATTACCCAGCAACATAAAGGAAGAGCGAGTAGTAAGATGAGTGTTGGAAAAAGGACCTATGTGGCAGAAGCTGTTAGTTGCTTTCCCAGTAGCCATTTCCCTCCCCCTTTCTCCTATTCAGAAAGAACTACCTCCCACTGTTGAAGGTGGATATACTAGATACGTTCTAATCCTCTCTTGCAGCTAAGAAGTGGATATTGACTATCTCTTATTTGGCCAAAGGAATCTGAGCGAAGTTGGCTGGGAAAGGTTTTACTCCACAATAAAAAGAAGAAATAGGGAGAAATGTTCCCTCTTTCTCTTCACTGGGCACGGTATGTCAGCATATGATGTCTGGGGCTGCTGCAGCCATTTTTGCAAACCAGAGGGGAGACACTGTTGACATGCTGAGGATGACAGAGTAGAAAGATGAGGAAAAAAACCCATATCCCTGATGACACTATTGAGTCACTGAATTAAGTAATCCTAGAAACACCCTAACTCTGGATGTGAGATAATAAACTTTTAGTCTTCATTATTTCAGCGACTTTTAGTTGGATATTCTGTTACTAGCAGCCAAAAGGATCATAGCTATTAAAAAACATCAATTTTTCCTGCATATTCTCCAAAGTCACCAGGTTGACTTTTTTTTCAAGAGATGGAAATATAAATCAGAATGTCTGAACAAAGGAAAACCTTTAGAAATAATTGGGTCTAATGATTTTAATTTGGTGGGAGAATCATCTCTGGGATGTTTCCTCCAAACTGTATACATCCTCCCACAATCCACACAGGTAAATTATCACTGCTGTAATGAGACAATTCACTGATGAGATTATGCCTTCACATGGGTGTACTACTGAAGCAGGGGATGAGAGGGAGAAAATGAATGAATGATGATCATCTCATCTAGTCCAATGTTCTCATTTCACAGATGATGAAACTGAAGCCCACTGAGTTTTTTGAAGTCACTCAGAAAGCAGTACCTAAGAGTGGACAAAGTACTAAGGGAGTTTTAGAGGAGGAAAGGAGCACATCCTCCTCAAAAGATGGACAAAATCAACATACCTGATACTCATTATTTAATGGCCAGCTGGGAAATTCTATGCACAGACAACAGACAGATACTTTTGTCTGTTCATCAAGCTCAAACTCCCTTGCCTGCCATTCAAAGCCCTTCTCAGTGGGTCCTGCTGCATTTCTCTCTACTCCCCAGTACTCCATTGCTTTTCAGTGTTCCATGAACAAGCCAGGTTCATGCAGCCAATCCCACCCCCCACAACTTGGGATGCCCTCCGATTTTATCTTCTGGACTTCTGGATCCTATCCATCATTACATGTGTCATAACCATCATTACCCATTTCATTTGAAGGCAACAACCGCAAAAAAAAAAATTATTCCTGTAACCTCTACCTTCACAGTTTCATACTTGTACAACATGGTGGTTTGCACAAAACCTAAAATAAAATAAAATAGACCATCAAGTGAAATCGCAACAAATTAAGTTGCAATTCATCTACCTAGTAATGTAACATAAGCACTTTACATCTCCCTGATTTTAATGGCATCAAAAAAGGTTCAGAGAAAACTGTATTTTGCTTGGATATATGGTATTTTGGGCAAAACGTGAAGCCAAATTATTAGAGGACTATAAAGAGAAAAAGGCAAGGCAGCAATTACACTGCTGATTTAACAGCACATAATGTCAGGGCTGAAAGGCCCTTAGAAATCATTTTGCCCACTGCCTCATTTTACTTATGGGGAAACCGAGTTCCAGAGAGGCAATGCGGTTACGTCCTCATCCAGTGGCCTTCAATTCTTGTCGCCAAGGCCCTCCCTAGAGGGAAAAGTTAGACTTTGGACCTCAATGATAACAGCTATCTACAAATCTGAGAACTTGGGGATCACTCCTTCAACCATCTAAACTCAGGTTGCACTGGCCAAATGTACTGCATCCAGGAGTCTTTATCTTTTTTCCTAACTTGTTTTTCCCCCAGAGTTCTTTTATTATCTCCTGTTCCTCATACTTTAACACCGACACAAAAAATATTACATCATTCTATTGTCACAATAAATAAGATTTCCAGTAAAAACAAAAATAAAAACAAAAATTAACAATGGTGGATCAACAAACCTTCCCAGGTCTCCAAGTGATATAAAATTCCAAGATTTATGAGAGGCCACTCAAAGTGGCTTTATTCTGATTTTAGTCTTGGGCGGGATACATTTAAATTACACAAATAAAGAGCAGTACGGTTTTGCTGAAGATGTGCTCTACCAAGAGTGAAGAAAATCTGGCTCCAACTCTACTCCTGGCTTGTTTATGACCTTGATTAGCAGTCCTTTCGTAAAATGAGAGTATTGGCCTAGATTGATGTTTTTCAAACTAGGATCTGCAGATGTATTGGGGGAAATGGTTTGCTCAAGGCTATTAGAATATACTAATTCTGTGTTTTCCTTTTTATGGTAATATATTTAAAAATTTCCATAGATATATTCTTTTTTTTTTTAATTTTTATTGTGGGTAAAAATAAAAATTTTCACAATACATACCAACATTTGCAAAATGATCTATAAATATATATGCATATATGTGCATTTGCTTACAAAATGTTATTTATATATATATACATATATTTTAAGAGGTGCTTAGATTACCTAAAATATTACATGGAACCCACTGGGATTCCCATGTTGCCCACCTCCCACACCTCCCACCACATCCCACACAAACATCTCCCACAAGTGTGGCCCACCACCCTCAATGGACTTACACATCCTGGGGCCTTGCCACCAACCATAGACCACAGTTCACATCATATACCACACTCTCTCCCACACAGTTCTGAGTGGTGTGTGCTGATTTAAAATGGCCTACATCCGTCACCACAACGGTACTCAGGATAACCTCCAAATCCCAAAGAAGCCCCTGTATTTCAACTGCTCGTCCCCTCCCTGCCCCAAAAGTGTCAAGTGGCCACTGGCTCCACCTCATTGTTATAATTTCTTCCATTGCTAGAATCACCATATGTGAACAACAGATATATTCTTATAACCAAGTACTGCCATGTTATGTTATTTTATTATCCACTTATGTTCTTGTGTTAACATTAGAATGGACATCCAGTAGAGTACATCTGTAATTGTTAAAAGCTAAAGACAAAAAAAAAAACCCACAAAGGTGGATATATGAGACAAAAGATATATACCTGCCAAACCAAAGCCCTGTATAAAATGCAGGTGTCCTTTGACCTAGAAAAAATGGGTGGGAGAAGAAATTCATCACAGAAGCTCTAAGTATAAGCAGTTTATATATAGTTTTATATATTTTACTTTATATATATTATGTTATATTCTTATTTTAGTACATTCTTAAAGTACTTTAAGTTGACACTGAGAGTCAGTAAGAATTTGTCCCCCTTTAAAAGTGGTGTCTACATTGCTCAATTCAGAAAAACAGGCTTAGATGATTTCTCAGCCCCTTGTGGCTGTGACATTCTTTGAGTTTATTATAACATTGACTCCAAGATACTACTTACAGATCCTAAATGAATTGAACTGGAGGATTAAACAATAGCCAATGAACATTCTCCCCTTTTCAGTATATCATCCATAAATAGAGTTTAGAAGAATTTTTTTCATAAATTTTCCAATTAAAGGCAATATGCCAGAATGCAAACAAAATTGAGGAAAAATAGCATAGTGTTCTGGATGGGCCACTTTCTTAGGGATGGTTGTAATATCATTGGCAGTCATCTTGGTAGCATTTTCCACAAAGGACAATTGCTTGACACACTATACCTGCCACAAAGTTTGTTGGTTTAATTTAAATGAAAAACTCAGTATCAGAAACCAGGGGGAAAATGTTGTTTGCAAATCACTAAGTCATTCATGTGGATATGCGCCATTCTTCCTCCTCATTCGTCACACAGAGATCCCTGGTCTGGCTACATCCCTGACGAGTAATATTTTTTATAATGTTCTTAAAAGTGATTGCTTGCAGCATCTTATAGTCTTATCTCAGCTTGTGCAGCTTCTCATTAATATTCTGTACATATGGAAGAGTTTTCTCTATCATTGTCCATTAACAAGGAGAATAATCACTCATTCAGTTATCAAGCAGTCAGCAAAGACCTGGCCTTGCACCCTTAGTGCAAAGAATCATGGGATATCAAGAAGGTTAAATGTGGTTGACATTATGATGGTTACATTTTTTATATATAATTAGAGTTCTATAACCCAGTTGATGAAAGATAAGCAAAGAGGTATTAAAGTCTTTTAGGGCAAAGAGACCATATTAGTGACTCTGTACTTCTTAGAAGAATGACAAAAACCGTATTTCAGCTGATACATACCAATGAACATTCTTTTATGGAAAACAAGAAAAGGTCATAAGTTTACATATAAATGACACATTATGAAATAACATTTTAAGGAAAGTGAGTTAAGTGATACTAAGTTATTTCAAAATCGAAATGGGACTGGGCATGAGGAGAGAGAACACAAAACAGTTAACTGACTGAACCACTATCAGAAGCCAAAGGTTCAGAATGACAAAAATCAAAACGCTCCCTGCTGAACCTGTGGGATGATCATGTAGCCATTCAGGTCATTTTCATTTTGAAAATTTCAGAATCTCTGTAGAGACATCTGGTGAATGAAAACATATATACTTCACAACAGCAATACCAGAGAAGGGAAAAGGTAACCAGACTTTTAGGAAAGTATATCTATAAATCTAATGTAGTCTATTCCAGATATAGCTAATGGTCAGATTTCAGGGCTGGATGGCAGTGACTCAATTTTCAGTGTCCTCCCTAAGGGGCCACTGATCCCATCCAGGTGAGGTGATAAAGGTCTGGGGAAAAGAGTGGCTGTGGGAAATGAATAGGATGGAACAAATCCAAGAGTCACTACCAAAGAAAATAGGATCTGAAGAATGATTGGCTGGGGTGTGGACAGAGTAAAGGGAATCACTGAACTGACAAGTAGAAGTCATGGGTTCTCTGCTCTCTCACTTTCTAGTTGTATGATCTTGAACAACAATTCTAATATGTCAGAAAAAAATGATTCCCTATATATAAAATGGGGATAACTATATCAATTCTGAGGTGGGACCCAGATGCAGGCATGTAATGAAAATACTTTTCAAAGTACATAGTCTTACAAAATGTAGGGTGGAATGATGATCGACTGGGGCAAAGTGAAGAGAGGAACAGATTTGGATATGGAAGAATTTAGGAGTTTTGAAGATACTAGGGGGAAAAGTGTTCTCCATCACCTGCACATATATTCAGAGCTGGAATTCAGTTTTTCCTGTAAGGGTTAGAAGCTAAAGAATGGGTCTTCTGTGTAGGGAACCTCTCCTTTCATGTCCTCAAAGAAGAAAGAAGTTGGTTATTAGTGGAGGAAAGGAGAAAGTGACCAATTATATTGCCAGATGTCCC
Source organism: Tolypeutes matacus (assembly GCA_026826555.1). Classification (NCBI taxonomy): domain Eukaryota; kingdom Metazoa; phylum Chordata; class Mammalia; order Cingulata; family Chlamyphoridae; genus Tolypeutes; species Tolypeutes matacus. Next base: position 6,649,522 of record JAKSZT010054138.1, on the reverse strand, counting down.
AGAAACTGAACCGTGTGCACAGAAACTTCTTTGGTCTGCCCCAGAACACGGCTGGAGTTCCTATCTCCCAAATTGTTTCTGAATCTTTGGAGGTTCTCTATGGGTCCTTTCAGCACTACTAAAGTAGAACACAGTATTATATCTCTGGCACAGCTTCCCTAGTAGTAAAAACATGGCATTATATCTCTGGCACAGCTTCCCTAAGAATAAAAACATGGGGACAGAAAGGCAGGGGTAGAAAATTCCTGGGGCCCCAGCCAGAGTGAATTTTAGCAAATGGCATATCTCCATAGAACTTGTCATATGGCAAGGGGATGCAGCAAGAATATTCCATATCAATTCCCTAAAGCCATCGGCATTCAGAGCCACTTCTCCTCTACCAATGCAATGGACAGACTTCAGACTTAAATCCACAAATAACAGCCCCAGTCCTGGGAATAAAGACGTAAAAGGGAAGCGTTATATTCAGTGAATCCTTAAACCCGAGCCAGCTAACTGTGAACTAATAAAGAGGGCCAAAGGAGACTCTTGATAAAGGTTACACACATCTAAAATAAACTGGAGCAAGGTTAGGAAGGGGAGAGATCTTTGCCACATCCACAGGTCAGGTCCACAAGGACTCCCTGAAAAGATGGATGGCACAATATGTACCTAGAGAATGAAGAAAGGGTGTGTTCACGTGCTCTCAGAAAAACCTCTCGCATTCAGTGGCGATCTTGAGCACCACCTAGAGGAGTAGAGCAAAAATGCCACAATCTACGTGGGACTTAGGATTGACCTGTCTCCTTTCAGAGATCTATTAAGCACCCATGCCCAATTGCAGTCACATGTGGCTGACTGTGACATGAAGCTCATGTGTTGTAAAACCCTAGAAGCTGATCTGGCTACCGCAGTTGCATTCTATATATAGAAATATGAGTGGGCACACCACAGGGGCATCACATGAAGAGCATTTGAACACACATATGCAACATTTCACTTCTGTTAGATGGTTTTGCTCCCAACAACAACCTTGTGAAGATGGCCAGGCAGGTGTTAGCCTTATTTTACAGATGGAAAAAAGAGCACTGGGCTCATTCCTGAAGCTCTAAGAAGGAAAATGATTTAGCCCAAGGTAACTCAGATACTGGTGTCCTAGGAGCTGAAACCTCAACCACAAGGCAATGTTGGAGAATCTGGTCTGTGCTCACAAATTCTCTTCAATATTTGGAGATATCTTCATCCACTCCCAAAGAAGAAACCCCACTGGTCCTCTGTCGGAATATTTCTGGGAACTATGGTCCAGAAAGAGATGGAAGATGAGCCCTTAGCAATGTGGTTCAGTATGAAGCCCAATTTCACCATTTTATGCCTCCAGATTGGATTAATTTTATGATGATGGAAATGGTTACCAAATTTGACATTACATGGTTTAAAAAAAGTTTTGTGTAAGGAATCATCTCTAATCTTTATAGAATGAACAGAGAGGATAGTTCCTACATTTTTCCTGAATTTATTCTGAACTGGGATTCCAAGGGTTCCCTCACTAAATATCAAGCCAAATTAGGATATAAGAATCTTGTCTGTGTAATAAATTATGAAAGACTAGCAACTTATTTTATGAATTAGAGTTGGATTTTCTATATGTATCATACTCCAAAGTAGCACTCCAGGGTCTCAAAATACAAAGAAGTCAACAATATTATTTTCATCTGTATAGCCAAACATCAGACTAAATGTTCTTTGAATATATAATGTAAAGATGAATTTAATGAAACTGATAGCTGAACTATTATAAAAGAGAAAGACTGTCACATGTTTAGAGACACAGAGAGAGAAAGAGAGGGCAAAAGACATAGATAAAGAATTCTGCACCAAAAGACAATGCCATAAAGAAATGAAGAGAGAGAAATTCATAAAAAGAGATGCACTTAAAAAATTGGAGGCAGATACATAAGGCACCAGGGATAGTTGGGTGCTGCTCCCAGCTAGGATACAAATTTACTCTGTAACCTTAGGAAATTATATCTTCAGGTCCTCTCTCTGGGCCTGGTTAGGGTTAGTGGGAGGCGGTGGTTAGGAGAGTAGTTCCAGGAGATTTCATGCTTTATCTCAATTTTTTTTCTGTGCAAGAATACTACTGTTTAAGGACCCTAGGCCACACTGAGTATATCACTTTTTTTCCTAAAATTTATAGACTTACAAAATCTAAGGGTAACAGTAGAACTTACTTTTTCAAAATCTATCATACAAAAATTCCAACGATTGTACATATCACAATAAATTCAATGAGATGGTCAAAGAGATTAAAGATAATAAGAAGACACTGGGTGTACATAAAGAAAAATTTGAAAGCTTGCAAAGAAAAATAACAGATCTCATGGGAATGAAAGGCAAAATAGATGAAATTTAAAATACACTGGAGGCATATGACAGCAAATTTGATGACTCAAATTGACATTTTAATCTCTTTAGTTTGTTTTCTTCTGATTAAACTTTTCTATTAAAATTTTTTGAAGAGGCAGAAGAAAGGATCAGTGAGCTACAAGACAGGATAACCAATATCAAACAGACAGAAGAACAGATAGAAAAATGAATGGAAAAAATTTAGCAGGGACTCAGGGAACAGAATGACAACACAAGGTGCACAAACATATGTGTCATGGGTATCCCAGAAGGAGGCATGAAAGGAAAAAGGAAGAAAGAATATTTGAGGAAATAGTGATTATAAATTTCCCAACTCTTTTGAAAGACATAGATATCCATGCCTACGAAATGCAATGTACTCCAATCTGAATCAATCTGACTAGACATACTCAAAGACACATACTAATCAGAATGTCAAATTCCAAATCTGTAGAGAGAATTCTGCAAGCAGCAAGAGAAAAGTGAATCATCACAACAAGTGATGTACATTAAGACTAAGTGATTGGGGGGCAGATGTGGCTCAAATGGTTGGGTGTCCATCTCCCATATAGAGGGACCTGGGTTTAATCCCTGGGCTCTCCCAGGAAAATTTAAAAAAAACAATAAAGAGAAAAAGAATATAAAAGGCATGTGGGCCACCAGGCCCTGCGCATGGACTCACTGTCAGGCCCTGCACGCAGGTGTGCCAGGCCCTGCTGAGCCACACAGCATGATGATGACATAACAGGAGAGTGACACAGGGGAGAGCCAAGACGAGACGTGCTGAAAAATGAGGAAGTGAGGTGGCGCAGGTGGCAGAATGCCTCCTTCCCACATTGGATTCCCAGGAACGAATCCCAGTGAAGACAGGAGGAGAAGAATGAGAAGAGAGGGCAGGAAACAGACACACAAAATTGTCCAGTGAATGGACACAAAAACAACAAAAAACGGGGGGGGGGGGCGTTAAAATGGATAAAAGTAAAATAAATAAATAAATCTTTTTAAAAAAGGCTAAGTGATTGACAAGGTCCTGCCTTTCAAGAAATAATAAAGAGAGTTCTGCAACAGGAAAGGAAAAGACAGGAGAGAGAGGGTTGAAGAAGAGTGTAGAAATGAAGATTATTAGTAATGGTAACTAAAAGGATAAAAAGAGAGAAAAAATAATATATGATAATATAAAAACCAAAAGATAAAATGGGTAAAGTAAGTACTGCCTTTACAGTAATAACACTGGATGTTAATGGATTAAACTCGCCAATCAAAAGTCATAGACTCCCAAGTCACCTGGTGAGGAGATGATGATGGACAACCGCCATCCCAGGGAATGGAGAGAGTCTGTAGCTGCAGGCAGGATAATCCCATCCATCGTATCCATGGGATATACACTAGTAATGAACAATCTGTGGAGCAAATCAGGAAAAAAATCCATTTACAATAGTGACTAAAAGAATCAAATATTTAAGAATAAACTTCACCAAGAACGTGAGGGACCTGTACTCAGAAAACTACAAAACATTGCTAAAAGAAAGCAATGAAGATCCTCATAAATGGAAGGATACTCCATGTTCATGGATTGGGAGATGAAATATTGTTAAGAGGTCAATTTTTCCCAAATTGATTTACAGAATCAAAGCCACCCCAACCAAAATTCCAACAGCCTACTTTGCAGAAATGGAAATGCCAATTATCAATTTTATCTGGAAGGTTAAGGGGCCCTGAATAGCCGAAAATATCTTTTAAAAGAAGAACGAAGTTGGAGAAATCTCAATTCCTGACTTTAAAGCATATTACAAATTTATAGTGATAATAACAGCATGCTACTTCCATAAAGATAGACACATTGGCTAGTGGAATCAAATTGAAAGTTCAGAAATAGATTCTCACATCTATGGCCAATTGATTTTTGACAAGGTTGTCAAGCCCACCCACTGGGAGAAAACAGTCTCTTCAAAAAATGGTGCTGTGAGTCCTGGATATCCATATCAAAAAGAAAGAAAAAGGACCTATATTTCACATCTTATATAAAAATTAACTCAAAATGCATAAAAGATCTAAGTATAAAAAGCTAGAACCATAAAATGCATAGAAGAAAATGTAGAGAAACATCTTCAAGACATTCAGGTAGGAGGTGTTTTCTTAAACCTTACATATTAATTTATAGAGACAGAATTAAATTAGTGGTTATGTAGGCCTGGGGAAGGATGGAGGGATTGGGAGTTGACTGCTAAGGGGTATGGGGTTTTTCTTTCTGGAATAATGAAAATGTTTGAAAATTGATTGTGGTGATGAATGCACAACTCTGTGAGTATACTAAGAGCCATTGATTGTACACATTGGATGAATTATATGGTATGTGAAAATATCTCAGTAAAACTGCTTTTATAAAAAAGAAATGGTAGAAATAAAAAAGCACTGTAACACAAATGAAGAATGCCATTAATAGGCTCATTAGTATACTGGATATGGACAAAAAAGACTTAGTGAGCTTGAAAATGTCAGTAGAAACTTCCCAAAATTAAATTAAAAGACAAAAAAAAAAAAGACTGACTAAACAACAGAATATCCAAGAACTATGGGACAATTAAAAAAAGTGTAACATATGGCTAATTGAAGTCCCACAAGGAGAAGAAAAAGAAAAGAAAAGAAGAAAAATTTCAAACACTAATGGCTTAGAATTTGCCAAAATTAATGACAACAAACCACAGATCCCAGAAGTTCAGAGAACACCAAGAAGGATAAATTAAAAAACTCTCCACCAAGGCACCTCATATTCAAACACCATAAAACCAAAACAAAGAGAAAATCTTGATTCTAACACTATATATTTGCTTGTTATAATTAGGTCATATCAGTGAGATCATACAATATTTGTCCTTTTGTGTCTGGGTTATTTCACTCAACATACTTTCCTCAAGGTTCATCCACATTGTAGCATGTACCAGGACTTCAATCTTTTACATATTCTTAATTGTTCGAAAGAATAATTTAAAAGTAAAAACAGTGACATTGTATTGGGTGATCATTCATAAGTGAAATGAATGAAAGAAATATTATAAGGGGTAGGAAGAAGGAATTGGGAATATTCTGGTATAAGGTACCTGCACTACCCATGAAGCAATACAGTGTTACTGGAAATCAAATGGGATGAGTCGTAAGTGAAAACTGCAAATTCTAGGATAACCACAAAAAATTCTTTTGAAAGAAGTATAATTGATATGTTAAGAAGACAGAAAATGGAATTATATAAAATGCTCAATTAAAACAAGAAAAAGTAGGAAAAGAGAAGATTAAAAGAAGAAAGAACAAGTGCAACTCATACAAAACAGTTAAAAAGTGGTAGATAGTACCCCAATTATATCAATAACCACTTTAAATTGAAATTATATCAACAAACCAATTTAAAGACAGAAATTGTCAGAGTGGATTAAAAGACAAATACATATTTTCTACAAGGAAATATATGTTGTTACAACAGTTTGAAGATTATAGTGGATGCCAGAAAAATCATGTCCTTAGAGCAAATCCATTCCTGTGCATGTAAACCTATTGCAGTTGGGAACTCTTGATTAAATTACTTCTGTTAAGGGCCTTTGATTAGATTGCATGACCCAGAGTGGGTCTTAACCCTCTTACTGGAGTTCTTTATAAATGGAGGACTAAAATCAGCAGACACGCAAGAAAAAGCTGCAGAGGCAGAGCAACACCGAGAGGCTGAGAGAGAGTTACAGGAGGCCAGAGGCTAGAATCAGCAGAGCAGAGAGGCATGGAAAGAGGCCTCCAAGAAGATGAAAGAGATGAGGCCTGGAGGAGTAGGGTGAGACAAGCCATATACCTAATTGCCCACAGCTGAGCTCTGGAAGAAAATAATCCTGGAGGAGAAGGCAGAGACCCAGTCTAGCAGAGCCACCACTGTGTCTTGCCACATGGCATGAGTTCAGAATCCCCAGTAGCCAATTTTCTGTGAGACAGCATCTCTGATGATGCCTTGATTTGGACATTTTCACAGCCTCAGAACTGTAAGCTTTTAACATAATAAATTCCTATTATAAAAGCCAACCCATTTCTGGTATATTGCTCCCAGAAGCTTCTTAGCAAACTAAAATGATTGTCTAGAAGGAACCCCCCTTTAATGTAAAGACAGATCTAGATTAAAGGTAAGGAGATGGAGACATTTGTAACATACTGACATTAGAGAAAGGTGGAGTAACTATATAAATTTCTGGCAAAGCAGACATCAGAACAAGGAAAATCATCAGAGATAGAGTGACATTATCCAAGAAGACGTACTAACACTTAACATGTATACATCTAACAACAGAGTGTCAAAATGATTGAGGCAATCTCTGATAGCAGTGCAATGAGAAAAAGATAAATGCACTATTATAGTTTGAGACTTTTACACCCTGCTTTCAATAATTAATATCTCCAGAGGCTGGAAAACTGCAAGGATGTAGTTACTCTGCATAGCACCCTAAATCAACAGCATATAATTGACATTTGTACATCATCCAACAGCAGCAGAATGCACATTATTATCAAGCTCACATGGAATGTTCAGCAAGCTAGAACACATTTTTGGCCACAAAACACACCTTATCAAATTTAAAATAATATAAGTCATACAAAGGATACTCTCAGACAACAAAGGAATTAAAGTAATAAATAACAGGAATTAAAGGAAATAAATAACAGGAAAATAGCTAGAAAATCCCAAAATAATTTAAAATTAATCAACACAATTCTAAATAACATATGGGTAAAAGAAGAATCCACAAGAGAAATTTTTTTAAAATTGTTTGAACTAAATGAAAATAAAAAGACAACTAATCAAAATGTGTGGGATAGAGCAAAAGCAGTCCTTGGAGGGAAATTTATAATATTGAGTGCAAATATTAGAAAATAAGAAAAATCTACATCCAATAATCTAAACATCCACCCTAAGAAACTAGAGAAAGAAAGGCAACTTAAAGCTAAAGCAAGAAGAAAAAAAAAAGAAATAAGTATTAGAGCAGAAAATCAATAAAACTGAAAAGAGGAAATCCTAGAGGAAATGAATGACATCAAATTCAGTTCCTTGAAAAGGTTATTAAAATTGAGAAAATTCTACACTGGCTAATGAATAAGAGAGAGAGAGAAGAAGAAAATCAATAATATTGGAAATGAAAGAGGAGACATCACTACAGATCCCATGAACATCAAAAGGATAATAAAGGAACATTTTGACTCATATGCCTACATGATAGGCTTATAATTTGATAGCTTTGATCAAATTAACCAATTCTTTGGAAGACATAAACACCAAAACTCACATAAGAAGAAACAGATATTCTGAATAGACCTATATCTTTTAAAGAAATTGAATCAATTATTAATAACCTTTCATAAAAGAAAGCACCAGGCCCAGATGGTTTCACAGGCAAGTTCTACAAAATATTTAAGGAAGAAAAGTTACCTATTCTCTACAATCTCTTCCAGAAAAATAGAAGCAGAAAGAATACTTCCTAAGTCACTCTATGAGGTTAGCATCACTCTAATATCAAAAGCAGATAAAAAACATTACAAGAAAGGCACCTCTGATGAAAATAGATGCAAAAAACCTCAACAAAATATTTGAAAAAAAGATCCAACAATGCATTAAAAGAATTATATATTACAACAAAGCAGGATTTATCCCAGGCATGCAAGGCTAGTTTAACTTACAAAAATAAATTAATGTAATCCACCACATCAACAAGCTAAAGAAGATATGATCATATCGATTGACTGAAAAAAGTATTTGACAAAAGCCAACACCCATTCATAGATAAAAACTCTTAGCAAACTAGAAATAGATGGCAACCTCCTCAACTTGATAAAGAACATCTACAAGAAACCTACAGCTAAAATCATACTTAATAGGGAGAAACTGCGTGCTTTTCCCCTAAGATTGGAAACAGCAAGGATGTCTCTTCTCATCACTCTCATTCAACATAGTGCTGAAAGCTCTAGCTAGTGCAATAAGAAGGAAAAGCAAATAAAGAGTATACAGATTATGAACGAAGAAATAAAACTGACTTTATAAGAAGAGGACATGATTTTCTATATAGAAAATCCCAAAGAATTCACAAAAAAATCTCCTGGAAGTAATAAGTTATTATAGCAACATTGCAGTATACAAGATTAATATATAAAAGTTAATTGCTGGGGAGCAGCAGATGTAGCTCAAGTGATGGAGCACCTGCTACTCATGTACGAGGTCCTGGGTTCAATACCTGGTACCTCTTAAACAAACAAACAAACGAACAACAACAAAAAAAAAAAAAAAACCACCTCTCACTAGGGAGCGGATCCCCGGTACTTCCTTAAAAAAAAGTTAATTGCTTTCCTCTGTACTAGTAATGGAAAGTTGGAAGTTGAAATGAAAAACAATATAATTTATATTAGCAACAAAAATGTAATATTTAAGTATAAATACAATAAAATATATATGGGATCTATATATGGAAAACAACAAAACACTGTTGAGAGAAATCAAAGAAGATCTGATAAATAAATGGAGTGGTATTCTGGATGGGAAGATTCAATATTTTAAGATGTCAGGTCTTCCCAACTTGATCTTGTTATCCCAGTCCAAATCCAAGCAAGTTATTTTATGGATAGCAACAAACTGATTCTAAAGTTTACATTGAAAGGCAAAAGAATTAGAATAACCAATGCAATACTGAAGAAGAACAAAGGTGGAGAACTGACACTCCCTAAAATCAAAACTTAACTACTAAGCCACATTAATCAAGACAGTGTGGTCAATGGAACAGAACACAGAGCTCAGAAATAGACTCAAACAAATATATTCAATTTATTTTTTATTATAATCAATTTTATTGAACCGTATTCATAAACCATACAATTCCTACATACATCTAAAATGTACAATAAATAGCATTTAGTATAATCACAGAGCTGTGTATTCATTACTTCAGTCAATATTAGAGCATTTTTATTACTCCAAAAATGAAAAAAAAAAAAATCAAACAAAAAACCCTAGCTCTTAATCTCTCTATCCTTCTCCTGCCACACATAACTGCTAATCTATTTACATCATTCAACTGATATTTGACAAAGGAAAATGCAATTCAATGGAGAAATGACAGTTGTTTCAACAAATTGTACTGAAACTATTGGACCTTCATATGCAAAAAAAAAAAAAAAAAAAAAAAAAAAGAATCTTACACCTGTCACAAAATGAGCTCAAAATGGATCACAGACCTACATGTAAAATATAAAACCATAAAATGTCTACAAAATAACACAGAAACTCCACATCACGTGACCTTGGGTTTGGCAATGAGTTTTTTGATACAACACCAAAGCATGATCCATGAAAGAAAAAATTGACAAGTTACACTTTATTAAAATCAAAGACTTCTGCTCTGCAAAAGACCCAGTTAAGAAAATGAAAAGAAAAGCCATAGGCTGGGAGAAATTATTGGCAAAACATATTTCCAAGTAAGGACGTGTATCCAAAATACACGGAGAACACTTAAAATTCAACATAAGAACACAAACAACCCAAAGTAAAAATGGGCAAGGTATCTAACAAACACTTCAACAAAGATGTTATACAGATGACATGTAAGCTATGTAAGTATGTCAAACATCATTTGTCACTAGAGAATTGTCAATTAAAACAATGAGGTTCCTCTACACATTTATTAGAATGGCTAAAATAAAAAAATAATAAACCCTGACAAAACCAAATGCAGGTGAGGATGTGGAGCAAGAGGAAATCTTGTTCCTTGCTGATACGAATGCAAAATGGTACAGTGTATTGCAAGACCTGAGATTCCAAGTTCTGCCTTGACATCTTTGAGCCTCACAGGGCCCGAAAGTCCTAATGATGAGTTTCTCTGCTCTCGTCAGATATGTCCCCCACCCAGAGGAAAAGACTTCCCACCTGGCTAGTTCCCTTATCAGCTGGACCAGTTGCATACCATCCATCCTCAAACGAGTGGGTTTCACCTGCCTGCAAGTCCACAGTATTATTAAAACAGGCCAATCACATCCACCCACAGGAACCAAGGGTCATCCCATCCTCTGGTCACCACAAAGCCTGCCTCCAATAGTTCCTGATGGTTCACTTTGTTCCTGAATGCAAACCCCATGTGGGCCTTCATGGTGTGCAGTGCCCTCCTCCCCAGGGCTATGGGTATATATGACTAAGAAACTGTTGCCAATCTCAGCAAAAGAGGCATCCACCAGGAAAGAGTAACAGTCATAAATATCTATGCACATAACCAGGGTGCCCCAAAATACATGAAGGAAACTCTAGCAAAACTGAAAGGAGAAATAAACATCTCTACAATAATAGCTTGAGATTTCAACATGACACACATATCAATATATAGAACAATCAGACAGAAGGTCAACAAGGAAACAGACAACTTGAACAATATGATAAATGAGCTAGACCTAATAGACATATACAGATCATTATGCCCCAAATCAGCAGGCTATACATTCTTCTCAATAGCTCATGGATCCTTATCCAGGATAGATCACATGTTGGATGTAAAACGCATGTCGATTAATATAAAAAGACAACTTATACAAAACAGGATGATATTGGCATAAAGATACACACATTGATCAATTTAATCGAATTGAGAGTTTAGAAATAGACCCTCACCTCTATGGTCAACTGATTTTTTACAAGCCTACCAAGTCCACATTACTGTGACAGAACAGTCTCTCCAAAAACTGGGACTGGAAGAAGTGGATATACATAAACAAAAGAATGAAAAAAAGGACCCCTATGTCACTCCCTATGCAAGAATCAACACAAAATGGATCAAACACCTAAACATAAATGCCAAGGCCATAAAACTCTTAGAAGATAATGCAGGGAAACATATTTGAGATATTGTGGTAGGTGGGGGTCTCTTAAATCTTACATAAAAAGCATGAGCAACAAAAGAAAAAAAAACAGATAAATGGGACCTCCTCAAAATTAAAAACTTTTGCACCTCAAAGGACTTTGGGAAGTGGGTAAAAAGGCAGAAATATGGGAGAAAATATTTGAAAATCACATGTCAAAAAAGGGTTTAATATCCATGATACATAAAGAGATCCTACAACTCAACAATAAAAAGACAACCCAATTATTAAATGGGCAAAAGACTTGAATAGGCATTTTTCTAAAGAAGAAATACAAATAGAGAAAAAAACACATGAAAAATTGTTCCACATCACTAGCTATCTGGGAAATGCAAATGAAAACTACAATGAGCTATTATTTCACACCTTCTAGAATGGTCACTATTTTAAAAAAAAACAGAAAACTACAAGTATTGGAAGGGATGTGAAGAGAAAGGAACACTTATTCATTGTAGGTGGGAATGTAGTATGGTACAGCTGCTGTGGAAGTCTTTGGGGGGGGAATCCCTAAGGAATTTAAATATAGATCTGCCATGTGACCCAGCAATACCACTAGTAGGTATATACCCAGAAGAACTGAGGCCTGAGACAAACATACATCTGCATACCAATATTCATAGCTGTATTATTCACAATTGCCAGAAGATGGAAACAAAACAAGTGTCCATCAACTGACAAATGGATAAACAAATTGTGGTATATAAACACGATGGAATATTATTCAGTAGTAAGAAGAAATGAAGTCATGAAGCATATGACAACATGGCTGAACCTGGAGGATGTTGAATGAAGCAAGCCAGGCACAGAAGAGCAAATAGTGTATGATTTCGTTATTATGTATTGAATATATTGAGCCAAATCATGGAGTTAATAGCTAGAAAATAAGTCAGCAGAAAATAGAGTGAAGTTAGAGAATGGAAAGCTGGGGTTTAATCTGTGCAGATTTGGTAAAAATATTGTTTGTAAATGTTTGGTAATGAATAAAATGGTGAAAGCTCGTAATAGTATTTGTAACGAGCAGTGCTAGTGTATTTGTATGATAGTGCTTGAATGGAAAAGTCTAAGGTCGTGTATATCACTAGAAGGAAAACTAAAAAATGAAATATGGGACTGTGTAGCATAGTGAATCTTCCGTGAAAAATGAGTATGTTTAATAGTGCATATGTAAGAATGATTTTCTCTGAAACAGAGCAAATGTATGTTAATGTTAATATCAAGATGTTAATATCAAGGTGATATTTGGACAAAAATGCAACAAAAGCAATCTATGGACAGTAGAGTATAGTAATATATTAATAACCATCCATCAATGGTAAAAAAGGAATTATGCCAAGTGAAAGAAACTAGACAAAATGTACTACAATATTGTTAGACTCCATTTATGCAAAAAGTAAATACAAATATTATACAGATGGAAATAGATTAGCAATTATGTATGGCAGGAGAAAGAGAGGTTGAGAGGTGACTACTAAGGGTAGGGATTTTTGTTTTTTTGTGGGTTTTTTTTTTTTCTTATTTTATCTTTTTTTTTGGAGTAAGAAAAATGCTCTAATATTGATTGAAGTGATAAACGCACAACTTTGTGATTATAACAAATGCCATTGATTGTATACTTTAGATGGATTGTATGGTTTATGAACACATTTCAACAAAATTGTTAAAAAATATTTATAAGAGTTTTATTCATAAAGGCCAAATACTGGAGGCAACTAAGATGTCCTTGAATAGGTAAAGGGATAACTCTACTGTGGTTCATCCATACAATTGAACATTACTTAGAAATACAAAGAAATGAGTTGTCAAAAAAGGATCTGGAGGAACCTTAAATGCATATTGCTAAGTGAAAGAAGCCAGTCTGAAAAGATACATACTGCACAATTTCAATGATATGGCATTATGGAAAAGGCAAAATTTCTGAGACAGTAAAAGATCAGTGGAGTCTAATAAAGAGAAAAAAAGGTAAAAAAAAAAAAAAAGACAGGAGGGCAGGGGGAAGGGGGAACAAGGAAGGAATGAATATGTGGAGCTCAGGGGATTTTTAGGGTGGTAAAAATACTGTTTATGGTACTGTAATGGTGGATATATAACAATATGCATTTGTCAAAATTCTTAGAACTTGACAATACAGAGCGTGAACCTCAACATATGCAAATTAAAAATATATAATTTGGGAGGTAGGAGGATGCCAGGAAACAATGAGGAGAGAATCTAATTGTATTAAAAGTGTATGAAACAGGGAAGCAGATGCAGCTCAAGCAGTTGGGCACCCACCTATCACATGGGAGATCCCAGGTTCAATTCCTAGTGCCTCCTAAAGAAGATGAGCAAGACAGTGAGCTGACGCGATAGGCTGACACAGCAAGCTGATGTAACAAGATGATGCAACGAGATGATGCAACGAGGAGACAATGAGGAAACACAATGAGAGACACAACAAGCAGGAAGCAGATATGACTCAAGCAATTGGGTGCCTCCCTCCCACATGGGAGGTCTTGGGTTCAGTTTCCTGTGCATTTTAAAAAAGAAGACAAGCAGACAGAGAATATACAATGAACAGACACAGAGAGCAGAGATCGAGCACAAACAATAATGTGGGAGGGAGAAGTAAAATAAAATAAATCTCTAAAAAACGTTTTTAAGTGTATGAAACAGACAACCAGCAAGATGGTGACAGAGTAAGGATCTCTAAAAGTCAGCTTGAGTACTACAGGGCAGTTAGTAATCACCCAGAGCTATCTAAAGCACATGTTTGGGGACTCCAGGAGACCAGAAGAGCATCCTGCAACATCCTTGAAAGGATGGAAGGGGGAAACTTCCCATCTAGAGAGAAGATTCGTGAGTAAAGCGCTCCAAGCCACAGAGGCCGGCGCCCATCCTTCACTGGAGGCACAAGCCTCCTCGGGCGCTATTCTGCAGCTGGAATTGGAAAGTCCATTTCCCAGGAATGGGGGAGGAGGAGATGGCTGGGCACTGACTTTGGCTGCTGATAAGTAAATTCAGCTGGCTAAAGTATACTCCTAAGAACAGCTAAAGTTTGAAACTGTCCAAGTCAGAAAGAGGCCGGTAGCCACAATTTTGACTCCACCCCTGGCATAAGGGTAAGCTGGGCAGACTGAAAATCACGGTGCTAGTAGGGACCAGCTTCTTTCCACCCAAATTGGACAGCAGACCTAGCCTATCCTTCAGCTACACCACTGGCAAGAAGGAAGCTGGCAAGAACTGCACGAGCCTCTCCGAACTGCAGGTACATTCGGCTGGCACAGACTGAATAGTCAGAAGTCTACCTAGGCAACTGCAGTCATTTTGGATCCACAAGGCATAGATTGCTGCCCACACCTGCAGCTCCATCCCCTCCCAAGGCCGGGGAGGAAGGAGCACAAAGCTTCATCAGTCTCTTTGGGCAACTGCAGTCTAAGCCTGCATGACTTGCATTATTATACAAAGCTGTGGCTCTGTCCCTATCCCTAGCAAAGGAGAAAGGTGGGAGAAGGTTCATTGATCCCTGGGACAACGCAGGCAGCTTCAGCCTACACAACTTACACCACCAACTACATCCTTGGCTCCTACTACACAACCAACAAGGGAGAAAGGCAAGAAAACCCTAGACTAAAGAGAGAAACTGCACACAGAATAAATATACCTAGTAAGTCAGATGCCAAGACACCAACACAAAACTATAATCTATACCAAGAAACAGGAAGATATGGCCTAGTTAAAGGAACAAGATAAGCCTCCAGATGACATAAAGGAGTTGAGACAACTAATCATAGATGTTCAAACAAATCTCCTTAATAAATTCAATGAGATGGCTAAAGAGATTAAGCATATTAAGAAGACATTGGATGAGCACAAAGAAGAATTTGAAAGCATACATGGAAAAATAGCAGATCTTATGGGAATGAAGGGCACAATGGGTGGGGTTAAAAATACACTGGAGCGTTGCCACATATATGCATATATATTTATATATCATTTTGCAAATGTTGGTATGTATTGTGAAAAATTTTGATTTTTACCCACAATAAAAAATAAAAAAAAAAATACACTGGAGTTATATAACACAGACTTGAGGAGGCAGAAGAAAGGATTGGTGAGTTTGAAGTCATGGACTCTGAAGGCAAACATACAGAAAAGGAGATGAAGAAAAGAATGGAAAAAAATTGAACACGGTCACAGGGAACTAAATGATAGCAAGAGATGTGCAAACACGTGTGTCATGGGTGTCCCAGAGGGAGAGGAGAAGGGAAAGGGGGCAGAAGGAATATTTGAAGAAATAATGGTAGAAAATTTCCCAGCCCTATTGAAGGGCACAGATATCAGTGTCCAAGAAAAGCAGCAAATTCCCATCCAAATAAATCCGAATAGACCGACTCTGAGACACATACTAATCAGAATGTCAAATGCCAAAGACAAAGAGAGAATTCTGAGAGCAGCAAGAGAAAAGCAATGCATAACATATAAGGGATACCCAATAAGATTAAGTGCCGATTTCTCATCAGAAACTGTAGAGGCAAGGAGGCAGTGGTATTATATATTTAAGATACTGCGAGAGAAAAACTTCCAGCCAAGAATCTTGTATCCAGCAAGATTGTCTTTCAAAGGTGAGGGCGAGTTTAAAGTATTCACAAATAAACAGAAACTGAGAGAGTTCATAACAAAGAAATAGGCCTTGCAGGAAATGCTAGGGGGTGTACTGCAGTCTGAAGAGGAAAAATAGGAGAGAGGGGCTTGGAAGAGTCTAGAAATGAAGATTATGACAGTAAAGGTGGCTAAAATTCTCAAAAGAGTGGTGAAAATGAAATAAGAGAGATAAAACCCAGAGGTCAAAATGGGTGAAATAAGAACTGCCTTTACAGTAATAACATTTAATGTGAATGGATTAAACTCCCCAATCAAAAGACACAGATTGGCAGAATAGATAAGAAAATATTCTGTCTGGAAGAGACTCACCTTAGAGCCAGTGATACCAAGAGATTGGAAATGAAAGGCTGGAAAAAGAAATTCCACGCATGCAGCAACCAAAAAAT
>JAKSZT010054138.1:6423281-6618197 GCA_026826555.1 Tolypeutes matacus | reverse complement strand
GATTGGAAGACTAAATATCATTAAGATGTCAATTCTATCCAAACTGATATACAGATTCAATGCAATTCCAATGAAAATTCCACCAGAATTTCTTAAACAAATGGAAAACACAATTATCAAATTTATTTGGAAGGTAAGGGGTCCCGAATAGCCAGAAACATCTTAAAAAGGAAAAGCAAAGTTGGAGGACTCTCACTTCTGCACTTTAACTCTTATTACCTAGCTACAGTGGTAAAAACAGCATGGTAGTGGCATAAAGATAGACACACAGAACAATGGAACCGAAGTGATGGTTCAGAAACAGACCCTCACATCTATGGTCAATTGATTTTTGACAAGCCTGTCAAACCCACCCAGCTTGGACAAAACAGTCCATCCAGCAAATCGTCCTGGGAAAACTGTATATACACAGCTAAAAGAAAGACAGACTATCCCTATCTCACACACCTTATACAAAAATTAACTCAAAATAGATTGAAGACCTAAATATAAAAGCAAGAACCATAAATCTTCTAGAAGAAAATGTAGGAAAATATCTTCAAGACCTAGTGCTAGGTAGTGGATTCTTAAAGGAGATAAGAGGAGTGCTGAGAAGGAGTACTGATGTTTAATGTATGTAGAAGTTTTTAATTAACTTTACTGTAAAAGTGTGGAAATGTATAGAGTTGATGGTGACATATTATAGTGAGTAACAGCTGGTTTATAAATGGGGATGTGGCTGAAAAGGGTAGTCTAGGGATGTAAATGTCAGTTGAAAGAAGGCTAGAGAATAATCTAGGGACTGAATGGCACAGTAAACCCAAAGGTGGATGGGAACTGTGGTTGATGGTACAGATTCAAGAATGTCCTTTGTGAGCTAGAGCAGATGTATATCACTATTGCAGGGTGGTGGGAATATGGAGACGCATGGGGAAAAATACAACTGGAGTGACCTCTAGACTGTGGTTAACAGCAATACTGTAATGTTCATGCATCAATGCCAAAGATTTACTGTGTTGATAATGTGGAAGTACGGAAAAATTGTGCCAAATATACACTATGGACCACGGTTGGTGGTAATAGTTTGATGATATTATCTCACAATCTGTAACAAATATTGTACCATGGTGTGATGTGTTGATAGAGGGGTGTTCTATGGGAATTCTATACATGTGCATAATTGTTTTGTAAGTTCACAACTTCTATATTAAAAATATATTAAAAAAAAAAATAGGGTGAGTTGGAGGAAAATACACCAAATGTAAGATATGGACTATAGTTAGTAGTAAGATTTTCATGATATTCTTTCACAATTTGTAACACCTAACAATGCAAGGTGTTGGTAGTGGGTTGATGTATGGACCCCTGTATGATGTTGCGTATGTTTGTTTTGTATGTTCACCACTTTTACTATACACTTATTGTTTATGTATGTTCATGTATTAATTATATAAAAATATAATAATAATAATAAGGCGGGTTGGGGAAAATACACCAAATGTTAGATACTTGATTTAGTAGTTATATATATACATATATTTAGACAAATATAATTACATACTACTTATTTTACTTAGTTGATGCATTGAATTGATCTTTCCATAAATAATCTAAATAATATAACATTCTGGCTAAATAATTAGATCCATAATAATCAATTGCTTTTATACATTTTTGTCTACTAAAAAGATAATGCATATTGTCCATATCCATTAAAAAGTTAAGCTGTAATGGCTTCAAATTTTTCATAAAGTTCTTATTTATAATTAGAGGCCTCATAATAAGAAATCAATTAAATAAACTGAAATGACTTCTAAGTAGTTAAAATAATTATGAGAAAATGACCTAAATATCTTTTCCATAGTTTTTCATAGATTAGCTCATATTGTTATTTTTAATGCAATGTCTGTTTCCTTTATCAGTAGTTATATTTTTGAGGATGCTTTTTTCATCATTTGTTAAAAATGTTTAACAACAATGAGAAATAAATAAATAAATAAAAGAAAAAGAAAAGAAAAGAAAAGAAATTTAATTAAAGAAATAAAACAAAAAAATTTAAAAATTGAATAAAAAAGCAAAAAAAATTTTTTTTAAATAAAAACAAAATTTTTAAAAATGCAAGGTATTGGTGGTAGGGTGAGGTATAAGAGCCCTGCATGATGTTATGTATGTTTGTTTTGTAAGTTCACAACTAGTACTATACACTTATTGTTTATGTATGTTTATGTATGAGTGATATACTTGAATAAATTTTTTTAATGAAAAAAAAAGTATATGAAACAACCTTTCTGAAGAGAGGGTGCAAATCTGGCTTAAGTAACTCTGGAAATGAGTGGAGTCACTAAGACTAAAGGTAAAAGGCATTGCACATAGGCACTGTACTCTAGTTGATAAAAATTTTTTCCCATAAGGGTACAGGATAATAATTCTTATACTTCTACACATGTATACTGTAGTTGAGCAATTAGGTAGACGGATGGTGGATTGCTAGATTTCTCACTGTTGATGTGGGAGTTTACAAATAAGCAAGGGGAGGAGGTGAGAATGATCCATGTGGTAATTAGAGTTGGGGATATCAGTAAAACTCATGTTAAATTTAATGTAGAGACAGATGGTTCCTTATGAACATATTTATAGATATATGTACATACATGGGTTAGTGTACATACATATATTTCTTTGCTTTGTTAGCTGACGTGGAGATGGCCTAAAAGAAATGACACTGCAAAAGCAATGAGTAAACCTAGTATCCAGATCTTCATTATTACAATAAAAGGAACCTGAACTCTGTAGAGAAATGGCTGATTCTAGGATTGGACTGGGAAATATAAAAGATAAGCCTGCAGCATTTTGTAGTGCCAGAAAGTAAGGGCATGCTTTAAAATAAAAAAAGAAATCCAAATTGATGGGTCAAAGGGAGTATAGGAGCCAACTGAAAGAGCTTCCAATCGCCAAAGTTGGAACAATTTCAGAATAAAATAGTATTGCACTATAATTCAAAGTATAAGAGACATAGAGCAGCTGTGCTGCTCCTTCGACCAGACCATGACCCTGGTCATGGGCTTCCTCATGGGCAGCACAGCCTCTGAGTGAGGCCTCCTGCTGGGCCTGTGACCTTGAAGCCTGGGGGGCCCAAACCACAACCCCTGCTCTGCTAGGGCCCTGACTGCCTCCTGCAGCCCTTTCCTACCCAAAATAAGGTTCAATAAAAAGATGGCTGAGCTTCCGGGAAGATGGCGGACTAGTAAGACATGGGAATCTCTTCTCCAAAAAAATAGCTAGAGGACAGGCTGAAACAACCCTGAAAAAGATCTTCTAGGGTTTAGGACAGCAGGTGAAGGCTGCACACCACCCAGAGAAGAGAGGGACAAAAGAGGGAAATCGCGATGACAGAATCGTGAGTTGGAACCAGCAGCGCCTGCTGCTACCCCCACACTCTTTAGAATTCTCGGGCCTCTGGGCATGCGACTATAGACAAAGGGGGCTGCAGGGATCTACCAGTCCCGGAAAGGGGAGAGAGAGGGACACAGCCTTAGGCTGACTCAGGTTCTGACCTGCAAATTTGGGCTGCGGAGCCCCACGGACCCTTCCACACAGTGGTTTGCCCTGGGAGCCTAGAAAGGACTGGAGAAATCCGACCCTCGCAACCTCCCTCTCTTCCAGCCTGGACTAATTGTTGAGGACTCCACAGGAGAGAGGAGAGAGCTTGGGGCTGACCCTGCTTTTGACTCACAGGTTTGGTCTGCCCTGTCCCGAGAGCCCTTCCAGGCCGGGTGGGGCTGCGCCATTGTTTGCCTTGGAGCCTGCAAGGGGCTAAAGATATACTAACCTCCCAATCTCCTCCTCTACTACCAGGGACTGATTGTTGAGGATTCAGAGGAGAGTGGAAATATTCCCTAGCTGGGAAAAGGGAGGGGGCTGCCAGAGAAGACTGGAGAACTGTCTCAGAAAGTTTGATTTACAAGGTTCTTAGCCCCCAGACAGGAAGTTTTATCACATTGATCTGGTCTGTGTCACAACAAATACACTCCAACCAGGATTGAATTGAGAGCTGCCAGCGAGCGCCATCTCCTGGCAGACCAAGGAAGTGCACATAAGAAAAATAAAAATAAATAGAAGAGGCTTTTCCTGGCCTCTATAGCCTCCCTGTCCAAGGCCCTAGGAAACGACATTTGAGAATCTACAACAAATTATTGGGTCCAGTGCCCAGTTTTGAGCAACCAGCAGGACAATCCTAACAATCAAGGTTGAGCCAAAAATCAAAGAACTGTGGTAACTCAAAGCCTCCTGCCACTAAAACCCTATAAAAGAGAAAGAGATAGAGCATCTAAGTAAAATACAAACTAACCAGATGCCTAAACACCAGCAAGAAATTATGAGCCATACTAAGAAAATAGAAGACATGGCCCAAGAAAAGGAATATATCAAAGTCCCAGGAGAGATGCAGAATTTGAGAGAACTAATCAGTGAGATGAGCACAAATTTCCAAAATCAAATTAATGAGATGAAAGATAATATAGTTAAAAAGATCAATGACATCAAGAAGTCATTAAGCAAATGCAAAGAAGAATTTGAAGTCCTGAACAGAAAAGTAACGGAGTTCATGGGAATGAAAGACACAATAGGTGAAGTAAAAAATACATTTGAAGCATACAACAGCAGACTCGAAATGATAGAAGAAAGAATAAGTGATACTGAAGACAGAGCAGCTAAAATTGGAGAAAAGAACAGAGAGAGAAAAGAATGGAAAAAATTGAGCAGGGGCTCAGAGAGTTGAATGACAACACAAAATGCAAGAACATACGTGTCATGGGAGTTCCAGAAGGGGAAGAGAAAGGAAAGGGGGCAGAAAGAGTATTTGAGGAAATAATAGCTGAAAATTTCCCATCTCTCATGAAAGAAATGAACTTACATGTCCAAGAAGCACACTGTACCCCAATGAGAATAAATCCAAATAGACCTATGCCAAGACACATACTATTCAGAATGTCAAATGAAAGAGGTAAAGAGAAAATTCTCAGAGCACCAAGAGAGAAGCAAACGATCACATACAAAGGACGTCCAGTAAGACTTAGTGCAGATTTCTCTTCAGAAACCATGGAGGTGAGAAGACAGTGGTATGATACAATTAGGAAACTGAAAGAGAAAAACTGCCAGCCAAGAATTCTTTATCCACCAAAACTGTCCTTCAAATATGAAGTTGAGTATAAAGTACTCACAAACAAACACAAACTAAGAGAGTTTGCAAAAAAGAATCCACCTTTGCAGGAAATATTAAAGGAAGCCTTAGAACTTGAAAGAAAAAGACAGGAGAGAGAGGTTTGGAGGAGAGTATAGAAGAAAGAAAAGCAGAAAGGATAACCAAAAGAGTGAAAAGAGAGACAAAAACAAGATGACATATGAAAACCAAAGAATAAAATGGAGGAAATAAATAGTGCATTTTCAGTAATATCACTGAATGTGAATGGATTAAATTCCCCAATCAAAAGATACAGGCTGACAGAATGGATAAAAAAACATGAGCCATTCATATGCTGCTTACAAGAAACTCACCTCAGACCCAAGGATACAAACTGGCTGAAAGTAAAAGGTTGGAAAAAGATACTCCACACAAATAGTAAACAGAAAAGAGCAGGGGTAGCTATACTAATATCAGACAAAACCGACTTTAAATGCAAAAAAGTGATAAGAGATACGGAAGGCCATTATATATTAATAAAAGGGATGATCCTCCAGGAAGATATAACAGTCATAAATATCTACGCACCTAACCAGGGTGTCCCAAAATAAATGAGACAAACTCTGGCAAAACTGAAGGGAGAAATAGGCATTTCTACAATAATCATTGGAGACTTCAACACCCCTCTCACATCATTAGATAGAACAACTAGACAGAAGATCAACAAGGAAACAGAGAACTTGAACAATATGATAAACAAGTTAGACCTAACAGACACATACAGAATACTGCATCTAAACTCAGGGGGTTATACATTCTTCTTAAGTGCCCATGGATCTTTCTCCAGGATAGACCACATGTTAGGTCACAATACAGCTCTCAATAAATATAAAAAGATTGAAATTATACAAAGCACCTTCTCAGATCATAATGGAATGAAACTAGAAATCAATAACAGACAGGAAAAAAGTAAATTTGCAAATGTGTGGAGACTGAACAACACACTCCTAAATATTCGGTGGGTCAAAGAAGAAATTGCAAGTGAAATCAGTAAATATATTGAGACAAATGAAAATGAAAACACAACGTATCAAAACTTATGGGATACAGTGAAGGCAGTCTTGAGAGGGAAATTTATAGCCCTAAATGCCATTAAAAAACAAGAAAGAGCTAAACTCAAAGATTTAACTGAACAACTTGAGAAACTAGAAAA
Organism: Tolypeutes matacus; assembly: GCA_026826555.1. Lineage (NCBI taxonomy): Eukaryota > Metazoa > Chordata > Mammalia > Cingulata > Chlamyphoridae > Tolypeutes > Tolypeutes matacus. The sequence continues at coordinate 6,611,826 of JAKSZT010054138.1, read as the reverse complement.
AGAACAGCAAACCAATCCCAAAGCAAGCAGAAGGAAAGAAATAATAAAGATTAGAGCAGAAATAAATGAAAATGAGAACAGAAAAACAATAGAGAAAATCAACAAAACCAAAAGCTGGTTCTTTGAGAAGATCAATTAAATTGACAAACCCCTCCCTAGACTAACAAAGAAAAAAAGAGAGAATATGCAAATAAATACAATCAGAAATGAAAGGGGGGAAATTACAAATGACCTCACAGAAATAAAAAGAATCATAAGAGGATATTATGAGAAACTATATGCCAACAAACTAGACAACCTAGATGAAATGGACAAATTTCTAGAAACGCGCAACCAACCTACACTGACACAACAAGAAATACAAGAACTTAACAAACCAATCACAATTAAGGAGATTGAATCCGTCATCAAAAATCTCCCAGCAAAGAAAAGTCCAGGACCAGATGGCTTCACAGGTGAATTCTACCAAGCATTTCAAAAAGAATTAATACCAATCCTGTTTAAACTCTTCCAAGAAATTGAAGAGGAGGGAAAATTACCCAACACATTTTATGAAGCCAACATCACCCTAATACCACGTGCAACAAAAGAAAAAGTAGGTAAATGGGACCTCCTCAAAATTAAACACTTTTGCACCTCACAGGACTTTGTCAGAAGGGTGAAAAGGCAGCCAACTCAATGGGAAAAAATATTTGGAAATCACATATCTGATAAGGGTTTAATATCCAGGATATATAAAGAGATGTTACAACTCAACAATAAAAAGACAAACAACCCAATTAAAAAATGGGTGAAAGACTTGAATAGACATTTCTCCAAAGAAGAAATACAAATGGCAAAAAAGCACATGAAGAAATGCTCAACATCACTCGTGATTAGGGAAATGCAAATCAAAACTACAATGAGATATCATTTCATTTTTTTTCTTTTTTTTCTTTTTTGATCATATGGTATGTGAATATATCTCAATAAAACTGCTTAATAAATATTTGTGCAAGAATAGCCAGAAATAGCAGATATGTACAGCAGGGGAAACAGAGCAATTGAGAGGTTAAGAATTTTCTTTTTGTTTGTTTGTGTTTTGTTTATTATTATTATTATTGAAATAATGAAAATGCTGTAATAATAATGGAAGTGATGAATGCACAACTATGTATTTATACCAAATGCATTGATTGAACACTTTGGGTGAATTGTATGCTTTATTAATATGTATCAATAAACTTGGGTTGTTTTTAAAAATAAAAAAAAGCTGGCTATTTTCCAAAAAAATCCAAGAAGTATAAGATAAATATCTTTGACCCCATACTAATTTAAATTAATGATTGAGTGAATGAATCAAAGGGGACAAGAGACAAATATGGTAAAAAAAAATTTTTTTTAACTCCAAATAAATTTTGTAGATACTCCACTCTAAAGGAAGAAGAAAATAACTCTCCAATTATTAGATGTGGGCTGCATGTAATCACTTCTTTCCAAATAGAACTGACTGGATTGATTAATGGTCCCCTGAAAATTCATGTCCACCCAGAACCTCAGGTGACCTCATTTGGAACTGGGGTATTTGCAGATGCAATTAAAGTTAATATGAGTTCATACTGGATTAGGGTAGGCCCCAAATCCAATGGCAGGTGTCCATATATGGCCACATGAATACTCTACAGAGCAACATATAGGAAGACCTCCACATGACGATGTAGGCAGAGATTGGAGTGATGCATATACAAGTCAAGGAATGCCAAAGATTGCTGACAAATATCAGGAGCTAGCAAGACACAAGGAATGACTCTTCCCTAGTGGATTAGGAGGTAGCATGGCCCTGCTGACACCTTGATTTCAGACTTCTAGCCTCCATAATTGTAAGAGAATAAATTTCTGTTGTTTTAAGCCACCCCATTTGTGCTACTTCATTACAGAAGCCCAAGGAAACTAATACAAGTACAGTATGGAAAAGAGGGGGAAAGAGTTAATTTACATCAGACAAACTTAACAAAAACTACTTAAGCCAGGTGATCAAGCTCAATATCAACAGTGTCAAGTCATGTTGACACTATGTACCTTTGATATTATGTGATGAAAATGGCGCTTTGCCTCTGTGATCTTCCTCCTGAAATCCCACAACCCCAGTCTAATCATGAGTAAAACATCAGACAAATTCCAACAGACAGGCATCCTACAAAATAGCTGACCAGTACTCCTCAAAGCTGTCAAGGTCACCAAAAAGCAGGAAAGTCTGTAAATATGTCTCCATCCCAATTCTCAGGGTTCTACTCCTTTCCAATCAATGCCTTCACTTTAACCGCAGATACCCTGCAGTGTTGAGATTTTAGTTTCCTTTGTAACTCTGCTACCCATACAATGAGAGTCTGAGTTTGGTTCTCAGATTTGTCAAGCCTGTGGCTGCGGGAAACAAGATTTTCTTTCAGAGCACACATAGAAACTTTCACATCGTTCATGCAGCGTTTAAGTTGCAAAGTTGGTCTTTAGCTCATCTCTTTCTTTTGTAACTGTATCCAGAGTATCTATGAGGAGCCAGCCAATGTCATTAAACCTTTTGACTCCACAAAATTCTGTTAAAGTGTTGAAAACACTCTCACCCAAATCCTTGCCACTTATAAGCATGGAAGTAGGGGAATCCAGTGATGATATTTTGCACATCTCCATCGCCAACTCACGCCATGGACTGTTAGTGTCCTCTTCAGTATTGGAAAGGGAGTCATTAGTATCCTTGAGTCCAATTAGAGTAGAGAGCCAATTGCAAAACTCTCAGAACCACCTCAGGCATCCCATGTTTAAGATTCTGTTCCTAAAGAACTACTTCTGATACCAAGCTGTATTAGTCAGGGTTCTCTAGGGAAACAGAATCAACAGGCGATATCTGTAAATAGTATGAGATTTTATAAGAGTATCTCATGTGACCTCAGGGATGCACAAGTCCAGGTTCCGCAGGCAGGCTGCAAACCAGGGGCTCCGATGAAAGTCTAATGAAGGTCCTTGGTGAGTTTCTGGGAGACGTTGGCTGTCCAAAGATGAGCTGGGTAATTCTCTCTGAATGTTGAAATCACTTCCCCTTTTAAGGCATTCAACTGATTGGATAAAACATCACTCATTGCTGATGCCAATCTCCCTGGTTGATCATAGATATAATAATCAGCCATCTTTGCAGTAAATTCACTGATGACTAAAGCCCATAATGTCCTTGTATTATAATTAACCCAGTGCTTGCTTGACCAAACAACTGGGCACAATTACCTGGCTGAGTTAACACATTAGCTTAATGATCACAAAATGACATAGCTAAGAGTAGTCTAAGGAGACATGATAACTAAATGTAGCATGGTGTCCTGGATGGGATCTTGGAACACAAAAGGGATGTGATCATTTGAAGCTATATGGAATTCAGAAAAATATTTTATTGAAGCTGATCCATTGCTGTGGGTATAAGCCTACTTTAAGTAGGGCATTTTGATTAGGCTACTCTCTTACTGGAGAATTTTATAAAAGAATGCAATTTAAAGAGAGAGAGAGAAAAAAAAAAGCCACAGAAGCCACAAGCTGAAAGCAAGAACCCCAGAAGAGTAGGGAGAGGCCAGAAGATGCCGCCATGTGCCTTGCCACGTGACAGAGGAGTCCAGGATCAGCTGGCAGCCAGTCTTCAGGGAGAAAGCATCACCTGATGATGCCTTGATTTGGACATTTCCATGTCCTCAGAACTGTAAGTTTGTAAGATAATAAAGCCCCATTGTAAAAGCCAACCCATTTCTGGTATATTGCTTTCAGCAGCCCAGCAGACTACAACAGATTCTGGTACCAGGAAAGTGGAGTGTTGCTGTTGCAGATACCAAAAATGTTAAATATAAAAAGGCTTTTAAATTGGCTAATGAATACAGGTGGGAAGAATTCTGAGATACCAGATAGAAAAGGCATAGATTGCTTTGAAGAGACTATTGATAGAAATATGTTCGCTAAAGGTACTTCTGGTGAGTCTTAGGGAGAAGTGATGAATGCATCATTCCAAACTGGAAGAAAGTTGATCCTTGTTTTAAAATGGCAAAGAACTTGGCAAAATTGTGTTCTGATGTAGGATGGAAGGCAGAATTTGAAAGTGACAAGCTTGGATATTTAGTTGAGGACATTTCCAAACTAAATGTGGGAAGTATGGCCTGGCTTCTCCTTGCAGCTTATAGTAAAATGCGAGAGGAAAGGGAAAAGTTGAGAACTGAACTCCTGGACACAAAGAAACCAGATATTGATGGTTTGGAGATTTCTTTTTTAAAAATATATTTTAATTTATTTTTTTTAATTGTTACATAAAAAAATAAGGGATTCCCGTATGCCCCACTCCCCAGAGCTTCCACTTTTCCCCACATTAACAACTTCTTTCATTAGTGTGGTACATTCATTGCAAATGCTGAACACATTTTGGAACATTGCTACTAAACATGGACTATAGTTTATGTTGTAGTTTACAGTCTTTCCCACTCAATTCTGTAGGCTATGGCAGAATATATAATGGCCTGTATCTGTCACCGCAATGTCATCCAGGTCAATTCCAAGTCCTGAAAATGCTCCTATATTGCACCTCTTTTTCCCTCTCCCTGTCTTCAGCACCTCCAGTGGCCACTGTCTCCACATCAATGATATAATTTCTTCCGTTACTAGAATCACAATAAGTCTGTAGTAGAATACCAGTAAGTCCACTCTAGTCCATATTTTATTTCCCAATCCTGAGGATTTTGTAATGGTGCTGCCCAGTCCACCTCTAATTGAGAGGGGGCTTCAATCCCATATGGCTGATGGATGGGACTCTCTTGCTTGAAGATGTAGACTCTCTTGGTTCCTTGGTGTGGTGGTTGCCCATCCTCACCTCCCTGTCAGCTGTCCTGGGTGAGTCCAATGAACTGGAGAGTAGGTGCTGCAACTCTGCTGAGGTTCAGGACCCAGCCAGCACATGGATGGCCCAGAAATTCAAGTCTCCTGGACATACACCTACCAACTCCAGCACCAACTATTGGTTCAAACAAAAGAGACAGAAGGCAGTCTTTTGAGAAGCAGTTTTGATGTTGGAAAGAAGGCCCCAGGAGAAGAGAAGCAAGCCATTCACCTGATCGTCTGCAGCTGGCCTTGTGGAGGAAACAGGAGCTAAGCCCAGAGAGAAATGCAGCCCCAGGAAGAGAGGAACCCCAGAAGCCTGAACCCTGGCAAACGCTGGCAGCTGTCTTGCTCCAACACGTGGCAATGAACTTTGGTGAGAAGAAACTTAACGCTTTATGGCCTGGTATCTGTGGACTTCTACCCCAAATAAATACCCTTTATAAAGACCAACCCATTCTTGGTATTTCACATTAGCACCCCTTTGGCTAACTAATACAGAATTTGGTACCGAGGAGTGGGGAAGTGTTTTTGCATATACCAAAATGTTGGAACGGTTTTATAAATGGGTAAGGGGTATTTTTTGGAGGAATTGTGAGATGCTTGATGGAAAAGGCCTAGATCAATTTGAAGAGACTGTTGATAGTAATGTGGACGCTAAAGAGACTTTCTATGATGCCTTAGAAGTAAATGATGAAACTATTATTGGAAACTGGAGGAAAAGCGATCCATGTTTTAAAGTTGCAGAGAACTTAACAAGATTAACTCCTGGTGTTATATGGAAGACAGAATTTGAAAATGACGAACCGGAGCATTTAGCTGAAGAACTTTCCAAGGTAAACTCAGAGAATGTGGCTTGGCTTCTCTTTGCAGCTTATAGCAAAATACTAGATGAGCGAAATACACTAAGGACTGAACTTTTGGGCACAAAGAAAACAGAAACTGATTCTGGAACTTCCAAGTTTCTGGAAATCAAATTCTCAGATGAAAATGCCCTATTTGAAGACTTTACTAAACTTGGAACTTGTAAATCAGAATTGAAGATGCAGTTATCTCGGAAAGACTTGTGGAAAGTCTTACTGTCTGATGGCTTGGACCCCTGCTTCCTGCATGCTAAACCAACAAAATTTTTGAGAGAGCTGTATGAACAAAACCACTGTCAGCTTGGACAAAAGAGGACATGGAAAGGAGAGAGTGAAGGAAAAACAGCTTTAAGAAGAAAACCGTGTAAGCAGAGATCTGGGATTAAGACATCACCTTGGGCCAAGAAAGGAGTCCCACCCCTGTGTGCAGAAAGGGTGAGTTTTTCCCAGCAGTTGAAGAGGGTGGATGTCCCCACCCAATGTTCTGGGAGAGTTTTGCCATCCCAGGGTGCAGAAAGGGTGGAGCACATTCCTCAAAGATTAGGGCGGTTAAGGTCAACACCCCATAGGTCTGAGAAGGGTGTACCTGTCCCCCATGGATTAGAGAAGGCCAGGTGGTCAACCCATTGCTCTGAGAGGGTTGAGCCTGTATGCCAAAGGTTAGGGGGAATGTTATCTTCACCTCACTGTACTAGGGGGGCTAAGACTCTAGTCCAAAGATTGGATAAGGTGTGGCAATCACCCCAACACTCTTGGAGGGTGAGGTCTGGAGCTTGGTCAACACCCAGATGCTTGACGAGGGTGGAACCAAGAAAATGGCTGTTGGGCAAGCCTGTGGAAAGGGTGGGTTCCCATGTGGCCCCAAGGAGAAGAAACCATCATCTTAAGAATGACTCTCAGACTTTGAAATCCAATGGAGGATGTCCTGCAGGTTTACTGAACTGTAGAGGATCCATAACTCATGTTTAACATGGCAATTTCCTCTTATGATATTGAAAATGTTTATCTTTTGTCTTTCCATTTGTGTATTGGAAGCAGTTTAATGGTTTTGTAAATGTCAGAGGTCTACAGCAGATGGGATTTTGCCTGAAGACAAACTGTATTTCTTTAAAATGATTTTGATATGATTTTGTACTTGGATTGTTACTGATTTAAGTTTTTTTTAATATTGTAGTGTATTTTTGGAATTCAGAGGGTGGAATGTGGCCTTTGGAGAATTTGATGTAATTATGAATTCCAAAAATATAATTGAATCATGCTTGTAAACTGATCTGTTAATCTGGGCATGATTAGGTTAGGATTAGGGCATTGAGCCCCACCCCTTGGTGGGTGGGGAATCGAATATAAACGGCAAGGCAAAGGACAGTTGAAGCAGTCTTTTGAGAAGCAGTTTTGATGTTGGAAAGAAGGCCCCAGGAGAAGAGAAGCAAGCCATTCACCTGATCGTCTGCAGCTGACCTTGTGGAGGAAACAGGACATAAGCCCGGAGAGAAATACAGCCCCAGGAAGAGAGGAACCCCAGAAGCCTGAACCCTGGCAAACGCTGGCAGCTGTCTTGCTCCAACACGTGGCAATGAACTTTGGTGAGAAGAAACTTAACGCTTTATGGCCTGGTATCTGCGGACTTCCACCCCAAATAAATACCCTTTATAAAGACCAAAAAAAAAAAAAAAGAGAGAGAGAGAGACAGAAGAGTTATGTGTAGAGAAGTCACATCTTAGTACAACTCTGTCACACTCAGGAGCACAATCTCCAAAGTAGGGACCACTGGCAAGGCACCAAACTCTGGAGCTACCCGCCATGACCACAGGACCTGGGGGTCTTCGGAGCCCTCAGGAGCCCCACTGTTTGGGGTAGTGTCTACTTTGACTGTCTATGAGATCCTGCTGAAACATGTGTGTTACCTCTCTGATGACCTCCCAACTCACTTTGAAGTCTCTTAGCCATATAAACTCATTTGTCTTTACCTTTTCCCCCTTTTATCCAAGGTCTTTTTCCAGTTGTATCACCAACCAGTGCTTAGTAGTAATCCCTCAGTGCCAGGGAGGTTCATTCCCAGGAGTCATGTTCCTCACTGGGGGGAAGGTAATGCATCCACATGCTGAGTTTGGCTTAGAGAGAGGCCACATTTGAGTAACAAGGAGGCTCTCAGGAGGTAACTCTTAGGCACCCTACAACACTAGGCCAAGTTGCAAATTCAAAAGCAAAAGTTCATAAGCACAGTCATCAATATCAAGGGCCCATCCATGGACCATCCTTCTTCACTAGTCATTGTCCCTGTCCTTGGGGGATTGTTGCTGTTCCATTAGAGAATGTGGCAGAGCTTCCCAGGATGGGGATTCAACAATGCTTTGGCTGTTGTGTGAATCTCTACCCACTGTGGCAATGCCCCATGAACATTTGAACATATTTATATACCTTATATGTATGCCCAGGTAGACTTCCTCCCATGTATCCCCCATCACTGACACCCCACCCCATTGATCCTCCCCTGCCATAGTTGTAACCCTTCTGTGATCCAAAACTTCTTCAAAAATGAAGCCAAGAATGTTGCCAAATTCAATCAATAGGAAAATGAAATAATAATGATAGGTAAACATAAGAAATAAAATACATAATAATTTAGAAAAACTAAAAGTTTAAAATGGGGTATTAAAAAATGAAAAATATTTTAAAAAATTTTTTTCTATTTTGCCTTTCATCACTGTAATATCTGTTGCCCTGTATGTACAATGGCATTTTCTTCCACTTCTTCCCCAGTGTCTTACTTTTTTTTTTTTTTTTTTTTTTGTCTTCAAGAAGATTTTAGGTCACAGTAAAGTTACATACAGAATATAGGGGACTCCCACATCCCAACATCCTCCCCCTATTCCCCCTTCCCTATTAATAACCATTTTACATGTGGATTGTATGTTTGTTACAACTGATGTACAAATATTGAAACATAGCTACTAACCATGGTTAATAGTTTACATTATGGTTTACATTTTAGACCATACACTTTTATAAATATTTGATGAAATTTAACATGGCCTGTATCCATCATTGCAAGATCATGCAGAACACTTCCATTGCCCCCGAATTACCCCCTCTTCCTTCTATTCGATTCCTCCCTCCCCCTCCCCTCGGGGTCCACAGAGACCAAAAGGCTTCACTCCTTAAAGGACAAAGTTCATAGATATTTGCTACAATGCTGAGGGCTTGACACACTAGTCTGCTCTCCCCTTTTAGGAACTGCCCATGCTCTCGAAAGACTCTCCCCTCTGTCTGAGAACATATTGGGCCTCCCCAGCATGGGAGTCCAACTCCTTCCCACTCATTATGTGGGTTTCCTCCCACTGATACAGCACACTATGACAAAATGATCACTCACACACTTCCTAGAAGCCTGCTCCAGGTGCGTCCTGTCCCGAACAGCCCCCCCCCCCTCCCATTCAACACCCTAAACCAGTAACCCTTCCTTGTCATATTGCCAAAAGGGTTTTCTCATCATTGTAGTTTCACCCACGTACCCACCAATTCCCAGTGTTCAACTGCTCCCTCCCCCAACCCTCTCCCCAATTCGATGGATCATCCAACCCATCCTCCCCATCCTGCCTCCCTGTCAAGCTTGCACCGCCCAACCCAATACTATCCCTACGCCCTTGTCATATCCCTTCACTGCCTATTTCCTGTAAACCTATCTTCCAGTTTCGAGCTCTCTGAGTCAGCCATATTTGCTTAATTCATATCAGAGAGGTAATGTAATATTTGTCCTTCAATGCCTGGCTTGCTTCACTCAACATAAGGTCCTCAAGATTTATCCATGTTACCCACGTGTCAGTACTGTATTCCTTCTTACAGTTGTGTAATATTCCATTGTATGTATGTACTGCAATTTATGTATCCATTCATCTGTTGATAGACACTTGGGTTGTATCCAACTTTTGGCAATAGTGGATAATGCCGCTATGAACATCGGTGTGCTTATATCTGTTCGTGTCCTTGCTTTCAGTTCTTCTGGGTATATACCCAGCAGTGGAATTGCTGGATCATATGGCAGATCTATAGTTAGTTTTTTGAGGAACCGCAAGACTGTCCTCCACAATGGCTGGATCATTCTACATTCCAACCAGCAGTGGATGAGGGTTCCCATTCTTCCACATCCTCTCCAACACTTGCAGTCCTCTGTTTTTTTTAATGGCCACCAGTCTAATGGGTGTAAGATGGTACTTCATTGTAGTTTTGATTTGTATTCCCTAATAGCTAGTGATGTCGACCATCTTTTCATGTGCTTTTTAGCCATTTGTATCTCTTCCTTGGAGTAGTGTCTTTTCAGGTCGCTTGCCCATTTTTAAAACAGGTTGTTTGTCTTTTTATTGTCGTGATGTAGGATTTCTTTTTATTTGCAGAACATTAGGCTCCTATCAGATATATGGTTACCAAACATTTTCTCCCTTGGGTAGGCTAAATTTTTACTTTCTTGACAAACTCCTTGAGGTGCAAAAGGTTTTATTTTGAGGAGGTCCCTTTTATCTATTCTTTCTTTTGCTGCTCAAACACTGGATGTGAAGTTCATGAAGCCACTTCCTATTACAAGGTCCTGTACATGCTTCCCTGCATTATCTTCCAAGGTCTTTATGGTCTTGGCTCTTATATTTAGATCTTTGATCCATCTTGAGTTGATTTTTGTATAAGGTGTGAGACAGTGTTCCTCTCTCATTCTTTTGGATATAGATATCCAGTTCTCCAAGTACCATTTGTTGAAGAGGCCATTCTCTCCCAGTTGAGTGGGCTTGGTGGCCTTGTCGAATATCAGATGACTGTATATGCTAGGATATATATCAGAACTCTCAATTCATTTCCACTGGTCGGTATGTCTATCCTTGTGCCAATACCAAGAAGTTTTGACCACTGTAGCTTTGTAGTGTGTTTTAAAGTCAGGTAGTGTGATTCCTCCGATTTCATTTTTCTTTTTCAAAATGTCTTTGGCTATTCGGGGTCTCTTGCCCTTCCAAATAAATTTCATAGTTAGTTTTTCCAATTCAGTGAAAAAATGCTGTGTTTATTTTTATTGGGATTGTATTAAATCTATATATTAGTTTGGGTAGGATAGACATCTTAGTGATATAGAGTCTTCCTATCCATAAACAGGGAATATTCTTTCATTTATTTAAGTCTTCTTTGATTTCCTTTAACAGTGCTGTATAGTTTTCTGTGTAGAAATCATTTACATCTTTAGTTAAATTTATTCCTAGGTATTTGATTTTTTTACTTACTATTGTAAATTGTATTTTTTTCTTGATTTCCTCCTCAGATTTATCATTATTGGTGTACAGAAATGCTACTGATTTTTGTGCATTGATCTTATAACCTGTGACTTTACTGAACTCATTTATAAGTTCTAGAAGCTTTGTTGCAGATTTTTCAGGGCTTTCTATGTATAGGATCATGTCGTCTGAAAATAGTGAAATTTTTACTTCTTCCTTTCCAAATTGGATGCCTTTTATAACTTTTTCTTGCCTCAGTGTTCTAGCAAGTACTTCTAAGACAATGTTAAATAAGAGCAGTGATAGTGGCCATCCTTGTCTTGTTTCCAATCTTAGAGGGAAAGCTTTTAGGATTTCACCATTGTATATGATGTTAGCTGTGGATTTTTCATATATACCCTTTATCATGTTCAGAAAGTTTCCTTCTATTCCTATCTTTTACAGTGATTTTTATCAGGAAAGAGTGCTGTATTTTGTCTAATGTTTTTTCTGCATCTATAGAGATCATCATGTGATTTCTTCCTTTCGATCTGTTTATGTGGTGTATTACATTGATTGATTTTCTTATGTTGAACCATCCTTGCATACCCAGGATGAAACCCACTTGGTCATGGTGTGTAATTCATTTGATGTGTTGTTGAAAACAATTAGCAAGTATTTTGTTGAGGATTTTAGCATCTAGGTTCATTAGAGAGATTGATCTGTAATTTTCCTTTCTTGTGGCATCTTTGTTTGGCTTTGGTATTAGAGTAATTTTGGCATCATAGAATGAGTTAGGCAATGTTCCTTCTAATTCTATTTTTTGGAAGAGTTTAAGCAGGATTGGTCTTAGTTTTTTCCAGAATATTTGTGAGAAGTCACCTGTGAAGTCGTTTGGTCCTGGCCTCTTCTTAGTTGGGAGTTTTTTGATGACTGATTTTACCTCTTTACTTGTGATTGGTCTGTTGAGTTCATCAATCTCTTCTTTCATTAATGTATGCTCCTTGTGTGTTTCTAGGAATTTGCCCATTTATGCTAAATTATCATTGTTGTTGGCATCTAATTTTTCAAAGTATCCTCTTATGATACTCTTTGTTTCTGTGGGGTCAGTGGTGATATCCACTTCCTCATTTCTTATTTTGTGTATTTTCATCTTATCTCTTTTTTCTTTGTTAGTCTAGCTAAGGAGTTTTCAATTTTATTGATCTTCTCAAAGAACCAGCTTTTTTTTTTTTTTTGTAGTGCTTTCTTATTTTCTATTTCATTTAGTTCTGCTCTAATCTTTGTTATTTCCTTCTTTCTACTTCCTTTGGGGTTAGCTTGTTGTTCTTTTCCTAATTCCTCCAGGTGTGCAGTTAGGTCTTCAATTTTAGCTTTTTCTTCTTCTTCTTCTTTTTTTTTGATATATGCATTTATGGCTATGAATTTCCCTCTCAGTACAGCTTTTGATGCATCCCATAGGTTTTGCTATGCTGTGTTTTCATTTTTATTCGTTTCAAGGTAGTTACTGATTTATTTTTTGAGATTTCCTCCTTCATTCACTGTTTGTCTAAGAGTGTGTTGTTTAACTTCCGTATCTTTGTGCCTAGTCTAGTTCTCTGGCCCTTACTGGTTGCCAGCTTCATTCCATTGTGTTCAGAGAAATTACTTTGTATGATTTCAATCTTTCTGAGTTCATTGAGAATTTTCCTGTGGCCTAGCATGTGGTCCATCTTGGAGAATGATCCATGTGCACTCGAGAAGAATGTATATCCTGCTGTATTTGGGTGTAGTGTTCTGTATATGTCTATTATGTCCAGATTCTTTAAGGTATTATTCAAGGTCTTTGTTTCTTTATTGATTCTCTGTCGAGATGTTCTGTCTAATGTTGATAATGGTGTATTAAAGTCCCCCACTATAATTGTAGAGGCATCTATTTCTCCACTTAGGTTTTCCAGTGTTTGCCTCATGTATTTTGAGGCACCCTGGTTAGGTGCAGAAGTGTTTATGATTGTTATTTCTTCTTGAAAGTGTACCCCTTTTACTAATAAATAATGTCCATCTTTGTCTCTTACAATAGTTTTACATTTAAAGTCTATTTCGGCCGCTATTAGTATAGCTACTTCCACCCACCCTCCTTTTTTTTTTTTTTTTTTTTGGTATTGTTTGCTTGTAAGATTGCTTTCCAGCCATTCACTTTCATCCTCCTTGAATCCCTGGGTCTAAGGTGGGTTTCTTGTAGACAGCATATAGATGGGTCATATTTCCTTATCCATTCTGCCAATCTGTGTCTCTTGACTGGTGCATTTAATCCATTAACATTCAGTGTTATTACTCTCAAAGAATTACTTATTTTTTTAAATATTTATTTATTTTTTTATTATTATTATTATTTTACCGGGAGGTCCCAGGGATCGAACCCGGGTCCCTCCATAAAGGAGACGGACGCCCAACCATTTGAGCCACATCTGTCCCCCAAGGAATTACTTACATTAGCCATATTTTCTTGGGTTTATGTATGCCATATGTTGTTTTTATTTTCTATTTGTCTTTTTAGTTGTTCTTACACTCTCCTCCAACTCTCCCTCTCCTGTGTTTTCCTTTCAACCTGCAGCACTCCCTTTAGTATTTCTTGAAAGGCAGGTTTCTTATTGGCATATTCTCTTGTTTTCTGTTTATCTATGAATACTTTGAACTCTCCATCATTTTTGAATGCCAGCTTTGCTGGATAGAGAATTCTTGGCTGGAAGTTTTTTTCTTTTAGGACTTTGACTATGTCATACCACTGCCTTCTTGCCTCCATGGTTTCAGATGAGAGATCAGTACTTAGTCTTATTGAGCTTCCCTTGTAAGTGATGGTTCTCTTTTCTCTTGCTGCTTTCAGCATTTTCTCTTTTTCTTGAGCATTGGACAGTTTGACAAGTATATGTCTTGGAGCATGCCTGTAGGGATTTATACTGTTTGGTGTGTGCTGTGCTTCCTGGATATGTACATCCATCTTCCTCATTAAGGTTGGGAAGTTTTCAGCCATTATTTCCTCTAACACTCCTTCTGTCCCCTTTCCCTTCTAATTCTCCCTTTGGGATGCCTATAATGCATATGTTTGGACATTTTGTGTTGTCATTCAAATCCTTAAGTCCTTGCTGGATTTTTTTTCGATCTTTTTATCTATCTGTTCTACTGTCTACTTGATTTCAGATGTACTGCCTTCCACATCACTAATTCTTTCCTCTGCTTATTCAAATCTGCTGTTATACGCTTCCAGTATCTTTTTAATTTCTTGGATTGTGCCATTCATCACCATCATATCCATTACCTTTTTATGTATGTTTTCAGTTTCTTCAGTATGTTCTCCCACTGTCTTCTTAATATCCTTAACCTCTTCCCTCACTTCATTAAGTTGGTCCATGATATTTGTTTGGACAGCTTTGATTAATTTTTTGATGTTCTGCATCTCTTCCTGGATTTTGGTTTGTTCATTGGACTGGGCCATGTCTTCCTGTTTCTTGGTATGGTTTGTAATTTTTGTTGCTGTCTGGTCATCTTTTTATATTGATGGGTTTATTCCATTGATTAGCTTCTCTCTCTACTCTAGGGTTTTATTTAGCTGCTGTTTGTGTGTGTGTGTGTTAAGTTTTCTCTTTGATGCTTTGCTCTTCTTGTTTTATTTCCTTGCTGTTTTCTATGTTCCCTTGAAGGAAAAATATTGGAGCCAGAGAAACGAAAGAGGTAAGAAAAGAAAAAGCATAATAGTAATAATAATAGTAAAAGTTAGAAGAGGAACCATATCCGACCTAAAAAAATGAATATTTAACTCATGTAAGCAGTGTAGGGTAATAGGAATTTAAAAAAATGGAGTACCTACAATGAAATGGGAAACCAAATAGAGAAAAACATATAGAATGGATTAAAAGGCCAGAATGATGAGGAGAGAGGGAAAGAGAAAAGAAAGGACAAAAAGAAAAAAGTTAATAAAAGAAAGAAAACAGAATAGATGAGATAGAAATAAAACCCAGAAGAACTGAGGACTAAATAAAGAGAGGTGGAATGTAAGAACAACAACAGAAAGCAGAAGATAGAAAGATGAAGGAAGAAAAAGAGATAGCATTGGTAGACAAAATTGGTATACACAGAAAAGGGGAAATCAAGGAAGAGGAAATACAGCAAATAAGAAACAAGCCAGCAGCACCTAATTAAAGAATAAAAATGCAGGAGGGAGGAGAAAGAGGAAAGAAAAACAAGAAGAAAAAAAAGCACACACAAGCAAGCAGTCAAACAAAAACTAAGAAAGGACAGCCTTCCCTCTTAGGCCCCTGTGGAGCTTCTCAGGCTGCTGGTGTTCATCAATCAGTTACCCTGCAGCCTTCCCTCTGCAGGTTTTGAAGCAGGTTTTAGTGAGTAAAGTAAGTTAAATTTTTAAAGAAAGGAACCTTTTTTTAGGAAAAATAAGAGACCCAATAGAAGCTAATACAAAAATAATGTCTATGTTTTTCCTGTCCTAAAGAATCAGCTAGATGTTTGATATCCCAGTGGATCACTACTCTAAGAGGAGCCAGTAATCAAACTAGGGACCTTGTATATTCAAGTTGGAAAGTCCTCCACTGAGCTAAACTTTCTTGTTGGGTCAGTTAGCTCTTCAGAAAGCTATCTAGTCACTTTCCCTTGGGCAGGTTGACTCTTTGCAGTTGGATAAATTCCTGCTGATTAGGAGTCTATCACCACCCCTTTTCTATTCTTATTGCTCTCTCCCAGGGCAGCAGGATGCAATAACCTGTGTGAGGGTATTCCCCCTCACCTCTCCCAGTCAGGTTTAGTTCCCTTCTGAAATTCAAATGGGACCCTGGTGACTGAACTCACTGCAAAGAAATGACTCTCAACCCTCTTCTAGACCACCCTCTCCTCTCAGAGGATCCTAAATTGGCTCCTGGAAGCTTATTAAGCACTTCCTATTGCCCATCTCCCTTGGGGGGGGTTGAAATTTTGATAGTTTTCAGCACGGGACTAGTCAATTGCCTGACTCTGCCCTCTTCAGGCCAAATTTCTCTATTCCAGGGTGGTTAGGTAAATCAGGCTGCCTCCACAGATTTGCCTCTCCCCTCTTCCTGGTGTCACCTTGAGCCAGCTAGTATGTTCCTCAAAGCTCAAAAGGGATACAGGCAACCAAATCCACAGAGAGGAAACCCCTCTCCACCCTCTGCCAGAACCCTTCCACTATTGGAGTACTCTTCTTCCCGCTGGGTGGATGGTGGGAGTCGGAGCTCAGGGTTCACAGCAGCTTTGCCTTGAGAGTGGGGCTTAGCTGGCTTGCAGTTTCCAGCCTTAGAATCAAGAACCTCAGGGTTTTACCTTGAGTGATTTATATCTCCAGATTGATGCCCTGAAACCTCCTGCTCTGTGGGTTCCCCAAACAGCTCACTGGGGCAGGATTTTGCCCCTACTCAGCCATTTTTTGCAAGAGAGATTGTGAGTCCACACTTAAACATCTTACCCAGATCCCAAAAAATTCTGAGGCTCTGGAAAGTGAGTTCCCAGAGAATAGTACCCCATGTGAGGGTTTAACTGGACATGGATCCAGTCAGCTTTTTCAGTGCAAGTCAGGATTGGAAATACAGTATCCAGGAAGGATCTGTGAAAAGTCCTGTTGTCTTATGGTTGGACCCCTGTGTACAACATGTGAAACCAAGTTTTTTGCAAAATCTGTATGAATGGAACCATGCTAGTCTGGATTAAAATGGACAGAAAAGGGACAGATTGAAGGAAAAACTACTTCAAATGCAGAACCATGGAAACTGAGGTCTGGCCTGAAGACATCTTGAGCAAAGAGGGCAGATCCACCCATGTAAATGGAAAAGGTGAAAATGCCCTAGAGCTTGGAGAGGGCAGGCCTTCTGCCCCATTGTTCAGGAAGAGTGTTAACTACCCAAGGCTTCTCAGATGCCTAGGGGATTGAGGAGAGACTGGACACCACCCCCATGTTTGACTTGATGACAGTGGAGCCTAGAGTCTGACCACCACCTTGATGTTTGACAAGGGTAGAACTGAGAGGTTGGCCATCACCCCAGTGCTTGAAGATTTTGGAGCCTTCACCTCAGTGTTTGAGGTGAGCAAGGCTGCTGCACAAGCCATTGGAAAGAGTGGGGCTACCACTCCATCAAACCTGGAGTACAAGAAATCCTTGCCAAGATACAGCAAAAATAAACTTCTGGAACTAAAGACAAAGAAAATTTCTTTAAAGCAATCAGAGAGAAGGGGTATATTATTTATAGGTAGAGAAATGCTTTTTTGAATGATAATGGATTTTTCGTCTGAAATCATGGAAGCTAGAAGGAGGTGGCCCGACATTTTTCAAGCACTGAAAAAAGTACCACCAACCAAGAATTCTATGTCCAATGAAAATATCCTTGAGAAATGAAGGTGAAATAAAAACATTTTCAGGAAAAAAAAAAAACTAAGAAATTGTTGATTTAAAAAGTTACCATTAAAGAATGATTTTAGGAAGATCTCTAAACAGAAAGAATTTGTGACAGAAGAAAGCTTGAAATTTCAAAAAAGAAAGAAGATCATCAAAATGGGTAAACATAAGGGTCAATATAACAGACTTCCTTCTCATGAGTTTCTTAAGGCATATTTTAGGTTTGAAACAAAACTTTTAACACCATCTGATGTGATACTCAATGTATGTAGAGGAAATACTTAATAAAATAGTATTTTTTAAATGTGGAGAGTAAAGGGGCCTAAATTCAAGTGAGATATCTACTTCAGTTGATATTCACTTGAATAGGTAAAATGTTGAAATCATAGACTGTGATGAGTAAAATATATACTGTAATACCTAAAGCAACCACTAGGAAAACTATGCAATGTGATATAATTTTTAAAATATAACTAAATTAAGATGGAATTCTAAAAAACTTTCAAGTTAACCACCAGAAGATAAAAAAAGAAACTTAGGGACAAGATACAGAGGAAACAAATAGAACACAAATGAAAAAAAGGAAGATGCCCTAACATATCAATAAGTACTTTAAATGTAAATGGTATAAATGCACCAAGAAAAATACAGAGATTAGCAAAGTGGATAAAAAAAAGATACAACAATATGATTTCTAGAAGAAATTCATTACAAGTACAATAATAGAAGTAGGTTGCAAGGAAAAGAATTGGGGAAAATGTACATGCATATATACTAAAAGCAAAGCAGAGGAAGCTATATTAATATCAGATAAAGTAACTTCAGAAAAAAGAAAATTTCTAGAGACACAGAGCAACATAAGATAATGATATAAGGATAAATCCCCAAGTAAACATATTGATCCTAAATGTGCATGTACCAAACAAAAGAGCCTCAAAATGCATGAAGCAAAAACTGAGAGTGCTGAAAAGAGAAATAGACAAATCCTCAATTACTGTTGTGTACTTTGCCTCCCCACTTTCAGTAATTGATAGAACTACTGTAACTGAGAGTTAAGAATTAATAAATAATTATGATTACTAAATCATTATATAGATGCCTTTTTACTTGTGGTATATTATAAAATAGCGAAATGTTGATATCTGAAATTGGTGAAACTGGCTGGAATGACTTTGTATATGGTCATTTCCAACTAAAATACTGCCATTATGATGATTGTTCCAGACAGATCTTACTGGTGTATATGAACACTTCTATTGAAATGGTAACCACCCTATGCTTCTCTGTTTGAAATCTATAAGAAGCATCTTCTGGCTGACTCATGTTCTGTCCCCAGATGCCTTGATTTCTGATAATTATTGTTTTGTGATTGTAATAACCTTGCGACTCACCTCCATTCTATAACTACCCCCAACATGTTCAGCCTCTTAATGTTTATAAATGAAGGAACCTCAGCCAGCCCCACCCCAATTACTCCTTAGCATAAACTGCTAAGCCTGGATATTATAAATTATCAGGATTATTGCAGTTCTGAGAGGCAGTTTTTGGACTGTAAAGGGCACTGTTCTCTTTTGCTTGTGCAAACAAACAAACTCTTTTTCTCTTTGAAGCCCTGATGTCTCAGGAATTGGTCTTAAAGTGCATCAGGAGGAAAGAACCTGCTTTGGCTTAGAATCAGTTGATGACCCAGAAGGGACTAAGAACAAAGGAGTTCCTGAAGGAGTCCAACTGCCCAAGGTTCTAGGGCCCCAGTGAGAGAGGTAAGGATGGTAATCGAGCTTTGTGTGGCCACTAGACCCTCTTGGTCTAAAAGCTAAACAATCAGATTTTACCTACCTTGCTAACACTCCAGGCCCTAAAGACATGTTAAAGCTTCAAAGACAGAAATGGTTCCAGCCCCAAGTCCAGATATCTGACTGGGGAGTGGACCACCAAGGTAGAAGTGGACTGGGAAGTTAGTTTGGCTGTTTGAGTTCCCTTAAACCTGGGTTTCTAGACCCTGAGTCTCACTACTGAAACAATTCTCCTTGCTCTGACTTCTCCACCATTCCCTGGTTTTCAGGGTACTATTCTGTTTGGGTTTCAAGTCCCCACCTTGAGTCTGTCTGTTCAGTATACTCCTGAAAAGTAATCCAGCAATTAAGTGGCATTTATTGAAATATAGTAAGTGTTAAGTGTCTGTTTAAACTGCTAAATTAGTGTTTAACTGCATTTATATTGCTCAAATGTTCATAATTGGTTACTGGTTACTGAAATTCTTTAAAATAGGAAATTCTAATTTTACTTGCATTAGTCTGTATTTTAAAAGACTAGAAAATTTTAGCCACAAGCCTATGAAAATGGAGGAAATAGATTTTCCTATAGCAAATTTAGACCTCAATATAACTTATAATCAGGAAGAAAATGGCTGGAGTATGGTTCTATAGAGAAGAACCTTGCACTCAGTTCAGCTAGGACAGCTCTCTAAAATCAGAAGCTAAGCTGGTAAAATCTCTGCTCCTCTGGGAAACACCTCCAGGATAAAAAGCTTAAGTGCTCCAACCTGTAACTGAAATTTACAGGGAATAAGTGAAGTAGTGCAGGAACTGAGGAAAAGTCCCTCAGCTTTCCTAAAAGGCAAATGGTGGCAGTCAATGAGATTCTGCTGAGATGTGCATAAGCGTAACCTCTGGAATGACCTACCAACTCACTTTGAAGTCTCTTAGCCATATAAACTCATTTGTTTTTATTCTTTTGGTCAAGGTCTTTTTCCAGTTGCATTGCTAGTTGGAGCTTGGTAGTAATCCCTCGGTGCCAGGGAGGCTCATCCCCTGGAGTCATGTCCCATACCAGGGTGGGGTGGGAGGAAGGTAATACAATTATATGCTTAGTTTGGCTTAAAGAGAGGCCACATTTGAGCAACAAGGAGGCTCTCAGGAGGTAACTCTTAGGCAACCTATAATACTAGGCTAAGTTTCAATTTCAAAAGAAAATGTTCCTAAGTACAGTCATCAATATCAAGGGCCCACCAATGGTCCATCCTCCTTCACTAGTCACTGCCCCTGTACTCAGGAGATTCTTGCTATCCCATTAGAGAATGTGGCGGAGCTCCCCAGGATGGGAATTTGATATTCTTTCATGTAATCTAAGTATCTTTAAAAAATATTTTTCAAGTATATTAAAAGGCAACCACACTACTTGAAACTCTATTGAGCCAAGGACAATTAGAGTGTGGTTAGAACAAAAAAGTAAGACCCCTTCATCCAAACTTCAAGGAATGGGAGAGATTCTTAAGAAACTAGAAAGCCCTAAGGATATCTGGGCAGTAACTGACAGAAACCTAGAATGAAAAGGCCAGGGAGAGGGAATTTTACTACCAAATTTTAACCAAATATTTAAAGCATAGCTTCCTGAATGTATCTCCCTTGCTAAAATCCTGTTACCCAAATAATGCCAAGATAATTTTTTTTTCCTTTTTTTATATATAAAAGTGTTTCCAAGAACAAGCTTGCAAATTGCAAGCAACATTGATGGCAGAGGAGATCTTAAAAGCTATAAAAACTAGAGGCACAGAATGATGGAAAACTTGGAGACAAGTCATACCAAAAAGGAGTAAGAATTATGAGACAAATTATTGAGTTTTATATTTCTGTGTTTCTATTTGTGTCTGTTTGGTCAATGTATATTTTCATACCTCCGGATGGTAATATTAAAATAACAAATGAAAATTCTTAAGAGAGCGCTATTTAAATTACTAAAAATTAAATAAGCACTTATATATGTGTAAACGATTATCCTGGAGCCCCAAATCAGAAAATCCAAGCTTCTGGTGCTCTTTAAAACTTATAAACTAAATACTCATACCATGGCCAATTAATTTTTCAGGATGAAAAGGTTTTTCTAAGTTATGATTGAAAGAATTTAAACAATTATAGCATAGTCTCCAGAGCCTGATAGTAAGCATACTTTTGAGGTTGTTCATAATTTTAAAATATTATGGAAACAATGAAGTTTTAGCTTCCTGTGGAGGAAAAAAAGACCATTTCATAGATATTTGTTCCAATTTTATTCTACTTCTGTGTAATTGCCCTAGGTTTATATGGAAACTAATAAAATACATTAACATTATATCTATTAGATCTTTAAGATGACGAAAATAGTAAGTTGGTGCTTAATGAAATTAAGTTAAAGGAAAGAATGTAGTTCTGTCCTAAGGTGAAACGGCTAGTTTTTCACAGAACCGAATGAGCAAGACTTAAATGGATATGGAAAGAAGTAGAAGTTTTGTGGAAATGAATTATACTTGTCATAGTCAATGCTGACTAAAGTTTGATAAGCTTTTTAAGGGAGTTTGTTTTTGTGCTAAGATAAAATGGATGGTTTTCATAGAATGAGAGTGGGAATATGTAGAACAAGACCTGAATGGATATGAAATGTGATAGAGGGTTTGTGGAACTAAATTTTGTGTTGCTGACTGTAATTTAATAAGCTTATTTAAAGGTGAAATTTTGGCTTAAGTTGAAATAACTGTTCTAAATAGCTATAAAAGGTTATAAAAACTTAAAGGTTGTAGGAAGTTTGTAGAGTTTGTAGAAGCATTTTTCTAAACTGAGGGATTTCAATGTAAATCACTGATCCCATGAAGACATTATTAAGTAAAAACTTATGAGCTGATACTGATAATAAAAAGTAACTTCACAGCAGAGAAACCTGACAACTTTTAATATTGTAATTAAACACTTATGGAGACCTTTAATTTCAAACTGTTGCAAAGAGTTTGTTTTTTTCACCTTTTAAGAAGTGAGGTGCTAAAATATATATGATTATGAAATACTGATTAATGGACACTTAGGTTGACTTTTTATAAAGAAAGTAATGCTAGTTAGTTTCATTTAATGTATTATGAGTTACATAAGAAGTTTTTGGGGAGTGTTGTAGAATTGAAGGAATTTTCTAATCCTCTGGTAGTTAAATTTATATAAGGAAATGTTGCTGATATGTTATTTATATATTTAGAGATTATATAAAATTCTTAAAGTCACAAGTTCTCACTGTCAATATTCTAATATTGACGTGCATGGTGGTATTGTTCATTATAGTTTTTGTTATTCTTAGAAGAATGTGATATGTTATAAAATCAGCACAAATCCCTTATCAGTAACAGTGTTCAGCTCTGATGCTTCTCCAAAGGAGCATGTAGTCAGCTCATCTTCAACAAAAAGGGCTTTAAAGGAGAAGCAAGGCAAGTCTATAAATTATGTTTGACCTATTGATTAACATAATCTTGGTAAAAGTTGAAAAGTAAAATGAAACAAAAGTTCTACTATGGTCTGTAGTTAACCTCTAGAAACAGCTTTATTTAAAATACTCATAAGAGGGAAGCAGATGTGGCTCAAGTGGTTGGGCTCCGTCTACCATATGGGAGGTCCTGAGTTTGGTTCCGGGGCCCCCTGGTGAGGGCAAGCTGGCCTGCACCCACGGAGAGCTGGCGCAGCAAGAAAAGGGAAGACAAGCAGACACAGAGAGCAGACAGTGAGCACAAGTGGCGGCGGCGGGGGGCAGGGGCGTGGGAAATAAATAAATAAATAAATACTCATATAGTAATTAAGGCCTAGATAGTAAGCCCTTGAAGCAGTGAAATTTATTTCTGGGCTCTGATCTCAAATTGTTATTTCTAAATCCTGAGATGCTTTACTCTGTGTGTCTAATCTAATAGTTCCCTAGAGTTTTAAGTGTATGTATGATACCTGGAACTCAGAGCTAAAGTTAGCCAGCTCTAAAGATGCTTAAGAAGCAGCATAAATTCTAGAAGAACACCTCAATTAAAAGAAGCTAAAGAAAGAAGCAGACTTCAATTAAAAGGAAAATGGGGCTACTCTAAAGACTAAGGTGAATCGGAATACAAGGTAAAAGGTAATATTATCAGTATTTTAAAACTTTAAGTACCATGGGGTCCAGAAAATAGAAATTTATTTTGTCAAGAATATTCTTTAAATTTCTGTGAAACACCATCTAATTTAACCTGTCTGGTCAGATTATATCAACAGCATAGCTATCAAGGAACCTAAAATAAGGAATGAGATTGTGGTATTCTGTACAGAATTGTTGTAATACCTTGATGCATTTCAAAGTGTTTTGGGCATAAGATAGAAAGTTATTTGCAAAGTCCTTTAAGGGACTAGGGAAAAAGCATAGAGATATTAAACTTCTTCACCTGGGGAAGTCCTACAACTCTCTCAAACAATAGGGATTCCCAATTTATTAAAACTATAGAATTCTGCAAGTTAAACCTGTGCAATAAACTCTGAAATATATGAGTCCTGCCTAATAAAAAGAAATATGCTAGCAAGTTGAACCCTCGGTCTCAATGCTTGCACTCATGAAACTTATTTCTGTCATGATGAAGATAAACCTAATTATAATTAACGCTAAGAGCCACCTCTTAAAAACCAATTTGTTACTCAAATGTGGCCTGCCTCTCGTAAGCCAAACTCTACAAATAGGCTGACTAACTTCCCCCCTACTTGGGACATGACAGGACTTCCAGGGATAAAGTTTCTCTAGCAATGTGGAATTTGCCTTCCAGAAATATTCTTGGCAATGTGGGCCCTTACAACTCCCAGCGATGGGCTTCCCTGGCAACGCAGGCTTAGACCAAAAGGGGGAAAAGAAATAGAACACAATAAAGTTTAAATGTCTAAGAGATTTCAAATAGAGCTGGGAGGTCATCTTGGAGATTACTCTTATTCAAGTATCAGCCAGATAAGGCAAACTGCCACAATAGGAAAAGCCCCAAGAATACTCCGGGCTTTATCTAAAAAAAACTATATAATAGGGATCCAAGATGGTGGAGTAGAGAATGGCAGGCTGCACTCCTCTCCAAAATCTGTGGGAAGGTAAGCAAGCTTGATTGGCATAAGGGAAGCCATGGGACTGCAGGGACAATCAGAGAGGGCAGATGGAGAGCAATGGCCCAGTCGGCGCGGAGGGAGACGGAATCCGTGGGAGATAGGGCAGGCAAGCCAGCGCCCAGCCTTCCCTGAGGGAGAGGGAAGCAGGAAAGCAATTTAACTGGCAGACCAGTGCTTAGACAGCTCTGAGACTGAGGAGACCCACTGGGTGACAAAGTGTGCATGTCGATGCCCAGCAGGCTCTCAAGGGGAGGGTAGCACCGAGGCAATTAGGTGTGGGGGCCAGGACCCAGCTGGCTCAGGGGGAGAGGGAAGCAGGGGGAGAGGTGATCAAGTGGAGGGACCGGTGCCCAGCCGGCTCAGGGGAGAAAAGAGCATGGTGCAAACAGGTGTGCTGCCAGCGCTCTCGAGGGGAATCGCGGGGTAACCAGGAGTACTGGCTGGCAGCCAGCTGGCTCAAGGGGAGAGGGAAAAGGGGAGGGGGTGAGATAGGATGGGTGGACTGGCTCTCAGCCTGTTCCAGGGAAAAGAGAGCCGCAGCAGGCACCAAAATGGCTCCAGGGAGAGGGGAAGGTAGAAATGTTCAGTCAGGCTGACACACATCTAGCCGGCCCTGGGGAGAGAGGAACCAGGAAAGTGACTGGGTAGACTGACAGGTGCCCAACCAGGCCAGGGGAGAGGGAAACTGGGAGAGTGAGATGGCAGGTTGACAGGTGCCAAACCAGCTGGGGGAAAAGGGAGCCGGGAAAGTGAGTCAGTGAACTGTTAGGCACCCAGACGGCTCCCTGGGGGAGGGGAGCAGCGAGACAAGCAGCCTCAAAAATGGGTACTTAGACAGAGGTGTGTTCTTTTTTTTCTCTCCACATTTGGTGCCTTACCAAGGGAGAGGCGGGCTGAGGGGGAATTGATGGGTGGGCACAGGCAGCCTGAGAAGGTGGCTTGTGGTGTGAGAAGGAGGCATGTGGGGTTTTTTTCTCTCTTCTTATTTTCTTTCTTTTTTACCCTCTTCCCTTTTTTCTTGCCTTCTGCTTTCTCTATCTCTCTCTCTCTTTTTTTTTTTTTTTTTTTTTTTTTGCTTCATTTCTTTCTTCTCTTTTCATTTCTATGGTCTTTTATTTTGTTTTATTTTTCCCTGTTTCTTTTTTTTACTTTTAATTTTTACCCCATTTTAGTTTTTTTTTTTATTTTTCCCTCTCATTACTTATTTTTTCTGTATCTTTTATTGTTCCTTTTACCTCCATTTTTTATTCTTCTTTTTTCTCTTCTTTCTTTCTTTTTGTGGACCTAATATTTTTTCAGTTGAACACAGGAAACTACAATGATATAAAATAAGTGGAACCAAGTGTCAAAGAGGACTCAACACAAAACCAAACAAAAATAAACCTCTACACAAGAAAGAGAAAGTAACCCACTTGAATAAGCCTATAAAAAGAAACAGATGGTGAGTTCAAGAAAGATGGTGTTGGAGTAGGTGGGCAGGGCCAAAAGCTCTCCGAGGAACCTGCTTTGGTGGTCAGCAGACTAGGACAGTACTACACAACTCCCATGAGGATGAGAGACAGAGAGAGGAAGAAACTGAAACAACAAAGGTGAGTTACCAAACCCACATGGTGGCTGAGAGGGGTTCCCCTCCTCCACCCCCAAGACATTAAGCTGGGATAAAACCACTGGTTCACTGCAGCCAACTGAGAGGGGAACAGATGACTTCCTTCCTGTTAGCTGTTATGAAAGAAAAGGGAGGAGAAATAGGGGGGTGCTTTTCTTCAGGGAATTTGGCCAGCAGAGGCCACTTTGAATCTCAGCTCTGGCCAGACCAAAACACAAGAAAGTGGAGATTGAAAGAAACTCCTCTGTAAAAAGGTGCACTGACAAGCGTGACCTTCTGGCTGGTAAGGAAATTACATGGAGAAAAACAACTTTCAGGTCTCCTGGGAGAAAATCTGCACCCCGTTAGTAAGTACCTGGTCAGATTTTGATAACTTAAGCTAGACAATTTTAAAGACTCAAAATAAAGTTGAACCAAATAGCAAAGAGCTGTGGGGGAAAAAAAGAACAATAGGCAAGGGAGAGAAATTGGTCACCAGAGTAAATTTGCTAACATATTCAGATACCTAGACATCAATAAAAAATTACAACCCATACTAGGAATCAGGAAGAGATGGCCCACCCAAAGGAACAAACCAAATATCCCGAAGAGATACAGGATTTAAGACAATCAATGATAATCACACAACTCTCCTAAATCAATTCAAAGAAATGAAAGAAAATATGAATAATGAAATAAAAGATATTGAGAAGACACTGGGTGAGCAAAAAGAACAATTTGAAAGACTGCAAAGAAAAGTAACAGAATATATGGGAATAAAAAGACATGATGGACGAGAGTAAAAATACATTAGAGGCACATAAGAGCAAATTTGGATTACTGAAGACGGAATTAGTGATTTCAAAGACAGAACATCTGAACTGGAAAAGAGAGTGGAAAAGAAAAAGAAGAGAATGGAAAGAATGGAACAGGATCTCATGGAATTGAATGACAATGTGAAATGCACAAATATACGCATTATCGGTGTCTCAAAAATGGAAAAGGGGGAGAAAGAATATTTGAGGAAACAATGATGGAAAACTTCCCAACCCTTATAAAAAACATAAATATAAAAATCCTTGAAGGACAATACACCCCAAACAGAATAAATACGAGTAGACCTAAAAATATGAATAGTCTCTAAAAGAGACACCTACTATTCAGAATAACAAATATTGGAGATAAAGAGAGGATAATGAAAGCAGCAAGAGAAAAACAAAGTATCACATACTAGGGAACTTGGATAAGATCAAGTGCTGTCCTCTCATCAGAAACAATAGAGGTGAGAAGAAAGTGGTATGATGTATTTAAGGTACTGAAAGAGAAAAACTGCCAGCCAAGAATTCTGTATCCTGCAAAACTGTCCTTCAAAATTGACGGTGAGTTCAAAGTCTTCACAGACAAAAAAAAAAAAAACAACCTAATATAATATATTGCCAAAAGACCAGAATTACAAGAGGTACTAAAGAGAGTGCTGCAGGCTGAAAAGAAAAATCAATGGCAAGAGACTTGGAGAAGAGTGTAGAAATGAAGATTCTTAGGAAAGGTAAATTAAAAGGTAAAAAGACAGTCAAGAGTAAGATATGATAACAGAAAACCAAAGGACAAAATGGACGAAGTAAGTAATGCCTTGAGAATAATAAAATTGTATAATAATGGCTTAAACTCCCCGATCAAATGACATAGACTGATAGAATGGATTAAGAAATATGAGCCATCTGTATGCTGTCTACAAGAGACTCACCTTGGATGTAAGGACACAACCAGGTTGAAAGTGAAAGGTTGGAAAAAGATATTCCATACAAATAGTAACTAAAAAATAGCTGGAGTAGCAATATTAATATGGGACAAAATAGATTTTAAAACTGTTATGAGGGATGAAGAAAGTCACTATATATTAATAAAAGGGGCAATTCACCAAGAAGAAATAAGTATATAAATATTTTTGCACCTAACCTGAATGCTGCAAGATACATGAGGCACACACTGGCAAAACTGAAGGGAGAAAAAGATGGCTCTACAATAATAGTTGGAGACTTCAATACACCACTCTCAGTATTGGATACAATATCTGGACAGAGGATAAAGAAACAGAGAACTTGGATAATATGATAAAAGAACTAGACCTAATAAACATCTATATAGCCTTGCACCCCAAAACATCAGGACATACATTCTTTTCAAGTGCTCATGAATCCTTCTCCAAGATAGACCACACGTTGGGTCACAAGACAAGTCTCAATGAATTTTAAAAGACTGAATTTATATAAAACACTTTCTCTGATCATAACAGAACAAAGCTGGAAATCAATAAAGGACAGAAAAGGGGAAAATTCATAAAGATACAGAGATTAAACAACACACTGTGAAATAATCAGTGGGTCAAATGAGATATAGCAAGACAATCAAGCAAATATCTTAAGATAAATGAAAATGAGAACGTATTTAAACTTATGAGACACCACAAAGACAGTGCTGAGAGAGAAATTTATAGCCTTCAATGCTTACATTAAAAAAAGATTAAAGAGCTAAAATTGAAGATATTAACTGCTTACCTGGACGAACTACAAAAATAACAGCAAACTTTCACAACTCCCAGGAAAGCAAGGGACAGAGAGATGAAGAAGCCAAAACAACAAACTGTGAGTTATTAAACCTCCTGAATGCTGGGAAAAGCTCCCCTCCCCCACCCTCGAGATATTCAGCAGGGCTAAATAAAACCCCTGGCTCTTTTCAGTGGACTGTAAGGGGAGCAAACGTCTTCCTCCCTGTCACCTGTTACAAGGGAAAAGGGAGGGGGAGTCAGGAGGCTTTTCTTCAATGAATTTGGCCAGTGGACTCCAATTTGAATCTTGGATCTGGCCAGACAAAAACAAAGGAAAACCGAGAGAGGTACACCTCTGAGGAAAAGTGCACCAATGAGTGCCATCTACTGGCTTGTCTGGAAATTACATGGACAAAAACTGATTTTAGAGCTCTTTTTAACCCACCCTTGGAAGAAAGTCTGCACCCCATTAGTGAGTCCCTGGCATGACTTTGATAACTTAAGCTGAGCAATTTTAAAGACTTAGGATAATTTGAACCATTTATCAAAGAAAAGATGTGAAAAAATAATAACAATAGGCAAAGGAAAGAAATTGGCCATCAGAGTAAATTCACCAACATATCAGATGCCTAGACATCAACAAAAAATTACAAGCCATACTAGGGAACAGGAAGAGATGGCCCAGTCAAAGGAAGAGAGCAAATATCCTGAAGAGATACAGGATTTAAGACAATTAATCAGTGATAATCACACAACTCTCCTAAATCAGTTAAAAGAATTGAAAGGCAATATGACAAAAGAGATAAAGGAAATTAAGACACCGGGTGAGCATAAAGGACAATTTGAAAGTCTGTAAAGAAAAGTAACAAAGCATATGGGAATGAAAAACATGATGGATAAGATTAAAAATACATAAGAGAAGATTTGAATTGCTTGAAGACAGAATTAGTGATTTCAAAGCCAGAACATCTAAACTGGAACAGACAGGAGAACAGAAAGAGAAGAGAATGGAAAAAAAATGGAACAGGGTCTCAGGAAATTGAATGACAATGTGAAATGCAAGAATACACACATTATCAGTGTCCCAGAAGGAGAAGAAAATGGGAAAGGGGCAGAAAGAATATTTGAGGAAATAATGAAGGAAAACTTCCCTACCCTTATGAAAGACATAAATATCAATATCTGTAGCAGTTTGGTATTATTTATGAATTCCAAAGATAGATATTGGATTGTTTAAAAACTGTTCTGCTTCTCTAGGCATATTAGATTGGATTGGATTCAGAGGTTTCACTTTTACTTGATTAAATAATGATTAAGGCTTTGACTGGGACACATCAGTAGGACATTGAGTCCCCAAGGGGGTGGGGACTCACAGAGAAAATGACATGGTAGAGGAGAAAGTTGGAGTTTTGATACTGGAGTGCTGGGAAGTAAACACACATAGAAGCAGATATCTGACGAAGGAGGGAAGTCTCCATTAGACACAGCAGAGGCCCTGGGAAGAGAGATGAGCCATTTGCCTGGTAGTTTACAGCTGACCTTGTGGAGAGAACAGAGCAGCTGAGCTGGGAGAGAAACAAGCCCCAGGAAGAGAGGAACCCAGGAAGCCTGAACCCTTGCAGACATCAGCAGACATCTTGCTCCAACATGTGGCAACAGACTTTGATGAGGGAGGTAACTTATG
The DNA here is from genome assembly GCA_026826555.1 of Tolypeutes matacus. Classification (NCBI taxonomy): domain Eukaryota; kingdom Metazoa; phylum Chordata; class Mammalia; order Cingulata; family Chlamyphoridae; genus Tolypeutes; species Tolypeutes matacus. Next base: position 6,581,768 of record JAKSZT010054138.1, on the reverse strand, counting down.
CTTTATTGCCTGGTAACTGCAAGCTTCTATCCCAAATAAATAGCCTTTATAAAAGCCAAGATATTTCTGGTACTTTGCATCAGCACCTCTTTGGCTGACTAATACAATACCCAAGAAGGACAACATGCCTCCAAAAGAATAAACATGAATAGACCTACCCTGAGAAACCTACTATTCAGAATGACAAATATCAGAGAGAAAGAAAGAATTTTGAAAGCAGCAAGAGAAAAGCAAAGCATCACATACAATGGAAACTCAATAAGATTAAGTGCTGACCTTTCATCAGAAACCATGGAGGAGAGAAGAAAGTGGTATGATGTACTTAAGGTATTGAAAAAGAAAAACTACCAGCCAAGAATTCTGTATCCAGCAAAACTGTCCTTCAAAAATAGAGGAGAGTTCAAAGTCTTCACAGACAAAAAAAAAAAAAAAAAAAAAAAACCCTGATAGAATATGTTACCAAAAGATCAGAATTACAAGAGATACTAAAGGGAGTGCTGCAGCCTAAAAGGAAAAAACAAGGGTGAAGACTTGGAGAATAGTGTAGAAATGAAGATTATTAGAAAGGGTAAAAAAGATAGACTATAGTAAGATATGACAACAGAAAGCCAAAGGACAAAATGGATGAAGAAAGTAATGCCTTTACAGTTATAACATTGAATGTTAATGGCTTGAACTACCCAATCAAAAGACACAGACTGATAGAATGGATTTTAAAAATATGACCCATCTATATGTTATCCACAAGAGACTCACCTCAGACATAAGGGCATAACCAGGTAAAAAGTGAAAGGTTGGAAAAAGATATTCCATGCAAAAAAAGAGCTGGAGTAGTGATACTATTATTGGGCAAAATAGATTTTAAATGCAAAACTATTATAAGGGATGAAGAAGGTCATTATATATTAATAAAAGGGGAAATTCAACAAGAATAAAAAACTATTCTAAATATTTATGCACCTAACATCAGTGCCCCAATATACATGAGGCACACACAGGCAAAGCAGAAGGGAGAAATAGATGTGTCTACAAAATAGTTGGAGACACCAATACACCACTCTTAGTATTGGAGAGAACATCTGGACAAAGGATAAATAAAGAAAAAGAGAGTTTGAATAATATGATAAATGGACTAGACCTAAAAGACATCTATAGAGCATTGCCCCCCAAAAGAACAGCAGGATATACATTCTTTTCAAGTGTTCATGGATCCTTCTCCAAGATAGACCATATGTTGGGTCACGAGACAAGTCTCAATGAATTTTAAAAGACTGAAATTATACAAAACACTTTCTCTGATCATAATGGAACAAAGCTGGAAATCAATAGAGGACAGAAAAAGGGAAAATTCATAAATATATGGAGAGTAAACAACATACTCTTAAACAATCAGTGGGTCAAAGAAGAGATTGCAAGAGAATTCAGCAAATATCTTGAGATGAATGAAAATGAGAATACAATGTTTCAAAACCTATGGGACACCGCAAAGGCAGTGCTGAGAGGGAAATTTATAGCCCTCAATGCTTACATTAAAAAGAAGAAAGAGCTAAAGTTGATGATCTAACTGCACACTTGGAAGAACTAGAAAAAGAACAGCAAACTAATCCCATACCAAGCCGAAGGAAATAATAAAGATCAGAGCAGAAATAAATGAAATCAAGAACAAAAAAACAATAGAGAGGATCAACAAACCAAAAGTTGATTCTTCGAGAAGACCAACAAAATCGACAAACCTTTAGCTAGACTGACAAAGAAAAAAAGAGAGAAGAGACAAATAAATAAAAACAGAAATGAGAGGGGGAACATCACCCCACAGAAATAAGAGAGATCATAAGAAGATATCATGAACAACTGCATGCCAAAAAACTAGAAAATGGAGCGAATATTCTCTCTGTCCTGATTTTGTGATAATCAGGGTAGGCTAAACATTCGCTATATTAGAAACCATGCATGTGTCCCCAGACCTACTTTTTCTCCCTAGGTCTGGTTTTTAGAATGCTGGTGATAAACTAAGCCTGATTTATTATATGACCATCCTGTATGGGAAATGACTGTAACTCTAGGTATCTTTGGTCAACCTTAATAGATATAGCAGGGGGACAGATGTGGCTCCAATGATTGAGTGTCCGTCTCCCATATAGAGGGACCTGGGTTAGATCACTGGGATTTCCCGGTAAAAAAAAAAAAAAAAAAGAAAAGAAAAATGTAGAAGGCACACGGGCCACAAGACCCCATGAGGAGATGAGCCCCCCAGACCCCATGTGTGCATGTGCCACCAGGCCCCATGAGCAGATGAGCCCCCCAGGCTCCGTGTGCAGGTGTCCCACTGGGCCCCATGAGCGGGTGCACCATCAGGCCCCATGCATGGGTGTGCCGCCAGGCCCCACGAGCAGGTGAGCCCCCGGGCCCCTTGCGCAGGTGCGCCGCCGGGTCCCGTGAGTGGGTGCGCTGTCAGGCATCATGTGCAGGTGCACCGCCAGGCCCCCAAGCAGGTGAGCCCCACAACCCCCATGCGTGGGTGCACTGCCAGGCCCTGTGCATGGGTGCATCACTAGGCCCTGCAAGCAGGTGAGCCCCCCAGGCCCCATGCATGGGTGTGCTGTCAGGCCCCATGCGTGGATGCAGCATCAGGCCCTGCAAACCACACAGTAAGATCATGACATAACAGGAGAGTGACACAAGGGAGAGCCAAGATGAGACGTGCTGAAAAAACAAGAACTAAGGTGGCACAGGCAGTAGGAGGCCTCTCTCCCACATTGGAGGTTCCGAGGATTGAATCCCAGTGAAGACAGGATGAGAAGGATGAGAAGAGAGGGCAGGAAATGGACACAGAGTTGCCCAGTGAATGAACACAGAAACAGCAAAAATGGGGGGTGGGTAAAATAGATAAAAGTAAATAAACAAATCCTTTTTTAAAAGTATAGGGGAGTAAGATACAGACTATAGTTAGTAGTAATACTTAGACAATGCTCTTTCATAATTTGTTAACAAATGTTTCACAACAATGCAAAGTATTTGTGGTGGGGTGATGTGTGGGAGTCCTGTATGATGTTATACATGTTTGTTTTGTAAGTTCACAATGTTTACTGAACACTTATTGTTTATGTATGTTCATATATGAATGATATACTTCAATAAATTGTTTTTTAAAAAAAACTAGAAAATGTAGACGAGATGGACAAATTCCTAGAAACATACGAACCAGCTACACTGACCCTAGAAGAAATAGAAGACTTCAACAAACCATCACAAGTAAAGAGATCGAAACAGTTATCAAAAGCCTCCCAAAGATGAAAAGCCCAGGACCAGATGATTTCACAGGTGAATTCTACTAATAATTCAAAGGCAACCTAATACCAATCTTGCTCAAGCTATTCCGAAAATTTGAACAGGAAAGAATACTACCAAACTCATTCTATGAAGCCAACATCACCCTAATACCAAAACCAGATAAAGATATTATGAAAAAAGAAAATTACATTATTTTCTAATGAATATAGATGCAGAAATCTTCAACAAAATACTTGCAAACCTAATCCAAAAGCACATTAAAAGAATTATACACCATGATCAAGTGGGTTTTATCCCATGTATGCAAGGGTTGTTCAACACAATAAAATCAATTAGTGTAATAAACCACATAGATAAATTGAAGAAGAAAAATTATATGAACCTTTCTATTGATGCAGAAAAAACATTTGACAAAATATAGCACCCTTTCTTAATAAAAACACTCCAAAAGATAGCTTTTTCAATATGGTAAAGTGCATATATGAAAAACTTACAGCTAGCATTGTACTCAATGTTGAAAGAATGAAAGCTTTCCTGCTGAGATCAGGAACAAGACAAGGATGCCCACTCTCACCATTATTATTCAATATTGTGCTAGACGTTCTAGCTAGATCAATTAGGTTAGACAACGAAATAAAAGGCACCCAAATAGGAAAGAAAGAAGAAAAACTTTCACTATTCACTGATGACATGATCCTATATCTAGAAAGTCCAGAAAAATCCACAAGAAACCTACTAGAATTAATGGATGAGTTCAGCAAAGTGATGGGATACAAGATTAATATGCAAAAATCAATAGCATTTCTATACACTACTGATGTGCAATCTGAGGAAAAAATCAGAAAAAAAATCCATTTATAATAGTGACTAAAACAATCAAATATTTAGGAATAAACTTTTCCAAGGACATAAAGTACCTGTATTCAGAAAACTAAAAAACATTGCTAAAAGAAACCAAAGAAGATTTAAATAAATGGAAGGACATTCCATGTTCAAGGATTGGAAGACTACAGATCATTAAGATGTCAATTCTACCCAAATTGATTTACAGATTCAATGCAATCTCAACAAAAATCCCAACAGCCTTTTTTTCAGAAATTGGAAAGCCAATAATCAAATTTATTTGGAAAAGTAAGGGCCCCATATAGCCAAAAATGTCTTAGAAAAGAAGAACTAAGTTGGAAGACTCTTGCTTCCTGATTTTGAAGCATATTTCTTACCCACAGTGGTTAAAAAACAAACAAACAGCATGGTACTGGCATAAGGACAGACAGATTGACCAATGTCACTGAATCAAAAACTCAGAAATTGACCCTCACATCTAGAGTCAAACTATTTTTGACAAGGCTGTTAAGCCCACCCAGCTGGGACAGAACAATCTATTCAACAACAGTGCTCGGAGAACTGGATATCCATATACAAAAGAAAGAAAGAAGACCCCCTATCTCACACTTTATACAAAAGTTAACTCAAAATTAATCAAGGACCTAAATATTAAAACAACAACCATAAAACTCCTAGAAGAAAATGTAGGAAAACATCTTAAGATCTTCTGGTAGGCGGTAGTTTTTTAAGTCTTACAACCAAAGCACGAGCAACAAAAGAAAAGATAGATAAATGGGACTTCCCCAAAATTCAGCACTTTTGCACCTCAAAGGACTTTGTCAAAAGGGTAAAAATACAGGCAACTCAATGGGAGAAAATATTTGGCAATCACATTTCTGATAAAGGCTTAATATCCATGGTATATAAGGAGACCAAACAACTCAACAATAAAAAGACAAACTATACAATTAAAAATTGGGTAAAAGACTTGAAAAGACAACTGTGCAAAGAAGAAATACAAATGGTGAAGAAACACAAGAAAAAATGTTCAACATCACTAGCAATTAGGGAAGTGCAAATCAAAACTACAATGAGATATCACTGTACACCCATTAGACTGGCAGCTATTAAAAAAAAAAAAAAGAGGACTACAAGTGTTGCAGAGGATGTGGAGGAATAGGAACACTTATCCACTGCTGGTGGGGATGGAAAATGGTGCAGCCATTGTGGAGGATAATCTGGTGGTTCCTCAGGAAGCTAACTATAGAACTGCCATATGATCCAACAATTCCACTGCTGGGTATATACCCAGAAGAATTGAAAGCAGGGACATGAACAGATATATGCACACCAATGTTCATAGCAGCATTATTCACTTTTGCCAAAAGTTGGAATCAACCCAAGTGTCCATCAATAGATGAACGGATAAAAAAATTGCAGTACATACATACAATGGAATATTACTTAGCTGTAAGAAGGAATACGGTATTAACACACGGGATAAGATGGATGAATCTTGAAGACTTTATGTTGAGTGAAGTAAGCCAGGCACTGAAGGACAAATATTATATGACCTCACTGATATGAATTAAGCAAATCGAGCAGGCTCACAGAGCTAGAGTCTGGAAGACAGGTTTATAGTAGACAGAAAGAGAGAAGAAGGTTGTGAGTCAATGCCCATTTGGGCAAAATCTATGAGAAGGTGGAAGGGTGTAGTTGTGCAGTGGGTGGGCAAAAGAGTGGTGCAGTGATGCTATTGGGCTGGGCAGTGCTGGTCTGTAAGGGGGGTAGGGTGGGGAGGGTGGGTTAAACTGTCAATGGAATTGGGGGGAGAGTTGGGGAAGGGAGCATGTGAACTCTGGGGATTTGCAGGTATGTTGTTGAAACTACAACATTGAGAATGTTCTTTTGGCAAATATGGCAGAGAAGGGTTACTGGTTTAAGGTGTTGGATGTGGAGGGCACATGGGACAGGTCGTACCTGGGGCAGGCTTCTAGGAAGTGTGTCATGTTCATCTTGTCATAGTGTGTTGTATCAGTGGGTGGAGACCCACATAATGTGTGGGAAGGTGTTGGACTCCCATCCTGGGGAGTCCTGCTATCATCTCAAATAGAGGGGCAGGAGTCTCTTGAGAGCATAGGCAGTGCCTAATAGGGGAGGACAGGCCAGTGTGTCAAGCCCTCAATGTTGTTGCAAGTAAATATGAATCTGGTTCTTCAAGGAGTTAATCTTGGTGGTTACCACGGGTCACAAGGGCAGAGGGAGGGAGGAACAAAAGAGATGGAACACGGGACATTTCTGGGGCAATGGAATTGTTCTACATGATCTTGCAAGAATGGATACAGACCACATCAAACTTCATCAAAATCTATAAAAGTTTGCGGACCACCCCCTCTCAATTAGAGGTGGAGTGGACAGCACCATCCCAGAATCCTCAGGATTGGGGAATGAACTATGGACTAAAGTAGACTTACTGGTATTCTACTATGGACTTATTTTTATTTTAGCAATGGAAAAAAATGTATCATTGGTGTGGAGGCAGTGGCCACTGGAGGCTCTGAGGGCAGGGAGAGGGAAAAACATATGTAATGTAGGGGAAATTTGGGACTTGGAAATTGTCCTGAATGACATTGCAATGACAGATAAGGCCATTATAAATCTTGCCATAACCTACAGAATTGGGTGAGAGAGAATGTAAACTACAACGTGAACTTTATTCATGCTTAGTGGCAATGCTCCAAAATGTGTTCATCAATTGCAATGAATGTACCACACTAATGAAGGATAGTGTTGTTAATGTGGGAGTTCTGTGAAGCGGGGCATATGGGAATCCCCTATATTTTTTATGTAATGTTTATGTAACCTAAGTATCTTTAAAAAACAAAAATAGGCATAATAGGGTGGCATTTTTGGGATATTGGAATTGTCCTGAATGACGTTGCAGTGACAGATACAGGCCACTATATATCTTGTCATAACTTACGAAAATGTGTAGGAGAGAGTGTAAACTATAAAGTAAACCATAACCCACACTTAATGGTAATGTTCCAAAATGTGTTCATCAATTGTAACAAATGTACCACACTAATGAAGGATGTTGTTAATGTGGGGAAGTGTGGGAGGGGTAGGGAGTGGGGCATATGGGAATCCCCTACACTTTTTAGGTAACATTTATGTTATCTAAATGTCTTTTAATAAGTAAGCAAGCAAGCAAGTAAATAAATAAATAAATAAATAAATAAATAAATAAATAAATAAATAAATAAAATGTGTACGGTCCAAAATGTAAGCCACAATGTAAATCATTGACCATGGTTTGTAGCAATGTTTCAATATTTGCAGGTCATTTGTAACAAATTACCATCCACATATAAAAGGTTATTAATAGGGGAAAGGGGGAAAGGTAGAAGACATCTGTAGGTGAATTTTCTGTACCCTAAAGCATCTTTGAACAAAATGAAAAAAAAATTAGACTCTGGGTGAATAAATGGAAACAACTGTCACTGTATATGCAAGACAAAAGACCTCACAGAGATGAAAGAGATTATGTTTAAAAATTAAAATAATTTTCACTATTTTTTATTATCCAAAATTTATATATATTTTTTATTTTTTATAATTTTTTGTATTTTATTTCTTAGTTTTAAAACTATCAGTATTATTTCATTTTCTTATTAATTGTGTTTGGCTAGTTTATTGGCTTCATTTTTGAAGAAGTTTTGGGTTACAGAAGGGTTACAACTGTGGCAGGGGAGAATCACTGGTGCGAGGTGTCAATGATGAGGGATACATGGAAGGAAGCTCACCTGGGCATACATTTAAGGCATATAAATATGTTCAAATGTTCATGGGGTATTGTCACGGAGGTGAAGATTCACACAACAACTGAAGGACTATCAAATTCCCATCCTGGGGAGCTCTGCCATATTCTCTAATGAAACAGCAAGAAGGCCCCAAGTACAGGGGCAATGACTAGTGAAGGAGGATAGTCCAATGACGGGCCCTTGATATTGATGACTGTGCTTATAAATCTTTACTCTTGAAATTGAAAATTAACCTAGTATTATAGGGTGCCTAAGAGTTGTCTCCTGGGAGCCTCCTTGATGCTCAAATGTGGCCTATCTCTAAGCTGAACTCAGCATATAAATACATTACATCATCCCCAGCGTGGGGCATGACTTCCAGGGATGAGCCTCCCTGACACCGATGGATTACTACCAAGCACTAACTAGCGATGCAACTGGAAAAGTCCTTGACCAAAAGGGGGAAAAGGCAAAGACAAATGAGTTTATATAACTAAGAGACTTCAAAGTAAGTTGGGAGGTCATTCCAGAGGTTGCACTTAGGCACGTCTTAGTAAGATCTCATTGACTGCCAAAGAGCAGGGCTCCTGAGGGCTCTGGAGACATCCAGACACTATAGTCAGTGCAGATAGCTCAGGAGTTTGGTGCCTTGCCGGTGGACCCTACTTTGGAATTTACGCTCCCCAGTGTGACAGAGTTGGACTCAGTTGTGGTTTCCCTACACATGACTCTTCTGTCCTTCTATTTGAACCTATAATTAGTACTAGAGTTGGTAGGTGTATGCCCAAGAGACTTAAATCTTTGGGCTGTCCATGTGCCAGCTGGGCCCTGAATCTCAGCGGAGTTGCTACACCTACTCTCCAGGTCATTGGTCTCACCCAGGACAATTATCAAGGCGGTGATGATGGATAACAATCATTCCAAGGAACTGGGAAAGTCTACAACTGCAAGCAAGAGATTCCCATCCATCAGCCCTATAGGATTGCAGCCCCCTCTCAATTAGAGGTGGAGTGGACATCACCATCCCAGAATCCTCAGGATTGGGGAATGAACCATGGACTAAAGTAGACTTACTGGTATTCTACTATAGACTTCTTGCGATTCTAGCAATGGAAGAAATTATATCATTGATGTGGGAGCAGTGACCACTGGGGGTTCTGAGAGCAGGGAGAGGGAAAAACAGGTGTAATATGGGGGCATTTTAATGACTTGGGAATAGTACTGAATGATATTACAACGACAGATACAAGGCATTATATATCTTGCCATAATCTACAGTATTGGGTGGCAGAGCGTGTAAATTACAATGTAAACTTTAATTAGTGACAATGCTCCAAAATGTGTTCATCAATTCCAATGGCTGTACCTCACTAATGAAGGATGTTGTCAATGTGGGAAAATGGGGGAGGTGTGGAGAGTGGAGCATATGGGAATCCCCTATATTTTTTATGTAACATGTAATCTAAATATCTTTCTTTAAAATAATAAAATAAATTTAATTTTTTTAATTTTATATTTTTAATTTTTATTTTTTTCATTATTTCAAACTTAAAAAATTTTTTTTGTATTTTATTCATTATTTTTAAAACCAACATTATTATATCATTTTCCTATTAATTGTGTTCGGTTATTTTGTTGGCTTCAATTTTGAAGAAGTTTTAGATCACAGAAGGGTTACAACTGTGGCAGGGGAGGATCATTGGTGTGGGGTGTCAGAAAGGGGGATGTGTGGGAAGAGGTTCACCTGGGCATACCTATAAGGCATATGAATGTGCTCAAGTGTTCATGGGGCATTGTCACAGTGGATGGAGATCCACACAATAACCAAAGAAATATCAAACTTCCATCCTGGGGAGCTCTGCCACATTCTCTAATGGGACAGCAATAATCCCCTGAGTACAGGGGCAGGGAATAGTGAAGGAGGATAGACCATTGATGGGCCCTTGATTATAATGACTGAACTTTTACTTCTGAAATTAAAACTTAACATAGTATTATAGGGTGCCTAAGCGTTACCTCCTGAGAGCTTTCTTGTTGCTCAAATGTGGCCTCTCTCCAAGCCAAAACTCAGTGTATAAATGCATTACCTTCCCCCAAGTGTGGGACATGACTCCCAGGGATAAGCCTCCCTGGCACCAAGGGATTATTACCAAGCACCAACTACAAGTGCAACTCGAAAAAGACCTTGACCAAAAGGGGGAAAGGGTAAAGACCAATAAATTTATATGGCTAGAGACTTCAAAGTGAGTCATGAGGTCATTCCAGAGGTTACACTTATGCACATTTCAGCAAGAACTCAGAGAATGCCAATGTAAATATTACCTCAAATAGTGGGGCTCCTGAGGGCTCTGGAGACATCCAGACACTATAGGTAGGGCAGATATATCAGGAGTTTGGCACCCTGCCAGTGGGCCCTACTTTGGAATTTACACTTCCCGGTGTGACAGAGTTGAACTCAGTTGTGTTTTCCCTACACATGGCTCTGTTGCCCCTCTATTTGAACCTATAGTTAGTAATAGAGTTGATAGTTGTATGTCCAAGAGACTTAAATCTTTGGACTGTCTATGTGCCAGTGGGCCCTGAATATCAACAGACTTGCAACACCTACTCTCCAGCTCATTGGACTCACCCAGGAAAACTAACAAGGAGAAGATGACTGACAACAACTTTCTCAAGGAACAGAGATAGTCTGCAACTGCAAGCAAGAAAGTCCCATCCATCTGCCACATGTGACCTAAGCCCCCTCTCAATTAGAGTTGGAGTGGGCATCACCATCACAGAATCCTCAGGACTGGGGAATGGACAATGGACTAGAGTAAATTTACAGTTGTTCTACTGTATACTTGTTGTGATCCTAGCAATGGAAGAACTTTTTATCATGGATGTGCTGGCAGTGGCCACTGGAGGTTCTGAGTGGAAGGAGAGGAGAAAAACAGTTGTAATTTCAGGGCATTTTTGGGACTCGGGAATTATCTGGAATGACATTTCAATGACAGATACATGCCATTGTATATCATGTAATAACTTGCAAAAATGTGTGGAAGAGAGTGTAAGCTACCATGTAAACTATAATCATCACTTAGTGGCAAAGCCCCAAGATTTGTTCATCAATTGTGACAAATGTACCACACTAATGAAGTATGTTGCTGATGTGGGAAAATGTGGGAGGGCTAGGGAGTGGGGTTTATGGGAATCCCCTATATTTTTTGTGTAACATTTATATAATCCAAGTTACTTTAAAAAATAAAAAAATAAAGTGAGATAGGAATGTCTAGGATGCCTTATTACTAGTGAGGATTGAAGAGAGTATATGTAACAAATCTATACAGTGTGAGTATAGTGCCTCAAACATAGGTGTTCAAATATTTGGAGTTATCCTTGTAAATATTCAATGTCTGGGCATGAGAGAAAAAAATAAATAAAATGAAATAAAAATAAGGGAGAGTTCAAAATAGTCACAGATAAACAGAAATTGAGGGAGTTTATCAACAAGAGTCCTGCCCTTCAAAAAATACTATAAGAGATTTCTATGGGTTGAATGGAAAAAACAGGACAGAGAGAGTTGGAGGAGAGTGTAGGAAGATTATTAGCCTTATTTATAATTTCCCTATACATGGCTCTTCTGCCCCTTTTATTTGAACCTATAATTAGCACTATACTTGTTAAATATATGTCCCAGAGACTTCAATCTTTGGTCCAGTCATATGCTGGTTGAGCAGTGAATCTCAGCAGAGTTGCAGCCAACACATACCCTCCAATTCATTGGACTCATCCAGGACAATGAACAAAATGATGATGGACAACACTCCTCCAAAAAAACAGAGTATTTATAACTGCAAGCAAGAAAGTTGCAATCCATCTGCCCCATGGGATCTAAGCCACCTCTCAATCGGAAGCAGAGTGGGCATCACCATCCTAAAATCCTCAAGACTGAGGAATGAGCAAACATAAGGGGGAATGCAACTATGGACAAAGTAGAATTATTATTATTCTAGCAATGGGAGATCTTTTAATATTGATATAAAGACAGTGGTCCCCAGAGTTTCTGAGGGAAGGAAAAGGGAAGAATAAGTGTAACATGGGGTATTATGGGGACATTGGAATTGTTCTGAATGACATTGCAATGACAAATAAAGGCCATTATGCATGTAAAAAATATGCAATGCAATGTGTAAGCTATAATGTAAACTATTGACCATGGTTAATAGATGCTTCAATATGTGTTCATCAATTGTAACAAATGTACTACACTCATGAAAAGAGTTGTTAATGGGGACAAGTGTGGGAGGGTGAAGGGGTGGGTATATGGGAATCCCCCTATATTTTTGCTCTATCATTTATGTAATCTAAAGCTTCTTTAAAAACAAAATAAAAGAAAAAAGAAAAAGTCTAAAATGAAATCTGGACTTTATTTAATAATAATAAAAATGAAGATTATTAGTAAAAGTAACTAAAGGGATAAAAAGACAAAAATTTATAATTACATAGATAAGCCTAAAGAAAAACTGGAAAGAGTAAGTACTCTCTTTACAGTAATAACATTGAATATTAATGGACTAAACCCTCCAATCAAAAGACACAGATTGGCAGAATGGACAAGGAAATATGATATATCTATGTGCTATATACAAGAGACAAAGAAGGACACTATATATTAATAAAAGGGGTAAAGGGGTAATCTACCAAGAAGAAAAAGAATGATCATATATATTTATTCACCTAATCAGGGTGCCCCAAAATACATGAGGCAAACACTGACAAAACTAAGGGGAGAAATAGATGACTTTACAATTAGAGTAGGAGATTTCAATACACCATTAATAGCATTAGACAGAACATTTCACAAAGGGTCAATAAAGAAACAGAGACTTTAAATAATATGTTAGAGGAACTAGACCTAATAGACATATACAAGATGTTACAACCAAAACCAGCAGGATATCCATTCTTCTCAAGTGCTCATGGATCATTCTGTGTGATAGAACACATGTTAAGTCACAGAAAAATCTCAATGAAGTTTGAAAGATTGAAATTATACAAAGCACTTTCTCAGACCACAATGGAATGAAGTTGGAAATTAATAAGGATTAGAGAACCAGAATAGGCATAAATATATGGAAGTTAAACAATACACTCTAAAAATTAGTGGGTCAAGGAGGAAATTGCAAAAGAAATCAGTAACTACCTAAAAATAAATGAAAATGAGAATACAACATATCAAAACTTAAAAGATGCAGCTAAAGCAGTCCTGAGAGGGAAATTTATAACCCTAAATGTCTACATTAAAAAGAAGAGTTAAATTCAGACTTAACTGTACACCTTGAGGAACTGGAAAGAAAACAAAAAACTAATTCCAAAGCCAAAGAAAGGAAATAACAAAGATTAGAGCAAAATTAAATGAAATTGAGAATTTTATAAAAAATACAAAAAATTAACAAAAACAAAGTCTGGTTCTTTGAAAAGATTAATAAAATTGACAAATCCTTAGCTAGACTAACAAAGAAAAAGAGAAGATGCAAATAAATAAAATCAGAAACAAGAGAGAGGATATCACCATTTATCTCACAGAATTATCGAGTATCATAAGAGGATATTTTAAAAAATTATATGCCAACAAGATGGACAATTTAGATGGAATCAATGAATTTCTGGAAACATTTGAGCAACCTATTCTGATGAAAGAATAAATGGAACATCTCAACAGAACAATCACAAGTAGTGAAATTGAATTAGTCATCAAAAACCTCCCAAACAAGAAAAGCCCAGGACCCGCTGGCTTCACAGGTGAGTTCTACAAAGGATTACTGAAAGAACTAATACCAATTGTACTGAAGCACTTCCAAAAAAAATTGAAGTAGAGGGAACATTACCTAATGCATACTATGCTACCAACATCAACCCAATACCAAAGCCACATAAAGATGCCACAAAAAAGGGAAACTACAGACCAATCTCTCTATTGAAATTAGATGCAAAAATCCTCAACAAAATACTTGCTAATTGTGTCCAACAACACATCAAACAAGTTATACACCATGATCAAGTGGGTTTTATCCCAGATATGCAAGGATGGCTCATCATAAGAAAATCAATCAATATAAAACACCACATTATCAGATTGAAACCAAAAAATCACATGATCAACTCTGTATTAGGGTTATCTAGGTAAACAGACAGGAGATATCTGTAAATAGTATGAGATTTTATAAAAGTGTGTCACAAAACCATGGGAATGCACAAGTCCAAATTCCATAGAGCAGGCTGCAAGCCAGGGGTTCTGATGAAGGTCCTTGATGAGTTCCCAAGGAGACGCTAGCTGTCCAAAGAGAGCTGGGAATTCTCTCTTTGAATGCTGAAACCACTTCTCCTTTTAAAACCTTCAGCTGATTGGATGAGAAGTTATTCATTGCAGATGGTAATCTCCTCAGTTGATTATAGATGTAACCAGCCATTTATGCATTCAACTCACTAATGATTAAAGTCCATGAAATGCCCTTGCATTACAATTAGCCCATTGCTTGCTTGACCAAACAACTGGGCACCATTACCTGGCTGAATTGACACATTATCCTAACCATCACAATTTTTTATCAACACAGAAAAGGCATTCAGCAAGATACAGCATCCTTTCTTGATAAAAAACATTTCAAAATAGAGGAATAGAAAGAAACTTCCTGAATATGATAAAGGGTATATGTGAAAATCACACAACTAACATCATACTCATTGGTGAAAGGCCATTGAGTATGGCTTTCCCTCTAAGATCTGGAACAGGGCAAGGATACCCACATTGTCACCACTCTTATTTAACATTGTATTAGAAGTACTTGTTCAAGCACTTAGGCACAAAAAAGAAAAAAGAAGGAATCCAAATTAGAAAGGAAGAAGAAAATTTCCACTACTTGCAGATGGCATAAAAATCTACAACAACAAGGGAGGGGCAATATGGCAGCTGAATAAAGAGTTCCAAGAGTCAGCTCATGCTACAGAGCAGTTAGTAATTACCCAGAGATATCTAAAGCACCTGTTTGGGGGACCCAGGAGACTAGGAGAGCATCCTGTAACATCCTTGAAAGAATGGAAGGAGGAGACTGCACATCTGCAGTGAAGCTGTGAGTAGAGCACTCCATGCCACGCAGGCCGGTGCTCATCCTCCACTGGTGGCAGAAGTCACCTCAGGAGCTATTCTGTGATTGGAGTAGGAAGCTCTATTCCCCAAAAATGGGGGAGGAAGAGACGGTTTGCCACTGACTTCAGTTATTGATTAGTAAATTCGGCTGCCTATAGTATAATCCTAAGAAAAGCTAATGTTTGAAGCTGTCCAAGTCAGAAAGAGGCCAGTAGCTGCCACTTTAACTCTGCCCCTGGCAAGAAGGGAAGTGTGTCTGATTGAAAATCACAGTGATGGTAGGGACTGGCTTCTTTCCACACAGATCAGACTACAGCACTAACCTAGGCTCCAGTTCCACCTCCAGCAGGGAGGAAGCTGGTGGGACCTGCACAAACCTCTCCAGGTAACTGCAGGTGCTTCTGGCCAGCACAGACTGAATGGTCAGACACCTCAGGCACCATCCCCACACCTCAATAGGATAGGAGAGGAGCTGTGTTTCCTCAGTCTCTCTGGGCAACTGCAGGTGATTTTGGCCCACACAGACTGAATAGTCAGACACATGTAGCTCCACCCCCGACCCCAAGTAGGGTAGGAGGGAAGCTGTGTTTCCTCAGCCTTCTGGGGCCATGGCAGGCACTTTTGGTCTGCACAGACCAGACTGTTGGGTACTGTGGATCCACCCCATCCCCTAATAGGATAGGAGGGGGCTGGTGTCTCCTCAGCCTCTCTGGACAATGGCAGGCACTTTTGGACTGCACAGATTGTTGAGCGCCTATGAATCCACCCCTATCCAGAGGCTGGTGTTTTCTCAGCCTCTCCAGGCAATGGCAGGTACTTTCGGCCTACAGGGACTGAACTGTTGAGTGCCTATTGATCCACTCGCACCACCTAATAAGAGAGGAGGCGACTGGTGTATCCTCAGTCTCTCTGGGCAATGGCAGGTACTCTCGGCCTTCAGGGACTGAATTGTTGGGCAGCTGTCAACCCACCCCCACCCCCTAATAGAGTAGGAGGAGGCTGGTGTTTCCTCTGCCTCCCAGGCAATGGCAGGCACTTGTGGCCTACACGGACTGAACTATTGAGCACCTGTGGTTCCATCCCCACCCCGTAAAGGACAGAAAGAGCAGGACTCCATCAGCCACTCAGGGCAACTGCAGGCACATTTGGCCCACATGGGTTATATTTTTGGGCACTCCAGAAGGTCCATCACCTTTCCTGGCAGGGCAGGAGGGGGGCCGGTGTTACATCAGGCTACCTGGGCAACTGCGGTCATTTTGGACCCACACAGTATAGATTTTTGCCCACACCTGCAGCTCCATCCCTGCCCAGGCAGGGGAGGAAGGGGAGTGAAGCTTTATCAGTTTCTCAGGTCAACTACATATGGTCTTGGTCTGCACGACTTAGATTATTACAAATGTCTGCGGCTCTGTCTCTACCCATGGCAAAGGAGAAAGGTGAGTGTATTAGTCAGCCACAGGGGTGCTGATGCAAAATACCAGAAATCAGTTGGTTTTTATAAAAGGTATTTATTTGGGGTAGGGACAAGACCCTAAAAAGTCCAACTCAAGCTACTATAAGAGGTACTTTCTCACCCAGAGTCTGTTGCCACGTGTTGACACAAGATGGCTGCCGACATCTACAAGGGTTCAGGCTTCCTGGGTTCCTCTCTTCCCGGGGCTCATTTCTCTCTGGGCTCAGCTGGTCTGCTCTCTCCACAAAGCCAGCTGTAGACTATCAGGTGAATGGCTCATCTCTCTTCCCAGGGCCTCTAACTTGTCTAATGGAGCATTCTCTCCTTCCTCACGTATCTGCTTCTCTGTGTGTTTACTTCCTGAGGCTCCAATATAAAAAACTCCAACTCTCTCCTCTGTGAGTCCCTGCCCACTAAGGGGGTGGGGACTCAATGTCCTACTGACGTGGCCCAATCAAAACCTTAATCATTATTTAATCAAGTAAAAGTGAAACCTCTGATTCTTATACAATCTAATATGCCCAGAGGAACAGACCAGTTTACAAACATAATCCAACATCAATTTTTGGAATTCATAAATAATATCAAACTGATATAAGTGCATATACATTTATGATTGTTATTTCTTCCTGGTGAATTACCCCTTTTATTAATATATAATGTCCTTCCTTGTCTCTAATAACAGTTTTGCTTTTAAAGTCTATTTCTTCTGATATAGATATAACTACTCTAGCTTTTTGTTTAAAGATTTATTTATTTATTCCTCCCTCCCCATTGTTTTTGTGCTAACTGTCTGCTCTCTGTGTCTGCTTGTCTTCTCTTTAGGTAACACCGGGAACCGATCCTGGGACCTTCCAGAATAGGAAAGAGGTGCTCAATCTCTGGTGCCACCTCAGCTCCCTGGTCTTCTGTGTCTCTTATTGTCTCTCCTCTGTGTCTCTTTTTGTTGCATCATCTTGCTGCACCAGCTCTCTGCTCAGGCCAGCACTCTGTGTGGGCCAGCACTCCTGTGTGGGCCAGCACTCCCCAAGGGCCAGCTCTCCGCATGGGCCACTTCACTTCGTGGGCCATCTTGCCTTCACCAGGAGGCCCCAGGAATCAAACCCTGGACCTCCTATATGGTAGAAGGGAACCCAATCACTTGAGCCACATCTGCTTCCCTCTAGCTTTTTTGGTTACTGCATGCTTGGGATATTGTATTCCAGCCTTTCACTTTCAATCTATTAGTATCTTTGGGTCTAAGGTTAGTTTTATCTGTCATATTATTTTCACCACTCTTTTGACAAGTTTAGTTACTTTTACTGATATAGTCTTCATTTCTAGACTGTCTTCCAAGCCTCTCTCTTGTCTTTTCTTTTCAGGCTGTAGCACAACTTTTAGTATTTCCTGCAAAGCTGGTCTCTTTGTTATAAACTCTCTCAGTTTCTGTTTACCTGTGAATATTCTAAATTGATCCTCGTTTTTAAAATACAATCTTGCTGGATACAAGATTCTTGGCTGGCAGTTTTTCTCTTGCAGTATCTTAAATATACCACTGCATTCTTGCCTCCATGGTTTCTGATGAGAAATCACCACTTAATTTTATTGGGCATCCCTTGTATGTGATGCATCACTTTTCTCTTGCTGCTCTCAGAAGTCTCTCTGTCTTTGGCATTTGATGTTCTGATTAGCATGTGTCTTGGAGTTGGACTATTCAGATTTATTCAGATGGAAGTTCATTGTGTTTCTTGGACACAGATATCTATGCCCTTCAACAGGGTTGGGAAATTTTTTACCATTATTTCTTCAAATATTCCTTATGCCCCTTTACACTTATCTTCTCCTTCTGGGACACCCATAACACATATGTTTGTACATCTTTTGCTATCATTTAGTTCCCTCAGACTCTGTTCAATTTTTTTCCATTCTTTACTTCATCTGTCCTTTTGTATGTTTGCTTTCATAGGCCATGTCTTCAAGCTCACCAATCCTTTCTTCTGCCTTCTCACATTTGCTGTTATATGCCTCCAGTGAATTTTTTAAAAGATTTATTTTTTATTTATGTCCCCCTTCTCATTGATTGCATTCACCATCTACTTTCTGTGTCCATTCCCTGTGTGCTTGTATTCTCTTTAGAAGGCACTGGGAACCGAACCTGGGATCTTCCATATGGGAGAGAGGGACTCAATCACTTGAGTCACCTCAACTCCCTGCTTTGTTGTGTCTCTCATTGTCCTTCCTCTTTGTGTCTCCTTGTTATGTCATCTTATTGCATCAGCTCACCATGCCTGCCCATCACGCCTGCTCGCTGTCTTTCTTTATCTTGTCCAGGATGCACCGGGAACCGAACCTGGGACCTCCCATTTGGTAGGTGGGAGCTCAATCACTTGAGCCACATCATCTTCCCCCTCCAGTGTATTTTTAATTTCACTTATTGCACTTTTCATTCACAAATGAATGAAATTCTTCTTTGTGCTCACCCAGTGTCTTCTGAATATCCTTAATCTCTTTAGCTATCTCTTTGAATTTTTAAGGAGATTTCTTTGAACATTTATGATTAACTGTCTCAACTCCTTTATGTCATCTGGGGATTTATCATGTTCCTTTGGAACTGGGACATATCTTTCTGTTTCTTGGTATGGATTGTACTTTTTTGTTGGAGTCTTTGCATCTGGCTTACTAGATGTATTTATTTTAGGTGCAGTTTCTCTCTTTAGTTTAGAGCTTTCTTGCCCTTTCTCCCTTGCTGGTTGTGTAGTAGGAGCCAAGGATGTAGTTGGTACTGTAAGCTGTGGATGCTCAAGTTGTCCCCATTGCCCCAGAGACCAATGAAGCTTCTCTCACTGTAGCAGTTTGATACTGTTTATGAATTCCAAAAATAGAAACTGGATTAAGTTTGCGAACTGGTCTGTTCCTCTGGGCATATTAGATTGGATTGGATTCAGAGGTTTCACTTTTACTTGATTAAATAATGATTAAGGTTTTGATTGGGTCATGTCAGTAGGACTTTAGTCCATAGTTCATTCTCCAATCCTGAGGATTCTGGGATGGTGATGTCCACTCCACCTCTAATTGAGAGGGGGCTGTGATCCCATAAGGCTGATGGATGGGACTCTCTTGCTTGCAGTTGTAGACACTCTCAGTTCCTTGGTATGTTAGTTGCCCATCATCACCTCCTCTTTAGTTGTCCTGGGTGAGACCAATGACCTGGAGAGCAGGTGTTGCGACTCTGTTGAGATTCAGGGTCCAGTTGGCACATGGACAGCCCAGAGATTTAAGTCTCTTGGGCATATACCTACCAACTCTAGTACTAATTATACGTTCAAATAAAAGGACAGAAGAGTTATGTGTAGGGAAACCACAACTGAGTTCAACTCTGTCACACTGGGGAGCATAAATACCAAAGTAGTGTCCACTGGCAAGTCACCAAACTCCTGAGTTATCTGCACTGACTATAGTGTCTGGATGTCTCCAGAGCCCTCAGGAGCCCTGCTCTTTGGGGTAGTATCTACTTTGGCAGTCAATGAGATCCTGCTGAGACGTGTTTAAGTGCAACCTCTGGAATGACCTCCTGACTCACTTTGAAGTCTCTTAGTCATATAAACTTATTTGTCTTTACCTTTTCCCCATTTTGGTCAAGGTCTTTTTCCAGTTGCATTGCTAGTTGGTACTTGGTAGTAATCCCTTGGTGCCAGGGAGGCTCATCCTTGGGAGTCATGCCCTACACTGGGGGGAAGTTAATATATTTATATGCTAGATTCAGCTTAGAGAGAGGCCACATTTGAGCAACAAGGAGGCTCCCAAGATGCAACTCTTAGGCACCCTATAGCAATAAGCTAAATTTCAATTTCAAGAGTAAAGGTTCATACACACAGTCATCAATGTCAAGGCCCCATCAAAGGACCATCCTCCTTCACTAGTAATTGCCCCTGTACTCAGGGGATCCTTGCTGTTCCATTAGAGAATGTGGCAGAGCTCCCTAGGATGGGAATTTGATATTGTTTTGGTTGTGTGAATCTCCATCCACAATGCCCCATGAACATTTGAACACATTTATTTGCCTTATATATATGCCCAGGTGAGCTTCCACCCATGTATCCCCTTTCACTGACAAAGTGGTGCATTCTTAAACCTTACACTGAAAGCACAAGCAATGAAAGAACATATGGATAAATGGGACCTCCTCAAATTTAAACACTTTTGTGATTCTAAGGACTTTGTCAAGAAGGTGAAAATGCAGCCCACTCAATAGGAGACAATATTTGGAAACCACATATCTGATAAGGGTTTGATTTCCATTCTATCAAAAGAGACCATACAACTCAACAATAAAAGAGCTAGCAAACCAATTTAAAAATGTGCAAAATACTTAAATAGACATTTCTCCAAAGAGAGAATACAAAAGGTCAAAAAGCACATGAAAAAATGTTCAAAATCACTGGCTATTAGGGAGATGCAAATCAAAACGTAAATGGGATATCATCTCACACTGCATAGAATTGCCACTATTAAAAAAATAGAAAATAATAAGTGCTGGATAGGATGTGGAAAAATAGGGACACTCCTTCACTGTTGGTAGGATTGTAAAATGGTGCAGCCTCTGTGAAAGACCGTTTGATGGTTCCTCAGGAAGCTAAATATAGAACTGCCATATGATCCAGAAATTTCTCTACTAAGAATATATCCAGAACTGAAAACTGTGACATGAACAGATATCTGTACACAGATGTTCATAGTGGCGTTATTCACAATTGCCAAAAGATGGAAACAACTCAAGTGTCCATCAACCAATGAATGGATAAACAAAATGTGTTATATACAAATGATGGAATACTATGCTGCAGTAAGAAGAAATGAAATTGGGACACATATGATAACATGGGTGAATCTTGAAGACATTATGCTAAGTGAAATAAGCCAGACACAAAAGGACAAATGTTGCATGGTCTCACTAATATGAACTAAATACAAAGAATAAACGCGTGGAGTTAAAACCTAGAGTATAGGTTATGAGGAGAAAAGAGGAGGGCTATGAAGGAGTACTGATGCTTAATGTATGTAGATGTTTTAATTAACTTGTTTGTAAATGTGTGGAAATGGATAGAGTTGATGGTAACACATTATAGTGAGTAGCAGCTGGTTTATAAATGAGATTGTGGCTGAAAAGGGTAGTCTAGGGATGTAAATGTCAATTGAAAGAAAACTACAGAATAAGCTAGGGACTTAATAACACAGTGAACCCAGAAGTGGATGAGAATTGTGGTTAGTAATACAAATGCAAGAATGCCCTTCTGCGAACTATTGCAGTGTGATAGGAATATGGAGAAGCATGGGAAAAATACAATTAATGTAACCTATGGACTGTAGTTAACAGCAATTCTTAAATCAATGCCAAAGATGTATTGTGTTAATAATAGGGGTGTATGGGAAAAGTGTGCCAAATGTAAGCTATAGACCATGGTTGGAGGTAATGTTCTGATGATATTATCTCATAATCTGTAACAAATATTCCACAAAGGTGTGGTGTGTTGGTGAAGGGTTGTTGTATGGGAATTCTACATATGTGCATGATTCTTTTGTAAGTTCACAACTTCTGTAATAAAAACATACTTTTAAAAATCTATAACAAACCTTCTAGAGCAGATAAACAAGTTCAGTAAAGTGGCGGTTATAAGATCAACATGCAAATCTGAGCAATCTGAGGAGGAAATTCTTTTAAAATTCCGCTTACAATACCAACTAAAAGAATCAAGTATCTAGGAATAAACTTAACTAAGTATGTAAAGGACTTGTACACAGAAAAGTACACAACATTGCTAAAAGAAATCACAGAAGACCTAAATAAATGGTAGAATATTTCATGTTCTTGGATTGGAAAACTAAAAATCATGAAGATGTCTATTCTACCCAAATTGACTTACAGATTCAACGCAATCCCAATAAAAGTTCCATTAGCATTTTTTACAGAAATTGAAAAGCCAATTATCAAATTTATTTGGAAGGGTAAGAGGCCCTGAATAGTCAAAAACATCTTGAAAAAGAAAAACAAAATTGGAGAAATCACATTACATGTCTTTAAAGCATACTGCAAAGCTACAGTGGTCAAAATTGCATGGTATTGGCTCAAGGATAGTAATAGCAGCCAATGAAACCGAATTCCAAGTCCAGATATAGACCCATGCACATACGGCCAGCTGATATTCAACAAGGCCACCAAGCCCACTCAACAGGGACAAAACAGTCTCTTCAACAAATAATGCTGGGAGATTTGGATATACATATGCAAAACAATGAAAGAAGATCATCATTTCAAGTCCTTTACAAAAATTAGCTCAAGATGGATCAAAGATCTAAGTATATGAGCCAAGACCATAAAGCTCCTAGAGGATAATGTAGGGAAGCATCTACAAGATCTAGTAGTAGGAAATGGTTTCATAAACTTTACATGAAAAGCGACAAGCAACTTAAGAAAAACAGATAAATGGGACCTCCTCAAAATTAAAAACCTTTGTGCTTCAAAGGAGTTTGTCAAGAAAGTGAAAAGGCAGCCTACTCAATGAAAGAAAATATTTGGGAACCATTTATCCTATAAGGGTCTAATATTTAGCATATATAAAGAAATCTCTATAATATATGTCTATAATAAAAATACAAAGAGCCCATTTTTTAAAATGGGCAAGAGATTTGAATAGACAGTTTTCCAAAGAGGAAAGGCAAATGGCTAAAAAAAAAAAAAAAAAAAAAAACATGAAAAGATGCTCAACATCACTAGCTATTAGAGAAATGTAAATCAAAACTAAAACGAGACATGGGAATTCCAGTGGGTTCCGTGGAATATTTTAGGTAATCTAAGCACCTCTTAAAATATATGTATATATATATATATATATATAAATAACATTTTTGTAAGCAAATACACATATATGCACATATATTTATATACCATTATGCAAATGTTTGTATGTATTGTGAGAATTTTGATTTTTACCCATAATAAAAAATAAATAAATAAATAAATAAATAAATAAATAAATAAATAAAACTAAAACGAGATATCATCTTACACCTACTAGACTGACTACTATTAATAAAAACAGATAACCATAAGTGTTGCAGAGGATGTGGAGAAATAGGAACACTCATCCACTGCTGTGGGAAGGTAGAATGCTGCAGCCACTATGGAAGATGGTTTGGCAGTTCCTCTGGAAAATAAGTTTAGAATTGCCATATGATCCAGCAATCCCAATATTAAGAATATAACCAGAAGAATTGAAAGGAGGGACAAAAACAGATATATGCACATCAATGTTTATCATGGCATTATTCACAATTGCCAAAAGGTGGAAACAACCCAAGTGTCCATCAATGGATGAATGGATAAACAAAATGTGGTATATAGATACGATCAAGTATTACTCAGCTGTAATAAGGAATGACGTGCTGACACATGCAACAACATGGATGAACCTCGAAGACCTCGTGTTGACTGAAGTAACCCAGTCACTAAAGGACACATATTGCATGATCTTGCTGGTTTGAACTAAGGATATTGAGCAGACTCACAGAGGTAAAGTCTAAAAGATAGGTTACTAAGAGAGAGAAAGGGAGTAGAGAGTGGTGAGCTGATGCTCAGTCTGGGCAGAATCTATGACAAGGTAAATGGTGGCGGTTGGGGAGTGGACAGAGGTGAGGGTGGGGCAGCGATATGAGGGTGTTGATGGTGCTGGAGTGTGAGTGAGAGTGGGAAAGGGTTTGGGTAGGAACTTAGGGGATGGCTGGATGAAGGAACAAGTGAATGTGTGGATGTGTTCAGAATACATTGGTAGGAGCATTCTTACGGGATCTATGGCAGGGGAGTGTCACCAGTGCAGGGAGCCAGTGGTAGAGGGATGTGTGGGGAGGAGTGTATTGGGGGCATGCCATTATGAAAAATGGATGTGTTTATGTTGTCATAGGGTGTTTTCTTGGTGGGTGAAGACCCAAACAATAGCCAACAGAATATTATACTCTCATCCTGGGAAGCCCTGCTACTTTCTCAAATAGAGTGGCTAAAATCACTGGAGTATGTAGGCAATGCCCAATAAAAGAAAACAGACCAATACGCCAAACTTTCGATATTAATGCATGTACTTATGAACTTTATTCTTGTAAAAGTGAAACTTAGCCTAATAACAACAAATGTCTAAGAGTTACCTTATGAAAGCCTCCCGGTTACTCAAATGTGGCCTCTCTCTAACTCAGCAAATAAACTCGCTACCTTCCCCCCAGCTTGGGACATGACTCCCAGGGATGAGAGTCCCTGACTCCATGGGATTACTACCAAGTACCAACTAGTGATGCATTTGGAAAAAAACCTTGACCAAAAGGGAGCAGCATTAAATACAAAAGAGTTTTTACGGCTAAGAGATTTCAAAGTGAACCAGGAGGTCATTCCAGAGGTTACGCTTATGCAGGTCTCAATCAGATCTCACTAACTGCCACCATAAACAAAACCTCAAACAGTGGTGCTCCAGAGGGCTCTAGTAATGTCTGGACACTCTAGGCAAGGCACACAGCCTAAGCCCATCGGTGGGCCTTATCCTGGAATATATGATAATCTGTCTCCCCAGTACAGAAGAGTTAGACCCATTTATAATTTCCCTGCTTGTGATTATTCTATCCCTTTTATTTGAACCCGTAATTATCATTATACCCATTAAATATATGTCTCAGAGACTTAAATCTTTGGTCTGTTCATATGCTGGTTGAGCCCTGAATTGCAGAGTTGCAGCCAACACCTACTTTCCAGTTCATTTGACTCACCAGGACAACTAACAAAATGATGATGGTGACAACTCCCATCCCAAAAAACAGAGTATCTATAATGGCAAGCAAAACTGTTCCTTCCATCTGCCCCATAAGATCTAATCTCCCTCCCAATTTCTGTCAAAGTGGGTGACATCATCCCAAAAGCCTCGAAATTAAGGAATGAACAAATATAAGAGGGGAATGCAACCACAGACCAAAGTAGATTTATTGTAGTAATAGAACTTGCAACATTGATATAAAGATAGTGGTCACCAGAGGTTCTGAGGGGAAGGGGAAGGAAGAATAGGTGGAGCACAGGACATTTTTAGAGCATTGGAATTGTTCTGCATGATATGACGGATACAGGCCATTATACATTTTTTCAAAACCTATAAAACTGTACAGTGCAAAGTGTAAACCACTATGTAGACTACAGATCTTGGCTAGTAGCAATGCTTCAACATTGGTTCATCAATCATAACAAATGTACCACACTAATGTAAGATGTTATTAATAGGAGAAAATGTGGGAGATGAAGAGGTGGATTATAGAGGAATCCCCTATACTTTCAATGTAACTTTTCTGTAATCTAAAACTTCTCTAAAAATAAAGTGTATTTAAAAAGTAAAAATAAATTAAAAATAAAAGGGCTGTAAAATTATTTCCCCAATGTGACATGGTTCTACATTTTTTATTTAAACCTATAATTCTCAATTTACTTATTAAGTTTACTTTTCAGAAACTCTCAGAATTATTCCTATGCCAAATAAGACCTGAAACCCAAAGGTACCAGTCGTTTCAAGACTGGCAACCAGCTTCATTCCCTTACCGCATAATGTTGACACCCCTTTTTCAGCATGAAGAAATCCAAAAGATAGTCATCTGGATTATCCCCAAGATTGGGAAATACACAAAACAGAGAGGGAGGAGTTGTAACTAAGAGTTAAGAATTAACAAAAAGAATTATGATTACTAAATGATTATATAGATACCTTTTTACTTCCAGTATCTTACAAAATACCCAAAGGTTGATATCTGAAATTGCTGAAACAGACTGGAATGACCCCACCCTTTGTGTATGGTCATTTCCAACTAAAATACTGCCATTATGATGATTATTACAGATGGATCTCACCTTTGTATATGGTCATTTCTACCTGCTGTTATGATGATTATTCCAGACAGATCTTACCCTTGGATATGAACACTTCTATTGAAATAGTAACTACTCTACCCTCTTCTGTTTGAAATCCATAAGAAGAACCTTATGGCTGATACATGTTCTGTCCACAGATGCCTTGATTTCTGATAATGATGGTTTTGTGATTGTAATAACCTTGTGACTCACCCCTGATTTGTACCCACCCCCACCCTTAATGATTATTAATGAAAGAATCTGAGCTATTCCCACCCTAATTACAGATTAGCATAAATTCGAAGCCTGGATATTGTAAATTAACAGGATTACTGCAGTCCGATAGGCAGGTCTTGGGCCATTAAGGAGACTGTTCTCCTTTGTTTGTGCAAACAAATAAACTCTTTCTCTCTTTGAAGCCCTGGTGTCTCAGATATTGGTCTTTAAAGTGCATTGGGGGAGGGAGGAATAGAATAGATGGAACGGGGGTTATATAGTGGGCAATGCAAGTGTTCTATATGATATTGCAATGATGGACACAGGCCATGTAAAATAGCATCAAAATTTATAAAAGTGTACGGTCTAAAATGTAAACCATAATATAAACCATTCATCATGTTTAGTAGCTATGTTTCACTATTTCTAATAGCAGTGGTAACAAAGGTACCATCCACATATTAAAAGGTATTAATACAGGAAGGGGAAAAAGGAGGAGAATGTTCGGTATATGGGAGTCCCCTGTATTCTGTATGTGACTTTACTGTGACCTAAAACTTCTTTGAAAACAAAATGAAAAAAAAGTAACACACTGGGAAATGAATGGAAGAAAATGTCACTCTACATAAAGAACAACAGATATTACAGTGATGAAAGGTAAAATGGCAAAAAACACTTTTTAAAAATATTTTTCATTATTTTTTAATATCCCAATCTTTTAATTTTACTTTATTTTTAATTTGTTTAAATTTTTACGTGTTTTATTTCTTATATTTAAACCTATCATTATTATTTCATTTTCCTATTAATTGTATTTAGCTATTTTATTGGCTTCATTTTTGAAGAAGCTTTGGATCACAGAAGGGTTACAACTGGGGCAGGGGAGGATCATTGGTGTGGGGTGTCAGTGATGGGGGATATATGGGAGGAAGTTCACCAGGGAATACATATAAAGTATATAAATGTGTTCAAATGTTCATGGGGCATTGTCACAGTGGGTGAAGATTCACACAATGACTCAGAGAATATTGAACTCCCATCCTGGAGAGCTCTGCCACGTTCTCTAATGGAGCAGCAACAGTCTCCCAAGTGCAAGGGCAATGACTGGCGAAGGAGGATGATCCACTGATGGGCCCTTGATATTGATGACTATGATTGTGAGCCTTTGCTCTTGAAATTGAAACTCACCCTAGTGTTGTGGGGTGCCTAAGAGTTACCTCCTGAGAGTCTCCTTGTTGCTCAAATGTAGCCTCTTTCTAAGCCAAATTCAGCATATAAATGCATTACCTTTATTTTAGGTAATCTAAGCACCTCTTAAAATATATGTATATATATATATAAAAAATAACATTTTTGTAAGCAAAAAAAAAAAAGAATAAAATACAGATATTAAAAAAAAAAAAAAAAAAAAAATAAATAAATGCATTACCTTCTCCCCAGCGTGGGGCATGAGTCCCAGGGATGAGCCTACCTGGCACTGAAGGATTACTACAAAGCACCAACTAGCAATGCAACTGGGAAAAGACCTCAAATGAAATGGGGAAAAGGTAAAGACAAATGAGTTTATAAGGCTAAGAGACTTCAAAATGAGTTGGGAGGTCATCCCAGAGGTAACGCTTATGCACATCTCAGCGGGATCTCATAGACTGCTAAAGTGGATACTACCCTAAATAGTGGCACTACTGAGGGCTCTGGAGACACCCAGGTCCTATGGTCAGGGCGGATAGCTCCAGAGTTTGGTGCCTTGCCAATGGACCCTACTTTGGAGTTTGTGCTCCTGAGAGTGACAGAGTTGGACTCAGTTATGGCTTCCCTACACATGGCTCATCTGTCCCTTCTATTTAAACCTATACTTGGTGCTGGAGTTTGTAGGTGTATGTCCAAGAGACTTGAATCTTTGGGATGTCCATGTGCCAGCTAGGCCCTGAGCCTCAGCAGAGATGCAACACCTACTCTCCAGGTCATTGGACTCACCCAGGGCAACTAACAAGGAGGCAAGGATTGACAACCACCATACCAAGGAAATGAGAGAGCCTACAACTGCAAGCAAGAGAGTCCCATCCCTCGGCTGTATGGGATCAAAGTTCCCTCTCAATTAGAGGTGGAGTGGACATCACCATCCCAGAATCCTCAGGATTGGGGGAATGAACTATGGACTAGAGTGGACTTACTGGTATTCTACTATAGATTTATTGTGATTCTAGCAATGGAAGAAATTACAACATTGTTATGGAGGTAGTGGCCACTGGAGGCTTTGAGGGCAGGAAGAGGGAAAGACAGGTATAATACTGGGGTTTTTTTGGGATTTAGGAATCAACCTGAATGACACTGCAGCAATAGATATAGACAATTTTTATATCTTCCCATAACCCGCAGAATTTTGTGGGAGAGAGTGTAAACTACAATATGAACTATGGTCAATGTTCAGTGGCAATGCCCCACGATGCGTTTATCAATTGCAATGAATGTGCCACACTAATGAAGGTTGTTGTTTATGTGGGAGGGTGTGGAAGGTGTGGGGAGTGGGACATATGGGAATCCCTATATTTTTTCATGGCATTTATGTAATCTAAGTATCTTTTTTAAAAAATAAAAGTACATATATTAAAAAATAAATAAATAAATTGCATTGGGAGGAAAGAACCCACCTTTGCTTAGTATAAATAATAAACAAACCATCAGGAAGAATACAGAAGAAATGAATAACATCATGAAACTACATTATCTAATTGAGATATATAGAACACCACTCAAGAAGAGTGAAATACACTTTTTTTTCCAACTACCAATGGAAGATTCACCAATATAGACCTTATCCTGGGCCATGAAACACATCTCAACAAAGTTAAAAGAATTGAAGTTATAGAGTGTATGATCTGATCACAATGGAAAAATATATAGGAAGTGAATGAAAATGAAAATATAACATATCAAAATTTGTGGGATGCAGGTAAAGCAGTATTGAGAGGGAAATTTATAGGAATAAAAGCTTATGTTAGAAATGAAAAGAGTTCTCAAATCAAATTCATATAACATGAAATTAGGAAAAGAAGATTAAAATTAAATTCAAATCAAGCTCAAAGCAGGAAATGATAAAAAAAAAAAAAAAACAAGAGCAAAAATTAATGAAATTGAAAAGGAAAAATAGAGGAAAGTAATGAAACAAAGTGATTCTTAAAAAATGTTCTAAAGCTAATAAACCTCTAACAAGACTGACAAATATGAAAAGAGAAGATACAAATCACTGATATCAGAAATGAAACATGAAGTTTCACTACAGATCCTGCAGCCATTAAAAGAATAATTATGGACTACAATGACTTTACACTCAAATTTTACAACTTAGAAGAAATGGAACAATTCCTTGAAAACCACAAACCACCAAAACTCAAGCAAGGTGAAGTAAACCATCTGGGTAGTCCTATAATCATTAAAGAAATTAATTCATATTTTAAAGCCTCTCATTAAAAAGAAATGTCCATGACAAGTAGTTTCCAAAAAATAATTCTACCAAACATTTAAAGAAGAATTAACATCAATTTTACAAAATCTCTTCCAGGAAACAGAAGAAGAGGAAGCACTTCCCTGTTCATTTTCTCAGGCAAAGACAGTACAAAACAAAAACAAAAACTTACAGACCAATAGCTCTCATGAACTTAACTAAAAAATCCTCCACAAAACATTAACAGATAAAATCCAGTAATGTATAAAAATAATTATACAAATCAAAACCCCAATGAGTTATGGCTTCACACCAATTAGGATGGCTATTTTTAAAAACACAGAAAATAAGTCTTATTGAAGTTGTAGAGAAATATGAACCCTTATACAATACTGTTGTCATTTTAAAACAGTGTAGCTACTGTGGAAATCAGTTTGTTGAAAACAGAATTATTATTTCAGAAAGTTGTAAATAGAATCACACTTCTTGGAATATATCAAAAAGAACTGAAAGCAGGGGCTGGAAAAGATATTTGTACATAAATGTTTATAGTAGCATTATTCAAAATAGCCAAAAAGTGGAAGCAACGTAAGTATCTATTGCAGTTTGAAATTATTTTATGAATCACAAAAAGAGAAAGATTATGTTTGTGAACCAATCCATTCCTATGGATGTGAGATCCTTTCAATTGGACTACATCAGTGAGGCATGACACAACTTAAGTCTCCACCCTGTTGCTGGGTCTGAAAAAAATGGACATACAGAAAAATTGAGCCCTATATTTGATCCTGGCATGTGAGAAAAGGGCTTCAGCTTTGCTCACATTTAAGCTGCAAGGAGAGAAGCCTCGAGAGGCTCAAAGAGCTGAGGCCCATGGAGAGATGAGCCATAGGGCTGATAGCTTCCAGCTGAACTCAAGAAGAAAGCAGAGCAGCCAACACTGATAGGGGAGGCCTGGAAAGAGACAAATCTTATGCCTAGTTGCCCACAGTTGCGCTCTAGGAGATGGTAGATTCTAGAGGGGGATGCAGAGATCTCAGCAGAGATAGGCAGCCATCTTGCTTCATCAAGTGGCAGCTGACTTTGGTGAGAAAGCAACACTGGTGGTGCCTCAGTTTGGACATTTCATGGCCTCAGAACTAAGCTTTTACCCCAAATAAATCCCCTTTATAAAAGCCAACCCATTTCTGGTACTTTGCATCAGCAGCCCTTTGGCAAATTAAAACAGAAATTGGTACCAAAAGAGTGGAGTTGTGTTGTTATGCAAATGCCAAAAATGTTGGAACAGTTTTATGAACGAGTAAAGGATATTTTTTGAAGAAACTGTGAGATACTTAATAGAAAAGGCCAAGATTTCTTTGAAAAGACTGCTGGTAGGAATATGGATCCCAAAGTTATTTCTGATGAGGCCTTAGAAGGAAATGATGAAACTATTATTGGAAACTGGAGGAAAGGTGATCCTTCTTTTAAAGTGGCAGAGAACATGGCAAAATTGACTACTGATGTGAGATGGAAGGCAAACATTGAAAATAGTGAGCTTGGACATTTAGCTGATATTTCCAAATTATATGTGGCAAATGCAGACTGGCTTATCCGTGCCACTTACAGCAAAATGTGAGAGGAAAGAGATAAGCTGAGAACTAAACAGCTGGGCAAAAAGAAACCAGAAATTGATGGTTTGGGAAATTACAAGTTTCTGGAAAACAAGCCCCCAGAGGATAGTGTCCCATGTGAGAACTTAAATAAACTTGGAACTTGTAAGTCAGGATTGGAAATGCAGTTACCCAGGAAGGATTTGTGGGAAGTCTTATTGTCTGATGTCTTGGACCCCTGTGAACTACATGCAAAACTGACAAGCTATTTGTGAGATCTATATCAATGAAACCACTGCCAGCCTGGACTAAAAGGGACAGGGAGAGGAGAGATTGAAGGAAAAACAGCTTCAAGAGGAAAACCATAGAAGCAAAGTTTCGAATTAAGACATCTCCTGGGACCAAGAGAGGGACCCCACCCATGTGTGCAGAAAGGGTGAATTTGCCTTGGCATTTGAAGAGAGTGGATTTCCAGTCCATTGTTTAGGGAGAATTTGACCACCCCAGGCTACAGAGAGGGTGGAGTGCATACCCCTGTTGGTTGGGGAGAGTTAGGTTGCCACCCCACTGCTCTGAGGAGGGTGGGCCTATTTTCCATAGATCAGGGAGAATTAGGTCACCACCCTACTCTATTAAGGTGGTTAAGACTGTACCCCTGAGATTGGGGAAGTGTGGCAGTCACCCCAATGTTCTTGGAGGGTGAGGACTAGAGGTCAGCCTCCACCAAGATGCTTGATGAGGGTGGAAACAAGAAAATGGCAGTTGGACAAGTTCATGGAAAGAGTGGGCCCCCATGAGCCCCAAGGAGAAGAAAACATTTTTCTATAGATGACTCTCAGACTGTGAAATCTAATGGAGCATGCCCTGCAGGTTTTTGGAACCTTCTGGGACATGTGGCATCTGTTTTCCTTCCAATTCCTCCTTATGATAAAGCAAATGTTTATCTTTTATTTGTTTCTCCTTTGTATATTGAAAGGAGATAACTTGTTTTCTAAGTTCACAGGTCTACAGCCAGAGGGGAAATTTGTCCCAAGACAAACTTCATACCTATAAATGATTTTGATGTGATTTTGTACTTAAAATTGCAACTGAAATGATTTAAGACTTTCAAAATATTGTAATATAATGAACATATTTTATGTATATATGGAAGGAATATGTCTTTTTGGGATTCAAAGGATAGAATTATTCATAAAATCATATTATGAATCCCAAAATGAGAAAGATTATGTTTGTGAACTAATCCATTCCTGTGGGTGTGAGACCCTTTCAAATGGACTATGACAGTGAGGCTTGACTCAACCTGAGTCTCCCCAGTCTTGATGGGTCTGATAAAAACGGACACACAGAAAAAGGGAGCCACTATATTTGATCCTGCCATGTGAGAGAAAGGACTCCTGGTTAATCCCCAGCTGAGCTGCAAGGAGAGGAGTTCCCATGAGGCTCAAAGAGCTGAGACCCAGGGAGAGATGAGACATAGGGCTGATAGCTTGCAGCTGAACTCAGGAAGAAAGTGGAGCAGCCAACACTGATAGAAGAGGCCCAGAAAGAGACAAGCCCTATGCCTAGTTGCCCACAGCTAAGCACTGGGAGACAACAGTAGGTTCTGGAGGGGAAGGCAGAGACCTCAGCAGAGATTCGCAGGCATCTTGCTTCTCCATGTGGTAGCTGACTTTGGTGAGAAAGCACCTCTGATGATGCTTTGATTTGGACATTTCACAGCCTCGGATCTGTAAACTTTTACCCCAAATAAATCCCCTTTATAAAGGCCAACCCATTTCTCATACTTTGCATCAGCAGCCCTTTGGCAAACAAAAACAGCACCCATCAACAGAAGATTGAAAGAACAAAATGTGGTATACATACACAAAGTAGAAATTTTTCATCTGTGAAAAAGAATGAAGTTCTGATACATGCAACAGCATGGAGTTGAGTAAAATAAGTGAGACACAAAAAGAAAAACATTGCATGAACTCACTTATATGAAATCTCTAGAATAAGAAAATTTCACAGAAACAATAAATTATAGGTTACCAGGGGCTAGGGTGGGAGGGGAAAAGAGAGAGTTGTTGCTTAATGGGAGCAGAATTTCTGTTTGAGGTGATGAAAAAGTTGGGGTAATGGATATCTGTGACTGTAAATATTACAACTGAATTGTAAACCTGAAAGTGGTTAAAATGGGAAATTTTGAGTTGTACCTATGTTACTATAATAAAATGTTTTTCAAAAAAATAATTATACACCATGAACAAACGGGATTTACTCCAGGTATACATGGCAGTGAGGAGAAGGCAAATAGGACTGGGAAGTGTTAATAAAGGGGAGAAATTACTAAATAAACAGGAGAAGGTCCTGAACAATGAAGGATATGATTAACTCGACCCTCAACAAAACCCCTTCACTATCCCCCCAAAAAAGAAAGATTTTGTTCAGAGTATGGCGGTGACAATAAAAACAGGACTGGCTTTAACATGCATTTATTCTTGTATTAGAAATCCCTGAAGGCAATGTTTTTGGCCTCCAAACACCATTATTTTAGTTCTTGGAGGTGCTGTCAATGACTTTTAGTAGGGTGAGTTTTTTGGTCCTTCTGAGGACCTTCAGTTGCTTACAGAATAAAGTAGGAGATGATAAACACCACTACGAGGGAGGTAGATGGCCTGAAGGCAATTTCTTTGTGTGTCATTTTTGGGGGGTGACTCCGCCAGCCCACATAAATAATGCCTTACCTCAGCTGGGTTCTGGCAATCTAGATGCCTCACCCCATTTATCCCCACCTACCCCTTCACACACTTATGCAGAAACACCAAGTCCCCTTCCTCATTGCCATGGGAAAGTATTGAGGAGGAAAATTTCTCTTCCATAGCCAGTCTTGACCCAGTCCTTATCCCCAATGTCTGGCTAACTGTGGACCTGCTGGTCTAGGCCCTCCTTGCAGGACCCCACCTCCTCCCCTTCCCACACACCGGCCTCATCCCCTCTTTCCTCCTTTCCCACCCTGAGAGAACATGCAGAGACATCCACACATCTCCTGGAAGGAGGGGATTTCACTTGATTTTATTTTAATCCTCAGCATCAGTGTAACCTGTTTCTCTATGATTTGTCACCTACCCAGGTGATCATTTCTCAGCAGCCTCTAGAGACACAGCAGATAGTTCTAAGGTCTGGCTTTCACTGCAACTACTGGTTACACTGGTCATTACTTGAAGTGGTGTACCTCTCCAGGTTCTCTCGTTCCTGGGCGGCCAGAGTTTCATTCATTTTCTTACTCAGTCCATGGTAAAAGACAATTAGTGTTCTCCTTGTTGCTTTCGCTGCCTTCTTTGAAGGAGTGGTCATTATTTGAGAAGATTTATGTCTTGAAATCCCTTGAAGGGGTCTTTTTACTGCCATTGTCTTCTGCCTCTGGTAGAGAAACAAAGTGAGCCCAGAAGAGCATTGGTTTGGGGAAAAAGGCTGGGAACTGGATGGGAAGGGGGGTTTCGTGAGAAAAGGATGTGCCTGAGGAGGGGGTTTATGCCAGGAAAGGACAAGGTAAGAGTCTTGAGGGGCATGGAAGAAATGGAGAAGAAAAGGAGGAGCTTGGGTAGGCTGTCTCACCTTGTCATTGTCTCTAGACCTCGGTTGAGAAGGGACCTTCTTCTTCTTCCTTTTACCCATGCCTGAGGTTGGTCGTTCTGTGCTTGTAGTTGGTTGCTCCATATCTGTGTTAGGAGTCTCTGTTTTCCTGGACCCTTTAGCCATGATAAATCCAAGCTCTGTCCTGCCCCACACTCCTGTGCTCTTTATATATGCCCCACCCCTGGACAATGAGAAGCAACACCCTTTGACTTTGATTGGTCAGCAAGCCACTCCCTCAGCCAATGGTGGCTGAAGTGGGCTTAGATATCAGAAAGTACCACTTCATTATGGGGGGGTGGAGATACTGAGGGGGTATGATGCTGTGGTTGGAGAAAGTGGGTATTTTCTCAATACACCTTATAGATCCATCCCCAAACTAACTTGCCATCCCTCAAGTCCCCACGTTCAATTCTGGAGACTTACATGGCAAGTATAGGGTGTTTCCTAAAAGCCATTCCCCTGGCCACTCCCATTCAGTGGTTCATTCTGTTGTCACCCACATTTCACCATTATCTAGAAGTTTGGGCATCTTACTTAAAATCCTCCAAGGTAGTGTGGCCATATTTAAGTTTTCCATGGTGATGTGAATCATCGCACTTCTTCCAATGAATTTTCATCATGCACCTTGAAGACCATTCAGGGCTAGGCTACTATTAGGCAACATTCCCATCCACCTCCTTTCCCCAGTGTCCAAGGGGATCACTTCAGTTTTCTGTTGCTCAGTCTGAAATCACTGCCTTCAGGCTGTTAAAGCTCCATGAAAAAAAATTTGCTCTACAGGATATTCTAGTCATTTCAATTCTGGGGATATGTTTTCATTTTAGTAGATGTAGTATCCAGACATGGGTTTTACCAGTGTAGGGGGGGAGGGGGAAGATATTCCCATGGTGAAAATTGTTCTGGTTGTTTTCTTGCAGGAAACTACAACCTAAGACTGAGGAGTATATCCAGGGTGGTGGATGTTAAACTATGTACAGGATGAGAATATTCTCACTGTCCTGATTTTGTGATAATCAGGGTAGTCTAAACATTCACTATATTAGAAACCATGCATGTGTCCCCAAACCTAGTTTTTCTCCCTAGGTCTGGTTTTTAGAATGCTGGTGATAAACTAAACCTGATTTATTATATGACCATCCTGGATGGGAAAAGACTGTAACTTTGGCTATCTTTGGTCAACTTTAAGAGATATAGCAGGGGGACAGATGTGGCTCAGGTGGTTGGGCGTCCGTCTCTCATATGGAGGGACCTGGGTTTGATCCCCAGGTCCCCCCAGTAAAAATTTTAAAAAGAAAAATATAGAAGGCATGTGGGCACCAGGCCCCGTGCGCAGGTGCGCCATCAGGCCTCACAAGCAGGTGCAACGCCAGGCCCCACGAGCCACGCAGCAAGATGATGATATAACAAGAGAGTGACACAAGGGAGAGCTAAGACGAGACATGCCTAAAAAACAGGAACTAAGGTGGCGCAGGTGGTAGGACACCTCTGGGTGTTTGTAGCGGGGGGGGGCGGTGATGTGTGGGAGCCCTGTATGATGTTATGCATGTTTGTTTTGTAAGTTCACAATGTTTACTGAACACTTATAGTTTATGTATGTTCATGTATGAATGATAAATTCAATAAATTGTTTATAAAAAATAAAATGAAATGAAAAAAATAAATAAATAAACTATGTACAGGAGGTTCTTTTTCAGTGCAACAGGGAAAAAAGGCATTCAGATTGGAAAAGAAGAAATAAAATTGTCTTTATTCACTGACTACATGAGATATATGTAGAAAAGACTATCAGTCTGGAGGGAGTGGCAAGATGGCAGCAGAGTAGGGAGCTCCAAGAGTCAGCTCATCCTACAATACAGTTAGAAATCAGCCAGAGCTTTCTAAATCACCTGTTTGGGGGCTCAGGAGACAAAAGCATCCTGCAATATCCTTGGAAGAATGGAAGGAGAAGACTTCCAATCTGCAGTGAACATTCATGAAGAGAGCACTCTACACTGCAGTGGCTGTTACCCATCCCCTTCTGGTGGGGCAAGACACCTTGGAGAATGTTCCTGGGCTGAAATGGGAAGCTCCATTTTCCAAAAACCAGGGGAGGAAGAGACTGATTAGTAAATTAAACTGTCTAAAGTCCAATCCCAAGTACAGCTAAAGTTTGAACCTGTTCAAATTGGAAAGAGGCTAGTGGCCTCCATTTTAACTCCACTCCTGGAATGAGGGGAAGCAGAGCTGATTTAAAATCACAGTGATGGTAGAGACTGGCTTCTTTTTTTAAAAAAAATATGGAACGCTTCACGAATTTGCGTGTCATCCTTGCGCAGGGGCCATGCTAATCTTCTCTGTATCGTTCCAATTTTAGTATATGTGCTGCCGAAGCGAGCACGAGACTGGCTTCTTTACACCCAGGTCAGATTGCTGCCATAGCCTGGGCTCCAGTGGCACCTCCAGCAGGAAGGAAGGTGGGAACTGCACCAGCCTCACTGGGCAACTGTAGTCACTTTCAGCCCACATGGACTAGATTGTTGGGCACCCATGTGGCTACATCCCCACCCCCAAGAGGATAGGAGGGAAGGTGGTATTTCCTCAGCCTATCCAGGGAACTGCAGGCACTTTCAGCCTTCGTGGACACGATTGTTGTGCACACCTGTGGCTACATCCCTGCCCTGGTAGGAGAGGAAGAGAGAAAGTATTTCCCCAAGCTCTCTAGGAAACTATAGTAGCCTTCAGCATGCATGGACTAGACTATTGGACATACATACTTGTGGCTACATGCTTGGCCCAGATAGGATGAGTGTGGGGGGGTAGTGTTTCCCTAGCCTCTCTGGGTAATTGCAGGCAATTTCATCCCTGCACAGACAAGATTATTAGGCACACCTGTGGTTCTATCCCCACCCCTAGTAGGACAGGGGGAAAGGCGGTATTCCCTCAGCCCCTCTAAGCAATGGCAGTAGCTTACAGCCTGCATGGACTAGGTTTTTGGGCACCCCCATGTCTACATCCCCATCCACCAATATGACAGGAGAGAGGGTGGGGCTTCCTCAGCCTCTCTGGGCAACTGCAGGTGCTTTTGGCCCACATGGGTGAGATTGTTGGACATACATGTAGCTCCATCCCTGGCTCTGGCAGGGGAGGAATGGAACAGGGGCT
Organism: Tolypeutes matacus; assembly: GCA_026826555.1. Classification (NCBI taxonomy): domain Eukaryota; kingdom Metazoa; phylum Chordata; class Mammalia; order Cingulata; family Chlamyphoridae; genus Tolypeutes; species Tolypeutes matacus. The sequence goes on along the minus strand of JAKSZT010054138.1, from coordinate 6,543,354 downwards.
TTATCAGTCTATCTGGGCAACTGTGGTCAGTTTTGGACCACATGACTTAGTTTACTACCCATGCCTGAAACTCCATCAATGGACACAGGCATAGAAGGAAGGGGCGTAGAGCATCATCACTCTCTCTGGACAACTACAGATGGTCTTGGCCTGCAAGGCTTGGACTACTGCACACAACTGCAGCTCCATCCAAACCCGTGGCAGAGCAGAAAGGCAGAAGAGCTTCATTGTTTCCTGGGGCAACACGGGCAGCTTCACCCTCCACAGTTTATAGTACCAACTGTATCTTCAGCTCCTACTCCACCCCTTGCGAGGTAGAAAGGGCAAGAAACATGAAAAAGGGCTGAAAAACCTCAGATCGACTAAACTCAAGCCATTACAAAGTTCTAAAATAAGTTGGTCCAAGTACCAAAGAGAAGCTGTAGCACAAATCAATCAAACAGAAAGCCCTAGACTAAATAGAGAAACTGAGACCAGAATAAATACATCAAGCAAATCAGATGCTGAAACATCAACAAAAATTAGAAACCACACCAATAAACAGGAAGATATGGCCCAGTCAAAGAAACAAACTAAACTTTCAAATGGCATAAAGAAGTTGAGACAACTAATCACAGATGGTCAAACAAATCTCTTAATAAATTCAATTAGATGGCTAAAAAGAATAAGGGTATTAAGAAGATTCTGGGTGAGCACAAAGAAGAATTTGAAATCATCTATAGAAAAATAGCAGATCTTATGGGAATGAAAGTTACAATAAATGTAATTAAAAATACACTAGAGTCATACAACAGTAGATGTGAAGAGGCAGAAGAAAGGATCAGTGAGCTTGAAGACAGGGCCTATGAATGTGAACACACAAAAGATCAGATAAAGGAAATAAAGAAAAAAAAAACAATCGAACAGGCTCTCAGGGAACTAACTGACAAGACCCATGCAAATATACATGTCATGGGTTTTCCAGAAGGAGAATAAAAGGGAAAAGGGGCAGAAGGTATATTTGAGGAAATAGTGGTAGAAAATTCCCAAACTCTACTGAAGGGCATAGATATCCATGTCCAAGATGCACAACATACTCCAATCTGAATAAAACAGAACAGACCTACTCCAAGACACATACTAATCAGAATGTCAAATGCCAAAGACAAAGATAGAATTCTGAATTCAGCAAAAGAAACATGATTCATCACTACATGGGATGCTCAATAAGATTAAGTGCTGATTTCCCATCAGAAACCATGGAGGTAAGAAGGCAATGGTATGATATAGTCAAAATACTGTAAGAGAAAAACTGCCAGTCAAGAAGCTTCTATCTGGGAAGATTGTATCTCAAAAATGATGGCAAGGAAATACACATGGTAATATTAAGTGTTCAAGGAGCATGATGTATACAACCTACATGCAAATGTTCAGAAAATGGCTTGATAGACAGGTAGAGAGATGGATAGATGGATTTATATATTGATGGCAAATGTGGCATACTGGTAAAATTAGCAGATCTTGGTAACTTGGGGGATATGGTACATTGGCATTTTCTAAATGGTTTGTACTATTTTTGGAACTGTCCTGTAAGTTTGGAAGTATTTAAAAATAAAAAGCTTTAAAAATTGATACAAAAAAATGAGGGCGAGTTTAGATTATTCACAGATAAGCAGAAACTGAAAGAGTTTGTAACCAAGAGACTAGCCTTGCAAGAAATACTAGAGGGAGTGCTACAGCCTGAAAAGAAAAGACAGGAGAGAAAGGCTTAGAAGAGAGTCTGGAAATGAAGATTATATCAGTAAAAGTAACAAAAAGTGTAAAAAGAGTGGTGAAAATAAGATATGCCAGAAAAAAAACAAAACTCAAAATGGGTTATGTAAGAACTGCCTTTACAGTAATAACATTGAATGTTAATGGATCAAACTCCCCAATCAAAAGTAACAGACTGGTGGAATGGATAAGAATATATGAGTGATCTATATGCTCTCTAAAAGAGACTAAAATTAAAGCCAAAGGATGAAAATACATTGAAAGTGAAAGGCTGGAAAAAAATATTCCATGTATGCAATAACCAAAAAAGGCTGGAGTAGCCATACCTATACTGGAAAAAATAGACTTCAAAAGGAAAGCTATTATTAGAGAAAAGAAAATATTATATATTAATAAAAGGGGCAATTCACCAGGAAGAAATGAAAATCATAAATGTATGTGCATTTAACCAGGGTGCCCCAAAGTACATGAGGCAAACAATGGCAAAGCTTAAGGGAGAAATAGATGTCTCTACAATAATAGATAGAGACTTTAATACAACCCTCTCATCATTGGATAGAACATCTGGGCAGAGGATCAATAAAAAAACAGCTTGAATAATATGATACACTAAGCCTAACAGATATATACAGAACATTGCACCCCAAGACAGAAGAATATACATTCTTGTCAAACACTCATGGATCTTTCTCCAGGATAGTCCATATATTGGGTCACAAAACAGAACTAGATAAATTTCAAAAGATTGAAATGATAAAAAACACTTTCTCTGGTCAGAACGGAATGAAGCTGGAAATCAACAACAGGCAGAAAAGGGGGAAAGTATATAGAGATTAAACAACTTAAACTTAAATAATCAGTGGGTCAAAGGAGAAATTGAAGGTAAATCAGTAACTATCTTGAGATAAATGAAAATGAGAACACAACATATCAAAATCTATGATATGCAGTGAGAGTAGTGCTGAGGGAAATTTTATAGCCTTCAATGCTTACATTAAAAAGAAGAAAGAGCTAATATCAATGACTTAATTACACAGCTGGAGGAACTAGAGAAAGATCAGCAAACTACTCTCAAAGCAAACAGAGGGAATAAATAACAACAATCAGAGCAGAAATAAATATAATTGAGAACAAAAAAAAAAACTGATAGAGATCATTAACAAAACCAAAAGTTGGTTCTTCAAGAATATCAACAAAATTGACAAACCCTTAGCTAGACAGAAAAAAAAAAAAAGAGAGAGAGAGAGAGAGAAGATGCAAATAAAATCAGAAATGAAAGTGAGGACATTACTATTGACCTCACAGAAATAAGAGATCATAAGGTGATAATATGCACAACTGTATGCCAACAAACTAGACAATGTAGATGAAATGGACAAATTTCTAGGAACATACAAACAACCTGCACTGACCCTAGAAGAAATAGAAGAACCCAACAAACCAATCATAATTAAAGAGATTGAAACACTCATGAAAATCCTACCCCAAATAAAAAAGCTTTGGATGACATAGGTTCACAGGTGAATTCTACAAAGCATTCAAAGAAGATTTAATAGCAATATTACTCAAACTCTTCCAAAAAATTGAACAGGTGGGAATGCTACCAAACTCATTCTATAAAGCCAGCATCTCCCTACTACCAAAGTCAGATAAAGATATTACAAAAAATGAAAATTACAGGCCCATTTCCCTAATGAATATATATGCAAAAATCCTTAACAAAATACTTGCTAATCGAATCCAAAAACACATTAAAAGAATTATTCACCATGACCAAGTGAGTTTTAACCCCAACGTGCAAGGGTGGCTCAACACAGGAAAATCGATCAGTGTAATACATTACATTAAGAAATTGAAGAAGAAAAATCACATGATCATCTTGATTGATGCAGAAAAAGCATCTGACAAAATATAGTATCCATTCTTGATAAAAGCTCTCCAGAAGGTAGGAATTGAAGGGAACTTTCTCAACATGAAAAACGACATATATGACAACCCACAGCTAACATTGTATTCAATGATCAAAGACTGAAAGCTTCCCTGTTGAGACAGGGAACAAGACAAGGATACCCACTGTCACCACTGTTGTTCAATATAGTGCTAGAGGCTCTAGCTAGAGCAATTAGGCAAGAAAAAAGATAAAAGTCCAAATTGGAAAGGAAGAAGTAAAACTTTCGCTATTCATATATGATATGATCCTATACCTAGAAAGTCCTAAAAATCTATAACAAACTACTAGAGCTAATAAATGAGTTCAGCAGAGTGGCAAATATAAGAAAAATATGGAAAAATCAATAGTGTTTCTATACACTAGTAATTAGCATTCTTATGAGGAAGTCAGGAAATAAATTCTATTTACAATAGCTACTAAAAGAATCAAATATTTAGGAATAAATTTATCCAAGGGTGTAAAGGACCTGTATTGTCTATCAACTAATGAATGGATAAACAAAATGTGGTATATACATACAATGGAATATTATGCTGTGGTAAGAAGAAATGAAATTGGGACACATATGAAAACATGGAGGAACTTTAAGGACATCCTGCTGAGAGAAATAAGCCAGGCACAAAAGGACAAATATTGCATGGTCTCACTAATATGAACTAAATATGAAGAATAAACTCATGAAGTTATCTAAATTATAGGTTACTAGGATATAGCATGAGGGCTGAGAAGAGATACTGATGCTTGGGGTATGTAGAATTTTTAATTAGCTTGACTGTAAAAGTGTGGAAATGGATAGAGTTGATGGTAACATAGTGAGTATAACTAATACAGCTCATTTATAAATGGGATTGTGGCTGAAAGGGATAGTCTAGGGATGTAAATATCAATTGAAAGAATGCTAGGGAATAACGTAAGGACTGGAGAACGTAGTGAGCCAGGGGTGGCTGAGTATTGTGGTTAATAACAAATACAAGAATGTTCTTTTCTGAACTAGAACAAATGTATGACACTATTACAAGCGGGTAAGAATATGGTGATTCAAAGGAAAAATTACAATTAATGTAACTTATGGACTATAGTTGACAGCAATATTGCAATATTCATAATCAATGTAAAAATGATACTATAGCAACACTTATGATCAATAATAGGGGGTATGAGTTTTTTTCTTTTGGACTAAGGAAAACATTCAAAAATGAACTGAGGCAATGACTGCACAATCCTGTGATGAAAGTGCGAGTGACTGAGTGTACATTTTGGATAGATATTACAAGGCATGGGAGTATATAACACATTGAACCATGTGGTGGATGATGGATTGTGGTTAACAGTACAAATAAAAAAGTGTCCTCTCATGAACTATAACAAATTTACAATACTAATACATGGTGTTAATAATAGGGGACTATATGAAAAAATATAACAAATGTAAGCTATGGACCATAGTTAGTAGTTATTTTTATTTTTATTTCTTTGAGGTACTAGGGGACAGGGATTGAGCCGGGACTGCGTATATGGGAAGCCGGTGCTCAACCACTGAGCCACATTGATTCCCCAGAGTTGGGTTTTTTGTTTGGGTTTTTTTGTTTGGGTTTTTTTGTTTGGTTTGGGTTTTTGGGTTTTGGGGGTTTTGGGTTTTGGGGTTTTTGGGTTTTGGGGTTTGGGGGTTTGGGGTTTGGGGGTTGGGGGTTGGGGTTTTGTTTTGTTTTGTTTTGTTTTGTTTTAGAAGGCACTGGAAATCGAACCCGGGACCTCCCATGTAGGAAGCAGGTGCTCAACTGCTTGAGCCACATCCACTCCCCTAGTTTGTTGTTATATGCTCCCCTCGAGATGGCTCCCTCGTCTGTTTCCCTATTGATTTTGCTCATTGTTTGCAGTCATTGTCTGCTCATTGGTTTTTTTCCTCATTGTTTTTGCTTGTTGTCTTTTGCTCATTGTCAGCTCATTGTCTGTTCGTTTTTTTCTTTAGAAGGTACCAGGAACTGAACCCATGTGGGAAGCGGGCACTCAACTGCTTGAGCCACATCAGCTCACTGCTTGTATATTTTTGCTCACTGTCTGCTTGTTGTTTTTGCTCATTGTCTGCTCATTGTTTTTGCTCATTGCTTGCTCGTTGTTTGTTTGTCTTCTTTAGGAGGCACCAGGACCTCCCATGTGGGAGGCAGGCACTCAACTGCTTAAGCCACATCTACTCCCCTCTAGTTATATTTTGATGATGATCTTTCATAATCTGTAGCAAATATTCCACAAAAACGCAAGGTGTTGGTGGAGGGGTGATGTATGGGAATTCTGCCCAGTATGCATGACTGTTCACAACTTCTTCAATTAAAAAATTAATTTAAAAAGTCTATCAATCTAAAACAAAGCTTCTGGTACTAATAACTGAATTTAACCAGGTTGTGGGATATAAGATCAACATGCAAAAATAAATTGCATTTTTATATAATAGTAATGATCATTTAGAAAGTAAAAGCAGTGCAATTGAAAATAGCATTAGAAATGTGAAACACTTATGGATAAATCTAACAAAATATCCAAAGGCCCATACACTGAAAACTAAAAAAAAAACCCGCATAGAAAAATTAATGAATTAATGAAATGAATGGAGATATACACCTTGTTTCTGGATCGGAAGACTCAATATTGTTAAGAAGGTAAATTTGCTGACAAAGTCAAAACAATTCCAATCAAATTTCAATAAGGCTTTGTTATAAGAATTGGCAAGATGGTTTTCACATGGAAATGCAAAGGACCTAGAATAGCCAAAAGAACTTTAATAAATTGAAGAACAAAGCTGGAAGGATTGCTCTACTTGATTTCAAGGATTATTATAAAGCAATGATAATCAAGACAGTGTGAAATTTGCATATCAATAGAAATAGTCAGACAGAATAGGGAATCCAGAAACACATCTAAACATTTATGCATGCATGAATCGCTGATTGTAGACAAAGATGTAAAGGAAGAACATAAGAGAAAGGGTAGTCTTTCCAACAATTAGGTCTGGAACATTTAGATATCCATATTAAAAAACAATGCATTTTAATCCATACTTCATACCATATAACAATTAAATCAAAATAGGATCACAGAACTAAAAGGAAAATCCAAAACTATTAGACTTCTAGGAAAAAAAAACATTTCTTAACGTAGGTTAGTCATCAGTTTCTTACATACAGCATAAACATGCACAAGCGACTAATGAAATAAAATTAATAATCAGATATCATCCAAATTAAGAGCTCCTGCTCTTTGAAAGACACTGTTAGTAGAGTTAAAAGAAAAGCCATACATCTGAAAAAAATATGTAAGAGTCAAAAATCTGATAAAGACCTGTACTGAGAATTGATAGAACTTCAAACTCAATAATAAGAAATCAGACAACCCAATACAAAATGGGAAATTGATTTGAACAGCCACATCACCAAAACAGACATATGACAGCCAATAATCACATGACTATATGCTCAACATCATTTGTCATTAGGGAAATGCTAATTAAAACTATAATGAGTTGCCACTAAAAATCTCTTAGAATGCCTAAATTGAAAACTGACCATGCCAAGTATTGGTGAGCATGTGGAACACTGGAGCTCTCATACATACTGCTGTTGAGAATGTGAAATGCTACAACCATTTTGGAAAACAGTTGAAAATTTCTTAAAAAGTTAAACATACACCAACCATGTGATAGAGGCATTCCACTCCTAGGTATTTACTCAAAAGAAAAGATTTGTCCATATTAATCATGTACACGAATGTTCACTGCAATTTTATTTATAGTAGTGAAAAACTGGAAACAATGCAGAAAGGATGTGTATGGATAAACAAATTTTTGTATATCTATAGAATGTAATATTACTGAACAATAAAAAGAAATGACTATTGGTGCACCTACTAAAAACCTAGATCCTTATATGCTAATGACTTTCACCTCTCCTTGGACCACTTCCCTCGATAACCCAACCCAAAATTAATCATTCCTTTACTCTTGACTTCCCAGCACTTGTATGTCACAAGTACACTTTTAAAAATTTGCATATAGTAATATACTGCTTGTTTATTCAGTGTAAAAACATAATTGTGTACTAGTCCCCATTTATGCTGATTCACAAGGGGAGCAAAATCTAACATGAGAAGAAAGCTAGAATGAATTCAGACTTATCACAGCATCTGTTTGTCCCCTGTAGATGTAGCTTCTCCCAACTTTCCACTAAAATAACAACTGACCCTATCAGATATCAAATATATTATAAATCTAGAGTAATTATAACAGCATGGCAGGCAAGAAGAATTAGACAGAAGTTGGTCAGAAACTGTCACATTTACAAATGGGAGCGTAATATATATTTGTGGCATTTCAGTGAAAGAAAGAATACACACTTATGTAAATTATATAAAGACAATTTACTTCTGATTTGGAAAAAATAAGTTAGGACTTTACCTCCGTAGATTAAAAAAAAAAAATCAGATGGGTTAAACTGGTAAATATAAAAAATAAACCTATAAGTCAGAGTTAGACATAGGAAAATATTGTCAGTAATTTTAAGAATCTTGACAGATTTGACAACATAAAAATTAAAAGTTTCTCTCCTAAAATTACAAAGAAAGAGAGAAATGATCTCAAAGATAAATGGGTCAAAATAGATCCAACAATTTCCGAAGGAAAAATACACCCAATTAGCATATGAAAATATGTATAAATTTCCTAGTGAAAATGGAAATAAAATGTTAAAATTACACACACCTGAAGTATCAATTGGACAAAAATTTTTAAAAGATGATAACAGTTATAGCAATGGTATGTGAAAAGTAATATTCAACTACCTATAGGTGGGACTGTAATTGGTAAATCCATTTTTTGAAGTAGTCCTTTTTGGTAAGTAGTAGTTTAATGCATATTTGGCCTACTAATTTCACTTCTAGATACCTATCTTATATAAGTGTTTATATATATGCACAATGATATATTACACCAACAACTGCATCCTCTCCAAAATCACAATTTTAAGCACTGCACTCTCTGAGCATCGACATCTATCTAAAACATTCACTCTGAGTATCAATTTTCCCTTTCTACTAGATCATTCCAATCAACATAAAATATATTTTATTTTATGAAATTAAAATCAACAAAAACTTATGCTCCCAATTCTCTGTCTCTTTTACAGCAAAATTCCTTACAAGGTGTATTAGTCAGCCAAAGGGGTGCTGATGCAAAGTACCAGAAATCTGTTGGCTTTTATAAAGGGTATTTATTTGGGGTAGAAGCTTACAGTTACCAGGCCATAAAGCGTAACTTACTTCCCTCACCAAAGTCTGTTGCCACATGTGGGAGCAAGATTGCTGCAGGTCTCAGGCTTCCTCTTCCTCTTAAGGCTCCGTGGTCCCAGCTTCTTCTGATATCAGCTGTAGGCTGGGATAAGTCTCATCTCTCTCCCTGGGCTCAGCTGCTCTGCTCTCTCCACAAGGCCAGCTGTAAACTATCAGGCTAACAGCTTGTCTCTCTTCCCAGGGCCTCTGTCATGTCTAATGGAGCATTCTCTCTTTCCTCACGTATCTGCTTCTCTGTATACTTACTTCCCTGGGCTCCAGCATTTAAACTCCAACTTTCTCTTCTGCCGTGTTGTTTTCACCAAGGGGCAGGGACTCAACCTCCTACTGATGTGGCCCAATCAAAGTCTTAATCATTATTTGATCAAGTAAAAGTGAAACCTCTGAATCCGATCCAATCTAATATGCCCAGAGGAACAGACCAGTTCACAAACACAATCCAATGTATATTTTTGGAATTCATAAACAAAATCAAACTACTACACAGGTATGTGTACTTTACTGCCATTTCCAAATTCCTCTCTTCCCATTCTTTCTTTATCCATTCATCTTTGATGGATACTTGTCTTGCTTCTATCTTTTGGCTGCTGTGAACAATATTGCTACAAACATTGGAGTACATATATCTTTTTGAGTTCTTACTTTCAAATTTTCTGGGCAAACACCAAGAAGAATTCGTAATTCTATTTTAAATATTCTGAGGAACCAATAAACTGATTTCTACAATAGCTTCACCATTTTACAATGCCATCAGCAAAGTATAAGGATTCCAACTTCTCCAAATCCTCACCAACACTTGTTATTTTCTACTTTTTACAAATAATAGCCATCCTAGTGGGGATAAAGTGGTATCTCATTGTGGTTTTGGTTTGCATTTTTCTAATGACCATTGATGTTCAATATCTTTTCAAGTGCTTATTGGCCACAGTATATCTTCTTGGGAGAAATGTCAACTCAAGTGTTTTGCCCTACTAAATTTTGTGTATTAATCTTGTAGCCTGCAACATTGCTGGAATTCCAGATCTTAGAGGGAAAGCTTTCATTTAATTCTTTCACCACTAAGCACACTGTGGGTTTTGCATATATGCCCTTTATCATATTGAAAAAGTGACCTTCTACACCTATTTTTCTGAGACTTTTTATCATGAAAGAGTGTTCATTTTATCAATGTGGTGTATTACACTCCTTGATTTTCTTATGTTGAACCACTCTTGCTTTCCTTGGATAAATCGCACTTGATCGCAGTGTATAATTCTTTTAATATACTGTTTGATTCAATTTGATAATATTTTATTTGAGATTTTTGTATCTCTATCCTTACGGGAAATTGATCTGAAGTTTTCTGTTCTTGTGATGTATATAGCTTTGATATTTGGGAAATGTTGGCTTCATATAATGAGTTAAAAAAAAGTTCCCTTCTCTTCGATTTTTTTTTTGAAAAGTTTGAGATGAATTGGTGTTACTACTTCCTTGAATCTTTGGTAGAATTTATCAATAAAGTTGTCTGTACCAGGGCTGTTATTTGTCGGGAATTTTTTGATTACTCATTAAATCTCTTTACTTGTTATAGGTGTGCTAAGATATATTTCTACTCGTGTCAGTATGTTGTGTGTTTCTAGGAACTTCTTCATTTCCTTCTAGATTATCTAAGTTGTTAGCATACACTTGTTTATACTATTGAATTTTATTACTTTAAATATCTGCAAAATTACTTGTATTACCCCTCTCCTTTCATTTTGGGATTTTAGTTATTTGTATCTTCTCTCATTTTCTTCATCAGTCTAGCTAATGGTTGTCGATTTTATTGATCTTTTCAAAAAAACCAACTTGTGGTTTCATTGATCTCTCAATTGTTTTTCTATTATCTATTTCATTTATCATTGCTCTAATGTTTATTATTTCTTTGCTTCTACTAATATTAGATATAGTTTACTCTTCTTTTTCTAATTCCTTCAGATGCGAAGTGAGGTTATCGATTTGAGATCTTTCTTCTTTTTTAATATAGGAATTCATAGCTATAATTCTTCATCGCATCCCATAAGTTTTGATATGTCTTTTCGTTTTCATTCTGAAAGATATTTAATACTTTGCTTTGTGATTTCTTCTTTGGCCAATTGGTTGTCTGAGTGTACTGTTTAATTTCCACATATTTTTTTAATTTTCCAGTTTTCCTTCTGCTATGGATTTCTAGCTACATTGGGCTAAAAAATGTTTTGTAAAATTTCAATCTTTTAAAATTTTTTGAGACTTGTTTTCTTACCTAACATGTGGTTTATCCTGGTGAATAACCAATGTACAACTGATAAAAAGATATTCTACTTTTGTTGGGTGGGGTGTTTGATATATGTCTGTTAGGTCTAATTCGTTTATGTTATTGTTCAAGTCCTCTGTTTCCTTTTTGAACTTCTATCTAGATGTTCCACCCATTACTAAAAGTGCTGTATTAAAGTCTCAAACTATTATTGTAATAGTAGTAATTGAGAGTTATTGCATCAACTCTCAATTCACTAACCCCACCCCAGGCCCTGATGACCTGTATTCTAGTCTCTGACTCTACGGATTTGCTTATTCTAATTATTTCTAATCAGTGAGATTATATATTTGTCCTTTTGTGTCTGGCTTATTTCAGTCAAAATAATGTCTAAAAGGTTCATCCATATTGACACATGTATGAAAAATTAATTCCTATATATGGTTGAACAATAGTCCATTGCATGCATACAATATTTGATTATCCATTCATCTATGGGTATACACTTGGGTTTCTTCCATCTTTTGGCAATTGTGAATAATGTCACTGTGAACACAGGTGTGCAAATATCTGCTCAAGTCTATGCTTTGAATTCTTTTGGATACATTCCTTCCTACAATAGGATGGCTGGATCATATGGTAATGCTATAATTAACTTTCACCATTTTACATTCCCACCAACAATGAAAATGAGTTCATATTTTTCCACATCCTCTACAATTTGTTATTTTCTGTTTGTTTAATAGGGGCCATTCTAGTGAGTGTGGAGTGGTATCTCACTGTGTTTTTTTAAAAACAAAAGAAACTATTTTTTCTTTATTGCTTATAAATGTATATCTCCTATTATTTTTTTCATTTTAAAAACAATTTACTGAAGTATATCATTCAGACATGAACATATATAAACAATAAGTGTATAGTAAAAGTTGTAAAGTTACAAAACAAACATGCCTAACATCATACAGGGCTCACATACATCATCCCACCACAAATAAGTTGCATTGTTGTAAAATATTTGTAACAAATTATGAAAGAGCATCGTCAAAGTATTACTACTAACTAAAGTCCGAATCTTACATTTGGAGTATTTTCCCCAACCCACCCTATTTTTCTTTTTTCATAAACCACATAATTTATCTAAAGTGTACAATCAGTGGCATTTGGTATAATCACTGAGTTGCACGTTCATCACTTCAATCAATATTAGAGCATTTCAGTACTCAAAAAAAGGAAAAAAGAAAAAAACAAACATTATCTTACTCATATATTAGCACTACTAATTAAAAATCCTATGATGTGCTTTCATCATTTCTATTCATTTCCAAACAACTTTTTACCAATTCTGCACTAACCACATTCTTTTCTCTGGTGACATATTCTCGCTATTAGCTCCATGAGTTTGCGCACTATATTTAGTTCATAACAGTGAAATCATAAAATATTTGTCCTTTTGTGCCTGGTTTTCTTCACTCAACATAATGTACTTTAGGTTCATACACATTGTCATATGCTTCGTGACTTCATTTTTGTTACAGATGAATAATATTCCATCATGTGTATATACCATAGTTTGTTTATCCATTCATCAGTTGATGGACACCTGGGTTGTTTCTATCTTTTGGCAATTGTGAATAATGTTTCTGTGAACATTGGTGTGCAGATGTAAGCTCGTGTCACTGCTCTGAGATCTTCTGGGTATATACCAAGTAGCGGTATTGCCAGGTCACATGATAGATCTGTATATAAATTCCTTAGGAACCATCAAACAGACTTCCACAGTGGCTGTACCATTCTACATTCCCACCAACAGTGAATAAGCATTCCTATCTCTCCACATCCTCTCCAACACTTAATAGTTTTCTTGTTTTGTTAATAGTGGCCATTCTAGTAGGTGTGAAATGATATTTCATTGTAGCTTTGATTTTCATTTCCCTAATAGCCAGTGATCTTTAACATTTTTTCATGTGTTTTTTCACCATTTATATTTCTTCTTTAGAAAAATGTCTATTTAGGTCTTTTGCCCACTTTTTAATCGGGTCATTGTCTTTTTATTTTTAAGTTGTAGGATCTCTTTATATATCATGGATATTAGACCCTTGTTGGATGTTGAGGAACTTTCCTTCTATACCTATCTTTTGAAGTGTTTTTATCAAGAAAGGATGTTGGATATTGTCAAATGCCTTTTCTGCATCAATAGAGATGGCCATGTGTTTTTTTCTCTTTGATTTGTTAATGTGGTATATTAATTTATTTTCTTATTTTGAACCTGGAATAAAACCCTCTTGATCGTGATGTATATTTCTTTTTATATGCTGTTAGATTCAATTTGCAAGTATTTTGTTGAGAATTTGTGCATCTATGTTCATTAGAGAGACTAGTCTGTAATTTTCTTTTCTTGTAATATCTTTATCTGGCTTTGGTATTAGGGTGATGTTAGCTTTGAAAAATGTGTTGGGTAATTTTCCCACCTTTTCAATTTCTTGGAAGAGTTTTAACGAGATTGGTCTTAATTCTTCTGGAAAATGTTTGGTATAATTTATCTGTGAAGCCATCTGGTCCTGGACATTTCTTTGAGGAAGATTTTTGATGACTGATTCAAACTCTTTGCTTGTGATTAGTTTGATGAGTTCCTGTATTTCTTGTAGAGTCAATGTAGGTTGTGCACTTCTAGGAATTTGTCCATTTCATCTAGGTTGTCTAATTTGTTGGCATACAGTATCTCATAATATCTTCTTATGATCCTTTTCATTTCTGTGGGGTCAGTCGTAACTCCCCCCCCTTTTCTTCCTGATTTTATTTATTTGTTCCATCTCTCTTTTTTTCTTTGTTAGCCTTGCTAAGGGTTTGTTGATTTTATTGATTTTCTCAGAGAACTAGCTTTTGGTTTTGTTGATTTTTTCTATTGTTTCCTTGTTCTCAATTTCATTTATTTTTGCTCTAATCTTTATTTCTCTCTGCTTGCTTTGGAATTGGTTTGCTGTTCTTTTTCTAGTTTCTACAGTTGTTCAGTTAGCTCTTCAATTTTTAGCTCTTTCTTCTTTTTTAATATAGGCATTTACCACTGTAAATTTCCCTTTCAGCACTGCCTTCTCTGTATCCCATAAGTTTTGATAAGTTGTGTTCTCATTTTCATTTGTCTCGAGATATCTAATAATATCTCTTGCAATTTCTTCTTTGACCCACTGATGGTTTAGGAATGTGTTGCTTAGCCTCTATATGTTTGTAAAATTTCCCCTTTCCCTACTATTATTGATTTCCAGCTGCATTACATTATGACCAGAGAAGGTGCTTTGCATAATTTCAATGTTCCTAAATTTATTGAGAGCTATGTTTTGGCCCAACTTGTGGTCTATCCTGGAGAAAAATCCATGAGCACTTGAGAAGAATGTATAACCTGCTGATCTGAGGTACAATGTTCTGTATATGTTTGTCAGGTCCAGCTCATTTATCATATTGTTCAAGTTGTCTGCTTCCTTGTTGATCTTCTGTCTACTTTTTCTATCTATTGATGTGACATGTTGAAGTCTCCAGCTATTATTGTAGAAATGCATATTTCTCCTTTCAGTTTTGCCAGAATTTGCCTCATGTATTTTGGGGCACCCTGGTTAGGTGCATAGGTATTTATTACTGTTACTCCTTCCTGGTGGATTTTCACTTTCATATGTATATAGTGGCCTTCTGCATCTCATCACTTTTTTGCATAAAGTCTGTTTTGTCTGACACCAGTATAGCTACCTCTGCTCTCTTTAGGTTACTATTTGCATGAAATATCTTTTTTCAACCTTTCACTTTCAGTCTATTTGCATCCTTGAGTCTAAGGTGAGTCTCGTGCAGACGGCATATGGATGGCTCATTTTTCTGTATCCATTTTGTCAGCCTATGTCTTTTGACTGGGGAGTTTAATCCATTAACATTCAATATTATTACTATAAAGACATTACTTAAGCCATTTTATCCTTTGGCTTTCATATGTCATATCTTGTTTTTGCCCATGGTTTTACATTTCCGATTACCCTTTCTGAGAGTCTTCAATTCCACACTCTCCTCCAAGCCTTTCTCCCTTCCCATTTCTTTTATGGCTGCAGAACTCCCTTTAGTGTTTCCTGCAGAGCTAGATTGTCGTTTATGAACTCTTTTATTTTCTATTTATCTGTGAATACTTTAAATTTAGTTTCATATTTGAAGGACAGTTTTGCCAGATAAAGAATTGTTGGCTAGCAGTTTTTCTCCTTCTGTAACTTAATTATATCATGACACTGCCATCTCGCCTCCATGATTTTTGAAGCAAAATCTACACTAAGTCTTATTGGATGTCCCTTGCATATGATGTTTTGCTTTTCTCTTGCTGCTTTCAGAATTTTCTCTTAATCTTTGGCATTTAGCATTCTGAATATTATGTGTCTTGGAGTAGGTATGTTTGGATTTATTCTAATTGGAGTATGCTGTGCTTCCTGGACATACATATTCATATCTTTCATGAAAGTTGGGAAATTTCAGCCATTATTTCCTCAAATACTCTTTCTGCCCCTTTTCCCTTCTCATTTCCTTCTTGAACTCCCATAACACATGTTTTGGTACACTTTGTGTTATCATTCAACTCCCTGAGCCCCTGCTCTTTTTTTCCATTCTTTTGTCTATGTGTTCTCTATTTTGAATTTCATTTGTTCTTTCCTCAAAATTGCTGATTCTTTCTTCCATGATTTTAATCTCCTGTTATATGCCTCTATTGTATTTTTAATCTCACTTATTGTGTCTTTCATTCCCATAAGCTCTATTATTTTTCTATCCAAGATTTCAAATTTTTCTTTGTGCCCACCTAGTGTCTTCTTGATGTCTTTTATTTCTTTAACCATGTTGTCCTTCGGCTCCATGATTTGATTTAGGAGATTTATATGATGTGCTACCACTATTCTTTGACTCTTGGTTCAGTTTGTGCTAGATATTTAGGATTGCCCCTGTTTAACTTACCAAACTAGGGCTAAGGACCCAGTAATGGAGTACATGCCAGTTTCCAAGGACCTTTCAGAGGGTGGCAGTAAAGGCATCTGCTTGCCTCTTATTTATTACTCTTCCCTTTTTGTGCACTTTTCTGTTCTCCAGCAGATGGTGCTCTACGGCACACCTCTCAGCTCCAACCCCAGGTGTGAAAGGGGAATGCATTCAGAGTAACTCCTTGGGCAGGTGGGTGGTGCGGAAGCAATGCCCTCAGTGCTGGCCAAGCCTCACAAAAAAAACTTTCTCAGAAGCTGTTCTTCACCCTTGTCCAGTCACCCCCCCCCCCCCCCCCCCCGCCTCTTCAGCAACTAGCCTGGGGCAGTAGAGAAGGTGTTTGAAGGCACATTACCTCTAGCTCCCAGCAGGCTCTCTGCAAATAAGGTCTCCACCCCCACTCGGCCTGGAAGTGTGTGACCACTCCAATGCAGCAGATCAAGATCGCTGGCCAAAGTCTGAATTTGCTATAGGATTTGTCCCTCCCTCTCCTCTTTCTTGGGGAAGAGGACCCCTGAAACCCCCTCAGTCCATAGCCACTGCAGTCCACAGCCACTGCAGTTTGCAGATTGCTATTTGCTCTGCAGTTGGGTGGATGGGCACTTGCTGCTGCTTTTGCAGCTCTACTCATGGGATTTTTTTAGCCAGCTGAGACTCCTTTCCTTCACCCCTCTCTCTTCTGGGTGGCTTCTCACCTTCCCCTGGTGTCCTGAACCCCAGAGCAGCCCTCTAGCTGACTCTCCTTCCCTCTACCTATTGTCTGGGATAGAAGTGATCCTTCTGCCTCTCTAATCCTCTCACTGTGGTTTTGATTTGCATTTCCTTACTGGCTAATGATATTGAGCATTTTTTCATGCATTTATTGGTCTGATGTGAAATTTCTTTGGAGAAATATCTACTCGACTCTTTTGCCCACTTTTTAGTTGGGTTCTTTGTCTCTTTGATTTTGAATTGTAGGATTTCTTTGGATATTCTGCATATTAAACCCTTATTAGATATGGGATTTCCAAATATTTTCTCTCATTCTGTAGGTTGTCTTTTTACTTTCATGATGAAGTTCTTTGATGCACAAAAGTTTTCAATTTTGAGGAAGCCCCATTTTTCTACTTTTCCTTTTGTTGCTTGTGCTTTTGGTGTACAGTCTAAGGAACCATTGCCTAATACAAGGTCCTGAAGGTCTCCATATAAATTTGAGGATCAGCTTTTCCTTTTCTGCAAAAAAGGATGCTAGAATTTTGATAGAATTCCATTGACTCTAGATTTCTTTGGGTAGCATTGATATCTTAATAATAATGAATCGGGAAGCAGCTGTGGCTCAATCAGTAGGGCTCCCGTTCACCATATGGGAGGCCCCGGGTTCGGTTCCCGGGGCCTCCTGGTGAGGGCAAGCCCGCCCGCACGGCGTGGTTAGCTGACCCGGCGAGCACAAGCAGCAAGGGGGGGATAAATGAATAAATAAATAAAATCTTTAAAAAAAAAATAATGAATCTTCCCATTAGTGAACACAGGATGTCTTCCCATTTATATAGGTCTTCTTTGATTTCTTGTACCAGTCTTTTGTAGTTTTTCCTGCATAAATTCTTTACATTTTGATTAAATTTATTCCTAAATATTTTATTCACTTAGTTGCTGTTGTAAATGGATTTTTTTCTTGATTTCCTGTCAAACTGTCAACTACTAGTGGATAGAAACACTATATTGTTGATACAGCACCTTGACACTTTGCTGAATTCATTTATTAAGTCTAGTATCTTTGTTGTAGATTTTTCAGGACTTTCTCGATATAGGATCATATCATCTGCAAAGAGAGAAAGTTTTACTTCTTCCTTTCCAATTTTGATGCCCTTTATTTCTTTTTCGTCCCTAAATGCTTATGCAAGAAC
This sequence comes from Tolypeutes matacus, assembly GCA_026826555.1. Taxonomy (NCBI): domain Eukaryota; kingdom Metazoa; phylum Chordata; class Mammalia; order Cingulata; family Chlamyphoridae; genus Tolypeutes; species Tolypeutes matacus. The sequence goes on along the minus strand of JAKSZT010054138.1, from coordinate 6,525,194 downwards.
TTCCAGTACAATGCTGAATAACAGTGGTGACACTGGGCATCCTTGTTTTTGTTCCTGATCTTAGGGTGAATGCTTCTAGTCTTTGACCATTGAGTATGATGCCAGCTACAGGTTTTCATATATGTCTTTTTTATCATGCTAAGGATGTTTTTGCCAAGAAAGAGTGCTGGCTTTTGTCAAATAGCTTTTCTGCACTGAAATAACTATGCATTTTCCCCTTTGTTTTATTAATATAGTGTATTACATTAACTATCTTTCTCAAGTTGAACTATTCTTGCATTCCAGGTATAAATCCCACTTGATCATGGTGTATAGTTCACGTAATGTGCTGTTTGAGTTGGTTTGCTAGCATTTTGTTGATGATATTGCATCTATATTCATAGGGTTATTGGTTTGTGTATTGGTAAGTGTTCTCCAGTGAAACAGAACCAACAGAATATAATGAGAATATCATGAGATTTCTAATAGGAATTGGTTTACATAACTGTGGGGTGGGCAAGGTCAAATAGACACAATGCTCAAGGGAACAGAATAAAAAACTCATAAATAGAACCACATGTATATGCTCAATTGATTTTTGAACAAAGATGCAAAAGTAATTCAATGAAGGAACGATAACCATTTTAAGAAATGGTGGTTGAAGAGTTAGGCATTTATAGGCAAAAAGAAAAATGAACTCTGACCTAAACCACACATCTTATACAAAAGTTAACTCAAAATGGATCAAAAACTTATATGTAAAATATAAAACTAAAACCTTTCAGGAAAAAAACATGGTAAAACCTCTGGCACCTAGGGCGAGGAGAAGAGTTCTTAGACTGGACACTAAATGTATAATATAAAAATGCAAAAGTGATCAATTGGACCTCATCAAAATTAAAAACTTTTGCTCCGTGAAAGTCCATGTTATACAGGATGAAAAGTCAAGCTACAGAGTGGGAGAAAAGATCGAAAACCATATATCCAATAAGGAATTATTATCTAGAATATATAAGGAATTTTCAAAGCTCAAAAGTTATAAACAAAAACCCAGATAATACAATTAGACAGTGGAAAAGGACCTGAAAAGAAATTTCACTGAAAAGTATATACAGATGGCAAATAAGCACATGGGGGGGGGAGTTCAACATCATTAACTGTTAGGGAAATGCTAATTAAAATCACAGGAGATATCACAATACACCTATCAGAATAGCTAAAATAAAATTAGTGACAATACCAAATGCTGGCAAGCATGTGGAGAAAAAGGACTACTCATACATTGCTGGTGGGAATGTAAAATGTTCCAGCCTCTCTTTGAATGTTTGGAAGTTTTATACAAAACTAAATCATATGACCTACAATTGCACCTTTGAGCATTTATCCCAGAAAAATGAAAACTTATATCTACACAAAAACCTGTACATGAATGTTCATAGCAGTTTTTTTCATACTAGCTTAAAACTGGAAACAACCCAGATGTCCTTCAATGGGTGAATGATTATAAATCTGGTACATCAGACCATGGAATATTACTCAGCAATAAAAGGGAATAAACTGTTGATACATGCAACAGCCTGAACGAATCTCCAGAGGATTTTGCTGAGTGAAAAAAAGCCAATCTCAAAAGGTTATATATTATATGATTGCATGTAAAGAACATCCTTGAAATGATAAAATTATGGAAATGGAGACCAGATTGGTGGTTGTCAGTGATTGAGGAAAGGGTGTGGTTAGGAAAGAAATTGGTGTGGCTAGAAAACATCAAAATGATGGAAATGTTCTATATCTTGACTGTGTCGATGTCAATATCCTAGTTTTGATGTCATACTGTAGTTTTGCAAGATGTTACCTTTTGGGAAAACTGAATAAAGGGTACATGATCTCTTTGTGTATTATTTCTTACAACTCCATATGAATCTAAAATAAAAAAGCTTAATTTTAAAAACAGGCAAAAGATTTGAACAGATATTTCACTGAAGAAGACACAGAATGGCTCATGAGCACATGGAAAGATGTTCAACATCATTAGTCATTAGGGAAATGCCAAATCAAAACCACAAGGTACCAGTATATACATAAGAATGATTAAATTTGAAAAACAGAAAATACCAAGTGTTGGTGAGGATATGGAACTATGGGAACTCCCATACACTGTCAGTGGGCTTGAATGTTTACAGCCACTTTGGAAAACAGTTTGATACTTTCTTTAATTTAAATCCATACCCTTACCATAGGATCCAGCAATCCCAAATGTGGGTATTTTAGCCAAGCAAAATGAAAATGTTTGGCCACTCAAAGATGTGTGCAAGAATTTTGATAGCAGAGCAAAAGCTAAAAAGTGAAAACACCCCAAATGTCCATCAACGGGTGAATGGATAAACCAAAAGTGTTTTATCCATAGAAAGGAATGTTACTTCTTCAAAAAAGAAAAGTCCCATTAGCATTTGTTAGGTCATACCTTGTAATCATTTTTTGCTGTATATGTGGACTAGCTTAGAGTGAAATAGTAGGTATAGGTATATGCATTAACTTCAGTGTATGACCCTTCATTGTTAAGCTATGAAATTAAAACCGTATTTAACTGTCAATCAGAACAAAAAAGGATGAATCTCAAATACATTATACCGACCAAAAGAAGTTAGAAGCAAAGTGTACATACTATATGATTCCACCTGGCCCTTTACATAAAACATTTGCTGGCCCCTGACATATTGAATCCAGCAATATGTTAAAACGATAAATATAAGTTGTAGTTATAGAAAGCAAATCAGTGGTTGCTTGAGGCTAGAGGTGGAAGATAGTTACAAATGGGGACAAGAGGACTCTTGTAGTGACAGAAATGTTCTATATCTTGATTCGAGCATGCATACTTTTGTCAAAACTAAAACATAGTTACAACTCAATTCACATTTTGTTGTATAAAAATTATACCTCAATAAAATTGATGACAAAAAACTATAGTCTGTAGACTTTCATAATTCATAGAGAATAGACGGGTGCCCAGGATATTTCAGGCCAGGAACAGATATCCAGATTTCCCTGAAAATAGCTAAAATGGGAAATTTTGACTTGTGTAAGCAAAACTACAATAAAAAGGTTTTTTTTAAAAAAAAAGAAAAGAATCTTAGAAACTTCACACTGGCTAGCTTGATATGGATCCTCTAATACTTTCCAGAATAAACTATGAAATTGATAGCATATGAATGTAATGAAGCACATAATCATTAGGTGTCACCATGACTACCCAAATGAACCATGTATGTATGCACATGTGCATGCATTTAATACAGCATGAGAGGAGTAAGTCAGAGAAATGTTACAGACCAGTGGTTCCCAAAGTTTTCTCCACATTATAATCATCTGGGGCCTCCTTTAAAAATACTGATGCCTGACTTCTACCCCCAGACTTTCTGCTTTAACTGGTATGGGATATAATCTGGGCCCTGGGATTTTGTTAAAGCACATCAGGTGATTTTACTGTGCAAATACATGTGCTGCCTGCAGCCATGAGTGCTACAGACTCGGGTTACCTGGATTTCAACCAAGCATTTAACAAAATTCTCTCTATGTAACTTTGTGGGTAAACCAAAGATGTACATTGGAATAGTAGCAGGTGAGCGCCTATATTTCAAAGCTACTCATCAGAAGCTCAATCTCAATTTAGGAAGTAGGCTGTAAAGGTATGCTGTAGGACCCCATTTTGGGCCATGCTTCTCTCAACAGTTTATGAATAATTCAGACAAGTTGTTTTCAAACTAGTCCCTGAAGAATCCCTTTAAGGGGCCAAAGAGGTTAGACCTGGAACCTTTGTTTCAACTTCCACCATAGCATTTGGATTTTATCCATCTTGTTTGTCCTTATGTGTAGAAATTATATGTTCTTCTCCAATCTTACCCCTCAAAAAAAAAAAAAAAAAGCCAGAAATTAACTGATTCAAATGATGACTTGGAGGCTTGATTGTGAAATTTGCAAATAATACAAACCTGGAGTGAGATAAGAATATCTATGATGATAGCAGAATCAAGATTCTAGAAAAATCCGAAACAATGCCTAAAACAAGATGAAATTTAACAACAGCAAAATAGTATTGTCTTTATAACTGAGTTCAAAAATATCAAATGTGTAGCTATAGGATGATGGACAGACTTAGCTTAATGGTTGCTCATGTCAGGGACATGGAGTTTCAATTGAGTTCGTGTTTAATATGAACTTGTATTAGTCAGGCTTTTTAGTTGCAAAGCTAAAGAGAGGATGTGGAGAAATAGGAACACTCCTTCACTGTTGGTAGGAGTGTAAAATGGTGCAGCCTCTGTTTAAGACAATTTGGCTGTTCCTCAGGAAACTAAATATAGAACTGCTATATGATCCAGCAATTCCACTACTAGGAATATATTTCAGAAGAATTGAAAGCAAGTACACAAACAGATATTTACACACTGATGTTCATAGTGGCATTATTCACAATTGCTAAAAGATGGAAACAACTCAAGTGTCCATCAGCCGATGAATGGATAAACAAGATGTGGTATATACATATGATGGAATACTATTCAGCTGTAAGAAGAAATAAATTGAAGTACATGACAACATGGAGGAACCTTGAGGACATTACACTGAGTGAAATGTCAGACACAAAAAGACGAATATTGTATGGTCATGCTGATATGAACTAAATACAATGAGTAGACATATGGAGTTGGAATATGAAGGGTACTTTGGTGGGAGACAGAATGTGAGTTGAGAAGGGGGAGCTGATGCTGGATGTATGTAGAAATTTTAATCAGGTCAATTGTAAATGTGTAGTAATGGATGAAGTTCACGGTAGCACATTATAATGAGTATAACAAACACAATTGATTTATGGATGTGATTGTGGCTGAAAAGAGTAGTCTAGGGAGGTTAATGTTAGTTGGAGGACAGCTAGAGGAAAATATAGGGAATGTATAACAGTGATTTTGGTGGTAGGTGAGGATTGTGGTTAATAATATAAATACAGGAATGTTCTACTACAAGGTGCTACAAATGTGGTGCTACACGGGAAAATTTCAACTAATGTAATTTATAAATGATAGTTAACAATAATATTGTAATATTTTTGTAGCAAAAGCAAATAAGGTATTATATTAATGCTAAAGATCAAAAAAAGAATATGGGGTTTGTTTTGTGAGATATGAATATGATTAAGCATTTTTTTCTCTTCTTTTTCTTCCTTAATAAGGAGATCTTGACTATATCGTTTAACTAATCTGGGTTCATGTTGGGATTAGAATATGGCCTACCTATGTGCCAGGTGTGCATGGAATCTCGGTGGAGCTGCAACTCCTACCCTACAGCTCAATGGACTCATCCAAGTCACCTGGCGAGGAGACAACGATGGGCAATGGCCATCCCAGGAAATGGAGAGGGCCTGCATCTGCAGGCAGGATCATCCCACCCACCATATCCATGGGATATAAGCCCTCTCTCACTTGGAGGTGGAGTGGACATCACCATCCCAGTCCCCTCAGGATTGGGGGAAGAACTATGAACTAGAGTGGACTTGATGGTATTCTGTTGTACACATATGGTGATTCTAGCGATGGAAGAAATTATAACAATGAGGTGGAGCCAGTGGCCACTTGACACTTTTGGGGCAGGGAGGGGACGAGCCGTTGAAATACAGGGGTTTCTTTGGGATTTGGAGGTTGTCCTGAGTACTGTTGTGGCAACGGATGTAGGCCATTTTAAATCAGCACACACCACTCAGAACTGAGTGCGAGAGAGTGTGGTCTACGATGTGAACTGTGGTCTATGGTTGATGGCAAGGCCCCAGGATGTGTAAGTCCATTGAGGGTGGTGGGCCACACTTGTGAGAGATGTTTGTGTGGGATGTGGTGGGAGGTGTGGGAGGTGGGCAACATGGGAATCCCAGTGGGTTCCGAGTAATATTTTGGGTAATCTAAGCACCTCTTAAAATATATGTATATATATATAAATAACATTTTTGTAAGCAAATGCACATATATGCATATATATTTATATATCATTTTACAAATATTGGTATGTATTGTGAAATTTTTGATTTTTACCCACAATAAAAAATAAATTTAAAAAAAAAAGTGCATGGACAGAACTTATTAGGAGTAATACTTCCATAACTTGCTGAGGTGCCTTTTGTCTGTTATTTTACTTTTTGAATTTGAAATAAAGTTTGGGGGAAAAGACTCTACTTGGTGTAAGCAAAATAAAATCTACTGAAAAAACAATCAGGTAGGTCAAAGAATCATCAGGAAATCTAGCAGACCAGAATTAGAGAGAGACAGAAACAGACCGGCAGAGACTCTAAATAAAGTTTCTGAAACACAGAACCAAAGCAGCAGGGTATGTACTGAATGAGGCCAGTCCCGATCTGGAGTGGAAAAAGAGCAAAGAGCTGTCATTCCCAGCTTCCGTGGCCTCAAAGGTGACCTTGTCGTGGAACCACAGGAGTCGCTACAGTAAGTGGTCCAGAACGGACAGAAGAAAATGGCAGATGACACGAGGTTGGAGAAGGACTAGCTCACAAGATAGGTCAAACATTCCGGGACAATTCCTAGAGCATTGTAAAAGGAATTGAAGGGACACTGGATTATCCCTAAAGAATTTTGGAACCTAAGCCTAAGAAATACTATCTCATTTCCATCATGGTAAACCAATTTTTACTCCCAGCCACTGTGGTCTGAGAGATGTGGGATGCTTCAGCTAAGATTTTTCATCAGTAAGACAGAAAGGTTACAAGGCTTTCCGTCCCCAGGAAACAAATCATACAGAGTACACAGTCAAAGGCTTCAGGGGAGAAAGGAAGGAAGTGGAAAGTTGCCATCGATTTTATCTTCTTAGCACACTACTAAGTGATCTTTCTCCCCAGCCCATCTACACAAAGAGAATCATAAGTGCAAGGTTGATGGAGTGGCCAGAGAGAGTGTGGTGTCACCATGGTACCAGGCCACAGGAAGCAAAGCTGACTGAATGGTGGTCCAGCTTAGCTAATGATGTTGCTAGGAAACCCACATCTGCCAAGAATCTACCCACTCCACATTCTGTGCTTCAGTTACTCGCCACAAATGACATGGGAGCATCACCCACAAAGTTGGAAGGATGCCCACTACATGGCAGGTCGGGAAAATCCCCTGCAACCAAGGCAGGAGGCAATAGTGGCCAGGGTCTCAGTCTATTGCTGCTCGCTACATACCAGCCAGACAGCTGGCTGCTCCTCAAGGAAGCTTGCCCATCCATCTGTGACACCTGCCCGCTAGGCTGCATGCCAGAACTGCTGCTAGACCTGCGTTACTCCAGTTTAGCCAGCCTACACCACAGGCAGAGTTGGATTCATTCAAAGAATGAATGAATTCATTCAAACAATGAAACAACGAGAGCCTGGTTGTAAGCAAGGAAGGAACAGCCATGGGTGACATCTCACCAGAGAACCAGACATCCTGCAATACCAAGGTGGGCCTGCTGGGAGAAACTGGCAGCAGGAAGCACATCCTGAAAATGATTTGCATGTTCCTTGAGTACTTACTGAGCACCCAATGTCTGCAGGATGCTTAACCTGGGCACTGGGGATTGGAATTAAATTAGAGACAGACTGGGCCATCATGGAACTCACTACAGAGTGGAGGAGAGAGAAAACTTTAGTATCTAACTAGAAACCAATGGTACAAAGCTGAAGCAGAGGGGTGAACCAAATGCCATGAGGACACCAAGGAGGAAAGTTTGCCAATAGCCCAGGAGTGGCCACAGCCTCCTTCGCTGCCCATTACTTATTGGAGGGAATGGCTAACAGCCTATTTGTGGCTGAGGGCAAGGGCAGGGGAGAAAGCTCTAGGTCTATGGAGATGTGGAGACTCGTATCAGACCCCAAAACAAAGCAGACCTGGGGGAGGTGAAGTAGTAGTTCCTTCTATGCCAGCAGTATCCGATCGAACAGAATGTGAGCCACCAATATAAACCATGTACCAGTGAAATTTACCAGTATTCACGGTGAAAACAAAAAGGAAACATAGCCAGTGAAATTCATTGTATGATAGATGTAATTTAACCCAATATATCAAAAAATATCATATCTACATGTAATCAATATAAACAAATAGTGTGATATTTTGCATTCCTTTCTGCTTTGCACTAAACTTAAGCTTCCCAAAGTGGGCCAACTGTATTTCAAGCACCCAATAGGCCACACGTGGCTGGTGGCCTCCATATTAAACTGCACAGTTCTAGACAAAAGAGTCAGGCCCCAAAAGTAGAGGGAAAAGACCAAACTCTAAGAGCAGATGGTAAGATCCACCCTTTGACCTTAGGATACTTGTACCGGGGGCTGAAGAATGTCATGTAATGATAACATAACAGCTGCCATTTATCAGGCTCTTGCTTTGTTCAGGTATTTTACATGCCATTTTTGTTTGCTAAAGGTTGCCAAGGCAATATACCAGAAATGGGTTGACTTTTACAATGAGGATTTATTAGTTTAGAAGCTTATAGTTTCAAGGCCAAGAAAAATGTCCAAATAAAGGCATCATAAGAAGATGCTCTCTCCCCAAGCTGCAGCTGTGGGCAATCAGGCACATGGCAGGGCACAATGGCGGCATCCGCTCATCTCTCCCCTCTCCACTGGGCCTTGTTGCTTTCAGCTTCTGGCTTCAGTGGCTCCTCTCAGTTTCTGTGTTCCGTTGATTTCAGCTTCTGGATCCTAGGGCCTTTTCTCTCAGCTTCTAAGCATTTCTCTCTTTGTCTCTACAGCTTTTTTCTGTATCTGCAACATTTCATTCCTCTGTTTATAAAGAACTCCAATAAGAGGATTAAGACCCACCCTGGAAAAAAAAAACCCACCCTGGGTCACATCCTACTGTAGTGATCTAATCAAAAGGAAGGTCCCTTAACTGAATCTAATCAAAAAGTTCCATCTACAGTAAGTTTGCATGCACAGGAATGGATTAGCTTTAAGAAAAGGATTTTTCTGGGGTCCACAAAAGACCAAACCACCACACTTGCATTATGTCTTTTAATTCCTACAAAGATCTGAAGAAGTATCATCTTTTTCATTTTATAGATGAGAAAATCGAGGCTCAGAGATGTGAAATAACCTTCTAGTCGGAAAGAGGCAGGATTTCAGCTCACATTTGTCTGAGTCCAAAGTGAGTACTTTTTTCACTCTTTTTAAAACAAATTTTGTGAAGTTATGTTTACAGAAAAATCTTGCATAAAATACCAGATTCCCAAAAAATCACCCTCTTATTAACACCTTGCATTGGTGTGGTCCATTTGTTATAATTGATGAGAGCACAATTTTTATAATAGTTCTACCTATAGTCCATGGTTTAACTTAGAGTTCACTGTTTTGTAGCGCAGTTCCATGGATTTTTTCTTTAATGTGTGTTCTATTACTGTATAGGCAACCTAACATTTCCCCTTTTAACCACATTCAGATATATATTTCAGTGCTGTTAATTACATTCACAGTGCTCCCAAGATTATCCCTTACACGCTGCTTTGCTTCCTAATGTGCATCTGCCTCTAGACCAAGAACCACCAGTCAGGACTGTGCTGTATTCATCTTTGAATCTCCTCCAATAGGTGGCGCTCTTAAGGTGACCAGTGTTTCTGAATGAATGAATGAATGAATGGTCATTCTTAGTCTTGGTTGGTTGGTTGCTTAATGACAATTGACCTAAGCTGTGGTGTTCTGAAGCTGTATGTACCACAGAAAAACATGTTCTTAAACTTAATCCATTCTTGTGGGTGTGTAAGCATTATAGGCAGGACTGATGAGGCTACTTCAGTTAAGGTGTGGCCCACCTCAATCAGGATGGGTCTTAATCCACTTACTGGAGTCCTTTATAAGCAGAATGAAATTCAGACAGACAGAGAGAAAGCCACAGAGGGAGCAGCCAGAAGCTGAACAGCAGTGGAATTCGGGAGAGAAGGAAGAGACCAGGAGATGCCACCATGTGCCTTACCATGTGACAAGCTAAAGACCACGGATCGCTGGCGGCCAGCTCCAGAATGCAATGTTCTTCAGGGAGAAAGCATTGCCTTGATGATGACTTACTGTGGACTTTCTTTTAGCCTCAAAACCATGAGCTAATAAATTCCCATTGTTTAAACCAGCCAATTGCATGGTATTTGCTTAAGCAGGAATCTAAAAAATAACCTAATCCTTAAATTTATCCACAGCACTGGGTGCCGCCTGATTTTTTAACATCCTCTCCCACCCAAATCCTATCTACTTCCAAAAGAAAAAAAAAATCAAATCCTTCTTTTGAAGAAATGCAAAATAATGTACAAGGCCATTGCATTTGTCTGCAGAGGAGGTCATCAGAGACTTTTGAGGGCATAGGTTCAGTAAATCAGTGCAGGGGAAGTGTCTTAGTTTGCCAAAAAGCTGCCGATGCAAAGTACCAGAAATGGGTTGGCTTTTATAAAGGGGATTTATTTGGCATAAAAGCTTACAGTTCCAGGGAGGCAGATGTGGCTCAAATGGTTGGGCGTCCGTCTGCCATATGGAGGGACCTGGGTTCAACCCTCGGGACCTCCCAGTAAAATAAAAAATATATATATAGAAGGAGCATGGGCTGCCAGGCTCTGGGTGCCGGTGGGCTGCCAGGCTCCCCGGGAGCCATGCAGCAAGATGATGACGTAACAGGAGAGAGACGCAGGGAGAGACAAGACGAGATGCTCCGAAAGCCAGGAACCGAGGTGGCGCAGGTGTCAGAACACCTCTCTCCTACATTGGAGGTCTCCAGGATCGAATCCTGCTGAAGACTGGAGGAGGAGGACGAGAAGAGATGGCAGGAAACAGATACAGAGAATTGCCCAGCAAATGGGGAAGGGGGGGGGAGTTAAAATGGATAAAGTAAATAAATAAATCTTTAAAAAAAAAAAAGCTTACAGTTCCAAAGCCATGAAATGTCCAAATCAAGGCACCATCAGAGATGCTTTCACACCAAAGTCAGCTACTATTGATCCTGGTGTCCTGCCACATGGAGAAAGGCATATGGCAGGGCTTGTTTCCTCAGCTGTGAGCTACTCAGTAGACCTAGCCCCTCTGGGGCCTCTTTCCATCCCTCTGTGCTCTGCTGGTTCCAGACTCTGGGACCTTTCTCAGCTTCTCAGGGCATCTCTGTTTTCCTGCAGTCCTCTCTCTCACATGACAGGATCAATACATAATATGGCAGCTTCTTTTCTCTCTTTGTCTGTGTCTCCATTTATATAAGACCCATCAAGAGGGCAGGGACTTAACCTGAGTCACGCCTCACTGACGTAGTCCAAACAAAAGGGTCTCACACCCACAGGAACGGATGAGTTCAAAACATCATCTTTTTCTTTTGGGAATTCATTAAAGAACTTCAAATTGTCACAGGGGGTAATTTGGGATGCCTGAATCCTCTCAGTAAAGTAGACGGTGAGGACATCTGCTGGAAGTTAGGGACAGGGTGAGGTTGGGGCTTGGGGAGAACAGAGGATGTGGTTTGGAAAAGAGCTGCAGGTAGTCCACAGGAGGGAAAGGGCAAGATGGTCAAGCCAGGGGCAGAGGTGTGGTCAGAGAGCCTGAGTAACCCTTTCACCAACATTTCAGGACCTTCACTGACAAGGCTCTGCAGACTGGGAGACTATCAATAAGAGAGTGGTGGTTGGGTGAGATTTAATGTCAAAGACTGGATAAGGTCAGTGAAATAGAGGCTAGAGATAGAAAAGAGATAGAGGAACAGGAGTGGGGCATTCCAACATTTCTTTACAGGTGACATTGAGATGGCAGAGCCAGCAAAGGAGATTAAGGAGGAGCAGTCAATGAAGTAGGTTAGGAATATGTGGAAAAGTTTCAAATGTCACCCTGTAAGAAAAAGAAATAAAAACAGAGAAGGGACCATTGGCTTCTGCAATGTGGAAGTTGCTTGTATCAGTCAGCCAAAGTACCAGAAATCTGTTGGCATTTATAAAGGGTATTTATTTGGGGTAGAAGCTTACAGTCACAAGGCCCTAAATAGTTCAACTCAAGGTTAATTGAGGTACTTTCTTACCCAAAGTCTGTTGCCACTTGTTGATGCAAGATGGTGGGTGATGTCTGTGAGGGTTCAGTCTTCCTCTTTCTTTTTAAGGCTCCGTGGTCCCAGCTTCTTCTGATCTCAGCTATAGGTTAGCATAAGGATTGTCTCTCTTCCCAGAACTCATTTCTTTCCAGGCTCAATTACTCATAGAGGAGCTAATATTTGGATTGTGCCTTGAATGGATTGATGTTCCAAGGGGCCAGATTGCCACATAAGGCAGGCATTTCTGAAAACTCTAGTTGCCCCAAGGCAGAGTGGGCTGCCTCTGGAGGTGATACACTCTCTGTTACCAGAAATGTTTGAACCTGGGGTGAGCGCCTACTAGGCAGAGATATAGTAGAGAAGACCCACATATTGGATGGGTAGTGGATCAGACTTGGTGGTCCTGAATTACCTTCCAACCTGACAGTCTGTGATTTTACCATAGTTCAAGTGCTGCAAACCAGGTTATTCTCTTTTGTATTGGGTTTGTATCTCTTCTCCTGCCCTCTGCCATGCTATTGCCACAATGAAATTATAACTTGCTCTGAAAAAATGTTATGCTGGACCAAGATAAACCAATCCAACCTCTGTCTGAATAATGACAAAATCCAGATTAGTGCAGTAAATAATCCATGAGGTCTTATTGTTGAGTATTTCCAACAGCTCCTGTATTTGGGATGGAGTTAAGGGGCCTGCAACTGACCCTGGAAGACTCTTAGCTTATTTTCTGTACAAAAGTAGCTAAGACAGGTGAGCTTGAGAGCTTGTGCTCAATTCTTAATCTTGCTTCATAGAATGTGATGCCTACCGTTGCAAGATGCATCAATTACTACATGTTATTTTATTCACAAGGCACTTGGGCCCCTGTATAAGTCAGCCAAAGGGGGTGTTGATGCAAAGTACCAGAACTCTGTTGGCTTTTATAAAGGGTATTTATTTGGGGTACAAGCTTACAGTCACAAGGCCATAAAGAGTCCAGCTCAAGGTACCATCAGAAGTACTTTCTCACCCAAAGACATTTGCTACTTGTGAAGCAAGATAGCAGGTGATGTCTGTGAGGGTTCAGCCTTCCTTCTTCCTCTTAAGGCTCCATGGGTTCGGTTTCTTCAGATCTCAGCTGTACGCTGGAGGGCTCGTTTCTTTCCGGACTCAGATGCTCTGGTCTCTTCACAAGGTCAGCTATAGATTATCAGGTTCGTCTCTCTTCCCGGGGCTGCAGGATCCTGTCTGATGAGCTGCCTCTTCTTCCTGTGTTCTTCTTCTCTGTGTGTTTACTTCTGTATGAGCATCTGTTTTATCCCAAAGTGGGTTGGGACTCGATGCTGAGTCACACTCTAATGACGTGGTTGGATCAGAGCCCTAATCTTAACAATTTAATCAGACATCTCAGCTGAATCTAATACAATCAAAGCGTTATCATGCCAGAGGAACCAACCAGTTTAAAAACATAATCTATATTTCTTTTTGGAATTCATAAATAATATCAAACTGCTACATTGTTGGTGACCTTGACCCAGTACTTTCAGTGGAGTGGTAGGGGGAAAGCCTGACAGGAGGGGTTTCAAGGGAAAAGGAGAAGAGGAATTAGAGCAAGTCTGAGCAATTCTCTCAAGGTATTTGACTATAAAAGGAGGTTAAGGATGATAGGCCTAATGTTGAAGCCCTGGAAGCTGGGAGCAGAGGGAATAATCTGGAAGGCTGTCTGAAGATGTTTGGGGCCATTATTAAGGAAGTACTCACACTTTCTAATGAAAGGGATCTAGATAGGGGAGTAAAAAGTCTAACTGCTCCTGTGATTTGTATAACTATATGGATTAAAGACCTAGATGACTTGTTATTTTGAAGACGATGGTGATGATGATGATGGCAATGACAATGATCAATAACAATCACATTCATGATCAACAATAACTTCCAACATTCGACTGATTACTATGTGCCAGCTCTATGCTAAGCACTGTCTGGCATTATTGTCTTGGTCCTCACAACAACTGTATGAGCTAGAAAATATTTTATCTCCATTTGACAGATAAGTAAATTGAAGCACAGAAAGCTCAAGTAACTTTCCCAAGGGAGTACATTGGTGTGATTGGGATTTTAACCCAGGCATTCTGATTCCAGAGCCCTTGTGAGTAATGCAGATGGGGAGAAATACGCACCAGGGAAGGAATGCTCACCTAATTTGACAGCTGTGCCTGGTGGTAAAGGCATTGTTCTCTCTCTCCCAACTTGACCAAACGACAGGCACAATATGAGTGTGGCAGACACGCAGACCTCCCAGTACTCCTCCCTTCACGTCAAATTTCAGACATGCCCCAACTCCTCGGAGGAAGTTAATAGAATACAGAATCTCCAGTTCATGCTATATTTTGTGGTCCCTCTCCATATTTCATCTGAGGTTTAATAATTTTCAGTGACTCTGTGGTTGAAATCAATACATAAGTGGTTTTTGAGGGAGGGAAAGAGTATTTGAGTTGGACAGGGTAACAGTGAAAAGCCATTGCTATTTTCTGGCTAAGTAATAGCCAATAAGAAATGAGTTGAAATATCCATCTAATATAGCAAAGAGAAAAAAAAAGTAGGCTGTTCTCTTATTATAGTGACTGCTGGTCTCATCACATAGAGAAGCATTGGAAGGTAACCCTGGCAGTGCCCAGTTGAGCAGATGCCAGGTCAGGCCAGGCTACTTAAGGAGTTACATTCTGAACTCAAGGAAGAAGTTTCAGCACGTCTCCTCTTCCTCCTTCAAACAACTCAAACAGCCAAACCTGGAGTGGGAGAGGTGGAGCAATAGAAGCATTAAAAATAACGGGTATGGGGAGCGGATGTAGCTCAGTGGTTGAACGCCTGCTTCCCATGTACGAGGTCCTGGGTTCAATCCCCGAAACTTCCAAAAAAAAAAAAAAAAATGAGGGCACTTGTGTCCAGGCCTTGGACTGTGTGTCTGACCACCCAAGCGCTACCAATGGAAAGGACCAACAGGCCTTCTCAGGAGAATGTTCCAAAGCATTCTCTGTCCCCATCCTCTCAGACAAGTTAAAATAACCACTACTACTGAGCTGCAGACACCATGCTAGGATATGTTGACTATCTTGATGCACTGGAAGGAATGCTAGGGTATGAGTCAGAAGACCTCAGCTTGGGACTCTGCTTTGCCACTTACTAGCTATATGACTTTTGCAAAATACATACTTAATTAACCCCTCTGATCCTTATTTGGAGAATAGAGATAATAATGGCACTTACACCATGTAGGGGAGATATGAGGATCAAGTGAGGTGACATACATGAAGGTGTTTATTTACTAGAAATCAATGTACAATAAGTGTATTATCCTGTGAACCATAAATTTCACTCTTTGTGGGTTGGTTACTTGCTTTATTGTATCTGTAAGGGTATATAGTCATGTCAAAAGACCATCATAGCTTCTAATCCAAAGCCTAGTGAAGAACTTGGAACTGGGACCTTCTGGCTCAAACACAAGTACTCTGGCTATCTCACAAATTTTAGAAAGTGTCTAAAGAAATACTGATTAATAACAAATCTCACAGATGGAGGGACCTCAACATATCATCTGCTCCAACAATGAGCCTTCACGTAGACCTAGGGTTATAATTCCCAGTTTACTGAGAGGCCATTTAGCATATTAGTGAAGAGGGTAGAAAATTTAAACTGTCTTACTCTTAATAGTAATATTGGTATTGTTCTTTTTAAATGATCTTATGTGAATTGAAGGATAAAGCAAGTAAGTACATTAATATCACTAGTAACCAAGAGTCTCAGCATAAGAAAAAAGAGATGCAAATATAAAATCAAAGAAGTAAAAATCCTGAGATCTTGCACTTAAATTGGAGATATCAAAATGAATCCCTGGTTTATCTTACTCTTTCTATAAAGTGTGTATTTCCTAGCTCTGTCCACTGAAAAGCCAAGAACCAATGACCACTCAGTAGCAATGAGCAACCATAGTGCCTAATCTGTGATTTCTGAATAATATTTCCCACCCAAAGGAAGCAGAACTTCCTGGAGAAATAGCTGATTCTGTCAGGGGATGAAATATGCAAAATGACCACAGGATATCTTGGGCCAGAAGCAAGTGTGCTAGCAAAAATTTAATAGGGTCATATAGAACCAGAGCCAACTTACAGCTGCCACAGATAAAATAAAAAATGGGACAATTAGAACATTCAAAAGATTTGCTACAATCTATTGAAGCAAAAATATATTTTAAAATTCTCATTGATCACTATTGGAAGCAGCTAAGACGTTAACTCAATACATAAATATTAACAAAGGATAAGACTTGAACATTTATTCTGCTTCTCCTGTACAAACTGTACCTCAGGGCAACCAAATAGTTGATGAGGGAGAGTTCTTTATAGTAGAATTGTGGCTAATAAACACAGAAGGAATGATGGGATTCTAAAATCACTGTTTTATATCCCTCGATGAAATAATGGATAGAGGAAACAATCATTAATTGATGCTTGTAGAAAAGCTATTGGGGAAAACTCTTCATAATGGAAGGATCAGGGTGACATCACCTGAACCCACTGATGAAAGCTTGAATTACTAAAAGTAAGACAACCAGACATTATGTGCCTCCTTATGTGATGCAACAGGAAGTACACAGCACCCACCTACGAAGGGATCTAAAAAAAAAAAAAAAAAACACCACGCATGCACACAGACACACAATTTAATCAAGCCTATATATTAATAGATCTACTTATGGGTATAAAAAAATAACAGAAAAAGAGGTGCACATTAAACTGCACAAAGAGAAAGCAATAGGTTAAACCCAGAATGTAGAATGTTCCACAGTTCAAATGGACCAGTTTCTTTAACAATAAATAGCAGAGAGAGAGAGAAAAAAAAGGAAGGAGTAAGTACCATTATATATTAAAAGAGAGGTAGTGGCATAATTTCCAAATATACCTCATTTGGATTCTGATTTGAACCAAAAATTTAAGGCAAATTTTTGGTTTCTCTTAAATTTTTGTTTGTCTTAAATTTTCGTGTTGTCAAAAAGTTTAAGACAACCAGAAAATTTTAAATATAGACAGATTGCTAGATATTAAGGAATTTCTGTGAATTTTGTTAGAAGTCATAATGGCATTGTGGTTTTATTTTTTTTAAGTCCTCATCTATTAGCACTACGTATTGAAGTATTAGCAAGGACAATGAATGACCTGATGTCTGAGATTTGTTCCACATACAGAAAAAATATTTGGAGAGTATGGATGGGAGGGACAAAAGAGAAAACAAAAATGAAAGTGTTATTAATTTTTGAATCTGAGTGGTGAAGTACTTGGCAATTTGTTATCACTCTTCTTTTTGCTTTTGTGTATGCTTGAAAAATTCCATAATAAGTGATTACATAAAACATAGAGTGTTAAGTTCTTGAGCCAAACTACCTGGCTCTGCCACTCAGCCAAATGAGCTGGGACATGTCACTTAAACTTTCCTTTTTTTGCAAAATGGGGATAGTACCCGTGCTATAATTCAGGGCTGTTGTGAGGCTTATATGAGTGTATAAATGAAAAGTTCCCAGGACAGGGTCTGGCACACAGTAAGTGCTCGGTTCATGTTAGCTATCATTATCATCATAGCCACCACCATGGCCATCCATCACAACCGCCAATGAGAAATGGGAAATAACCTGCCCAAGATCGTCTGTTAAATCAGAGGACTGCAGGTTTTTCTCTTAAAGGGTCAGATAACAAATAGTCTAGGCTTTGTGGGCCAGACAGTGTCTGTCCCAATTCCTCAAATCAGCCTTTGTAGCATGGAAGCAGCCATAGACAATACATAAGCCAATAGGCGTGGATGGTTTCCAATAAAGCTTTATTTACAAAACTGGCTGTAGTTTGGCAACCTGTGCACTATATGATGGGAAAGAAAGTAAAAGCTAGGTCTTCTGCCTCTAAGGCAGCATTATCCTATCCTCTTCCAACTATGCCAAGCCCTGTCGTGAAGGAACTGTGAAAAAGAAGAATCTGGATTTTGACAAGTGTCGCTATCTCTGGCAAATTTACAGAGCTAACTTTTAAGTGATTGTACTTTTATGCCAAGGCTGAAAACTAAGAATATGAAAAATCACATTTCTTAACCGAACTTTCTCGACCACACTCTAAAGAGCTCTTTCTTGTTCTTATATCCTCAATCACTGCAATGGTACGGAAACCCTTGTTAATTGTTTTAATTATAATACTTTATTCAATAGTTCCTCTCCAACTCAACTTTCATAAAAGAAATAAATTAGCCACTCCCTGGAGGTGTCTTCCCTGCTGTTGATAGAGGGCTCTCAGGTCCAAAGCAGTGTCTTAAAGAGTTCAATGTTACAGGGGAGGGCACACCGAAGACATGACATTTCTCCCACTTCATTATCAGTGCTCCCAGCTCCCAAGACACACCATCGCGAACTTTACCGGCACCTCTGACTTTTTAAACTCACTTCATGGGGGTGCTCCCATTTTTCCGAATGTTATGAAAGCAAGACAATCTGATGGACTGGTCTTCAAATTTGACTTCTGAAATATTAAAAGTTAAGAAACATAATTAAACTGCAAAGGCATTAACATTTATATAAAATATAAACCAAATGCTTATCCTGATTCTCCAAACGAATTACACTTTGAACATTATAAAAAACCAGCTACTTATCACCGGCACCATTTGAAATTATTGCTAGTACTACAACTCCAAATGCCTAAGATGCCTTAAATACAAACCCTGAACATTTACATACTGATTTCATGAGCAAAGCAAAAGGTATTTGCCGGTAACAGTACAGGACTCAGCAATTTTATTGTCTGAGTAATCCTGGTTCGTTCTGATATGAAAATTCAATTATTTTAGAACGGGCCCTCTCATTAAATTTTGACAAGCAGCACGAGCTCGGTACCAGTTATAGCTCGAAGAGACCGGGGGTGCCTGATAGCACCACACTGAATTTTAAAATGTAGTATTTTCATAGGACAAGATTATCTAACAATTTTGTATTAAAAGAAGAAAAAATTAATCAAATACATTGTAATATTCAACATTGGTATATTTGGTCTTCTTTTCACAGATATTTTACTAAAATTTGCTGCAAAAAAAAAATGTTTATTGCATGCTTTCCCCCCATTTCACAATTGAGCAATGTACTAGAAAAATATGTATATACAGGTAGTGAACAGGAAGTATTTGACTACACGTTTTTACCTACTGCTTCCTTTATCAATTGAAATGTATTTGCAGTGCTTATAATGTGGTTTCCAGAAACAGAAATGACTTTATTTACATATGGTCTGTTTTTCATTAGCATGTGTATTATCCAAGAAAAAAAATCTTTCAAAGCAACTTTTGAGCAAACCTACTGTCTTTTAAACCTGAGCTTTTCGCTAATGGCAACATGGGGGTAAAAAGAAACCATTTCATTTCTTTCCCATAGGGTTGAAGAGGAATAAAGAGGTCTCCAGCTCTGGGTTTGTTAGGCTGAATTTTGTTTTGTTTCGTTTCGTTTCGTTTCGTTTCTTCTTGTCTTGTCTTGTAAGAGAGGGGTTCCTAGGTGCTCTGAGCTCTCTGCTACAAGATGCTCTTCCATGCTGCAAGCTGTCCATCCACTCGGCCTGTCATGCAGCGAGGCACACAAACAGTCCTGTATGGTGTGTTGTTTGTTGACTGAAACATTCACCGTGGGTAAAGGAGTCACCAGGTCAACAGCTCAGATATCTGAGTCAGCAATAACAACAATAGCTGGTAAGGTGAGCTAAGAATAGGAGAGTGCAGAAAGGACATCTGGCTCCCCGCAGGGGCTGACTCTAAACCAAGCAAGGAGACCCAAGAACAAGTCTGACTGACACTGTTGAGGCTCTGGGCAAGCCCCACCCTGCTCCAGCCGGGCCCTTAACTCTCTCCTCTGCCCTGATCTTCCTCTCAGTACCATGAACCTCCCTGAGGTAGAAAATTCCATACTCCTCAGTAACTCCCTCTCCACTGCCCTACACCTCCCCACCCCCAAGGCTATTAAACATATTTTATATTGAGCTAATTTTTATTTTGAGACATTTTTCACAGTATTCCAAAGCCAAAGACATCCAATTAAGTTTTCTGGGCCTTGAGGTTCTACTTTTAAAGTCTGAGCTGAGTAACCTTGTCGAGTTATTTAGAAGAACAAAATCATAGAAAAAATATCGTTCTACCTCTTTTGTGGAACAAGAGAAAGGAGGGATGAGGAAGGGGAAAACAGGCAAAATGCTCACAATGCAAAAAGTTCCATATTTTGGTTGATGGTGAGAGAGATTAACTTAAAGAGAAGTTTGGCTTTCTCCTTTCTGACCTACAATCCTTACAGACAGGATTGGAAAGTGAGGTTCTCTATCCTAGAATACCCAATGGGTTCCGTGTAATATTTTGGGTAATCTAAGCACCTCTTAAAAGATATGTGTATATATATATATAAATAACATTTTTGTAAGCAAATACACATATATGCATATATATTTATATATCATTTTGCAAATGTTTGTATGTATTGTGAGAATTTTGATTTTTACCCATAATAAAAAAAAAAAAAAAAAAATCTGCAAGGGCAGCTGGAGCCAGTACCCAGGCGTTAGGCTTAAATATGAGGCAGAATAAACTTTATTTCCTCTAGCACTAGGTATAAAAACAGCCTCATCTCACTGTCCTAAAAGAGTGAAGATGGAACTAGACTTGCATGTTAAAGTGGGCTCTCCAACTAGGCCGGGTACTGTAAATTTCTCACATAACTGTAAAGTCAAAACTTACACTCCTTAAAAAACAACAAAGTTTAGTCTGTCAGTTTTGACTTCCAACAACCATGGCCATGTGGTTTTGCATAAATCTGCACAATAAATTTTAAGGGGCTTTGGCAGTTTGAGATTATTTATGAATTCCAAAAAGAGAGATTATGTTTGTAAACTGGTCTGTTCCTCTGGACATGATATCCCTTTGATTGTATTAGATTCAGTTGAGGTGTCTGATTAAATTATGTTAAATTAGGGCTTTGATTCAACCAGGTTGTTAGAATGCGACTCAGACTCTGATAAAACAGACTCTCACACGGAAGTAGACACACAGAGGAGAAGAACATAGAGGAAGAGAGACAGCTCATTAGACACAGCAGAGGCCCCGAGAAGAGAGATGAACCTGATAGTCTACAGCTGACCTTGTGGAGAGAAGACAGCAGCTGAGCCTGGAAAGACTCAAGCCCCAGGGAGAGAAGAGCCTTAAGCCAGCCTACAGCTGAGACCAGAAGAACCCATGGAGCTTTAAGAGGAAGAGGAAGGCTGAACCCTCCCAGACATCACCTGCCATCTTGCTTCACACATGGCCAATGACTTTGGGTGAGAAAGTACCTCTTATGGTACCTTGAGTTGGACTCTTTAGGGCCTTGTGACTGTAAGCTTCTACCCCAAATAAATATCCTTTATAAAAGCCAACAGAGTTCTGGTACTTTGCATCAATACCCACTTTGGCTGACTTATACAGGGGACTCAAGGACCTTGTGAATAAAATAACATGCAGTAACGAATGCATCCTGCAACTGTGGTCATCACATTCTATGAAGCAAGATTGAGAATTGAGCGCAAGCTCTCCAGTTCATCTGTTTTAGCTACTTTTATGCAGAAAATAAGCTAAGAGTCTCCCAGGGTCAGTTGCAGGCCCCAAATACAGGAGCTGTTGGAAATACTCAACAATAAGACCTCATGGATTATTTACTGCACTAATCTGGATTTTGTCATTATTCAGACAGAGGTTGGATCGGTTTGTCTTGGCCTAGCATAACACTTCTTCAGAGGAAGTTATAATTTCATTGTGGCAATAGCATGGCAGAGGGCAGGAGAAGAGATACAAATCCAATACAAAAGAGAATAACCTGGTTTGCAGCACTTGAACTATGGTAAAATCACAGACTGTCAGGTTGGAAGGTAATTCAGGACCACCAAGTCTGATCCACTACCCATCCAATATGTGGGTCTTCTCTACTATATCTATGCCTAGTAGGCACTCACCCCAGGTTCAAACATTCCTGGTAACAGAGAGTATATCACCTCCAGAGGCAGCCCACTCTGCCTTGGGGCAACTAGAGTTTTCAGAAATGCCTGCCATATGTGGCAATCTGGCCCCTTGGAACATCAATCCATTCAAGGCACAATCCAAATGTTTGCTCCTCTATGAGGTCTTCCCTGATGCCCCACAAAGGACTCTCACAGTCTGCTGCTTGCCCCTCTGTGAAGCACTCATTTTATTCTGCCCTGTATCTTAGCTCTATGCAAGTCTCCACCACCAGACTGATCTCCTCGTGGCTGAAGGTTGCATCTTATTCATTTCTGTATCCCTAGCACTTAGCATAAAGCCTTAAAACACAGTAGTACTAAATGAATTATTTTTATTCATATTAATCATAAAGAAAATAATAACACTAAGAAAAGAACTAAGACGGTAGAAAGACCTCCTACAACCATCACCCTATTTTATTTTCTTCATAGCAGTTATCATACTTTGACTTGATCTGGCCCGAACCCACCCACTAGAAGGTGAGCACCATGCAACCTTGTTTTGTTCAACACTGTATCTCCACTGCCTATATCAGCACCTGGCACACAGTAGGTGCTCAGTAAGTATTTCTGAATGAACGAAGACCCAGTTCTGACTTCTCCTCTTAGGTCCAGTTTGACATGTTTAAAACACAATCTGACATCTCCATGTGGAAATCTAAACACCTCAAACTTCAGAAGGCCAAAATCAAACTCGATGTCCTACCTAAACATGTTCTTTCCCAGTTTGGCCCTTCTCATTAAACACCATCACCATCCACCCCATTGCTCAAGCCAAAAACTTAAGAACCTACTCCATTCTTCTCTTTCCTGCAGCTCCCACATCCAATCCATTGGCAAGTGCTGTTGGCTCTACCAAATATATCCATCACCTGATTTCTTCTCACCACCTCCACTCCTACCACCCTAGCCTGAGCCACCATTTCTTGCTTAGACTTCTGCAACAAGTCTCCAAAGCAGTCCCCCAATTTCTATTTTTATCCCTAGATAATCCTTTTTCTTCATATCAGGCACAGTAATCATTGCAAAATATAAATGCGATCAAATCACTCCTCCACTTTAGGCTCAACCACTCCCTCCCCGGCCCCACCAATGGTGTCCCATCACACTTAACTTTGAATGCAGACTCCCTATCATGACCTTCAAGACCCTTTGTGATCTGACCCCTGCCTACCTCACCAGCCTCACTCCACATTATCTCCCCTTCATCCAGCAGAGTCTAGCCACCAGGTCTTCTTTCTGTTGCTTTGGTACACCATGAAGCCTTTGCTTTAGCTTTACCCTTGCCTGCAGTGCCTTCTTCTTGTTCTTTGCATGATTTGCCTCCTTCTTGTCCTTCATATCTCAGTTTAAATGCCACCTCCTAAGGGAGGCTTTTCCTGATGCCCAGTCTAAAGTAGTTACCTAATCACTTTCAACCCTGTCAACCTATTTTAATTCTCTTGGCAATACTTCTGAAAACGTTCTTGTTTATATATTTGTGTACATGTTTACTATCTGTCTCTCCCAGCAGACAGAAAGACAACAACCACATCTATTTTGCTCAAAACTCTATCCCTAGGGTAGAGAACCAATACTTGACACATAGTAGGCATTCAATAAACATTTGCTGAATGAGTGAATGAGGTGCATACAATGAACAGCAATGCAGACACAAGAAGAAGAATGTGCCTTGCTAAAGGTATTGGTTGGGTTAAGAACCTGCCGCAGGGAAAAACCATCATCTCCATTGGGCTTGCACACTGACTTCCCCCTGGTTGGAAGAAAGAGAGCAGCAGCAGGAAGGCACTGATGTAAAAGACTTACATGTGTCCATGTAAGGCCAGAGCATCTAGTAATTCCAGGCATGCATTAGGGCATGGCCTGATGGGCATGGGAAATCAGTCAAACTATTTAGCAACATTTCAACATTCACTCATGCAATTGTTCATTCATTCAATTAGCAAAACATATGGTGGGTTCCTACTCTATGCAAGGAACTTTGCTAGGCATTATAGAAGCACAGCATGCTCATTTGGACCAAAACAGTCTGTTGACAAAATGTTTAACTTTTCAGCTACATACGGTCAATTCTCATTATTCATGGAAGTTACAGTCAATAAAGTCGTGGTGAACACTGAATTAGTGAATACCAAATGCTTGCTCCTAGGGGAAATAGAGGTTTACATCCCCGTGAGCCTCTGGTCATATTTTCATCAACCGATCAATATATGACCCTGTTTTGTGTGTGTTTCTGTTTAAAGACGCCTTATTTCATATATATTGTCAATGCATTAACATGGAACTCATGGCCAACAGCACTCTAACGTGTACCTAAATGAAGCTTATCTAAAACATGCATTTCCTCCATAAGGCACATCACAGCCTGCTGGAACTTAGAAAGACCAGACAACACTTCAGCACTACACTTGGGTGGCATTTTAAGCAGTTAAATCACCAAAACAAAGCACAAAAATGTGAAAAACATGGCACTAAATACCCTCTGAAAAGGACACTTGTTTACAGAATGAGAGCTGAAACAAGAAGGCAGAGAATCTCCTTGTTGAACCTCAGCTGGGAACGTGAGTATCAAGTGACTCAAATTTTTCACTGCTCTGCTCAAAATTGCCACAAGTACTGATTTGGATGTTCCAAATAAATTTTAGCAAGTAGGCAAATTGCAAATAGAGAGTCCATGAATAATGAGGATCAACTATATGTGAACACTGAAGAGACAAATCTTAGGGTGAGGTAAGAGCCAACGTGAACAGAAGAGACACTTACCTCTGCCTCTACTTCTGCCTGGAATGAGGGAAAGGCCAAGGAAACTCAATCCAAGTCCACTTACTGTGTCCTCAGTAAGCCAAGTGGGGTGTGGTTGGGGGAGGGCAGGGAGTAGATGTTGGGAACCACTAAAAGTCAGTTTCTCCCATTCTGAATGATAATTAAATTTCAACAAAAGTTTTTATGATGAAATAATTTTCAAATGTGATATGTGAAGATATGAGAATTGAGGAAAGCTCTCCTAACTTGAACCCTACTGCTGCAGTTCAAAAAACAGAGACCCGGTAAAAAACATAGCAAAAGTGGAGGGGAGATGAGGGTGGAAAATGTTCAGAGGGACTGAAGATCTGCTCCAAATATCTGTACTCTTCAGAACAGATCCAAAGGCAGAGAATGGCAAGGAGTGGCACAAAAGCAAAGCTTACAAGCTCACAGAAAAATTCAGGCTCAGAAAATCAATCCTGGAGATTCTGAAATTTATCAGAGATTGATTTAAAAGAAATCAATGCATTTGTTCACCGTATAGAAAGTGCATCCGTGGGACTTGGTATCCCAATAGGCAGTGACAAACTCAAATCATTCTTACTACCACTTACTAGCCCCGATTAGGGTAAGAAGATGGTGGAGGTGGAAGGTGGGTTTGAAGTGAACATTGCTGTTTTAGACAGTGCAGTTCAGGAAGGCCTCTCTATAAGGACACATTTGAACCAAGGCCTAAATGAACGGAAGAAGTGAGCCAAAAGCAGATCAAGGGGAAGAGCAAGCCAGGCAGTGAAAATTTGCAAGTGCAAAGACTGTGAAGTGGGAGTAAGTCACTCAAAGTCCCACAACTAAGAAACAGCAGAGTCTGGATTTGAACTCAGGAACTCTAGTTCTGGAGCCCACGTTTGTAACCACTACTCCACACTGCCTCAAACAGAAGTGCCTTCCAAAATGGTTTATACAAATTTAACTTTGCTACCTCTACCACCTTTCCTTATCCCTCTTCCTGACTCTCTGTCTCCCCATACTGCTTATTCCCATCTGACATACTAAATGTTTCCTTCTTTACTGTGATTATTGTCTGTCTCTCTGCCATCCCACCACCCCACTAGAATGAAAATTCCATGAGGTCAGGGATTCTCATCTGTCAAGTTCATGGCTATATTAAAAGTTCCTGACACATAGTAGGTAATCCTCAATAAATAATTGTTGGTTGGCTGGATGACATGGATTAAACATCTTCAAGGGTTTCAAAGGTGTTTGGGAGTTAATACCAAATGATCTAAAAGGGTGACCAGGTCCTCTGACAAAAAACCAGTCGATAACCTTGCCAGAGACTAAATCTTAGGTGTTTGGCCTTGAGAGCCAGGAGGTGACCCAAAGAGCAGCTCATGCATGTATTCACTCTTCAATAGCTTACCAAATAATTTCTGTAAGCCACTGCACCGAATCAGCACCCAGAAGCTGACTCTGGAAAAAGTTTCCAATTCTGTTTGTTACAAACTTACAAGATGGTGTTTGTAGGCTCTCTTTTTCCATTAATAATGTTTAAAAATGGAGGGGGGGCGGTTGGGGTAGGTAG
Source organism: Tolypeutes matacus (assembly GCA_026826555.1). Classification (NCBI taxonomy): domain Eukaryota; kingdom Metazoa; phylum Chordata; class Mammalia; order Cingulata; family Chlamyphoridae; genus Tolypeutes; species Tolypeutes matacus. Next base: position 6,498,771 of record JAKSZT010054138.1, on the reverse strand, counting down.
TCCAATACTGGTAAAATACAACAAACCAAAAAAGTTATTTTTCTCTATTTTATAACATGAGATAAAATATATTGATGGTTGTACTTATGAACCTTTTCCTGTGAAATTGAAACTTAGCCTAGTATTATATATTGCCTAAGAGTTACCTACTAAAAGCCTTCTTGTTGCTCAAATGTGGTCTCTCTCTAAGCCAAACTCATCATATAAACATACTACCGCCCCCCGCCTCGGGTGGCAGTCGATTCCCAGGGATGAGCCTCCCTGGCACCAAGTGATTATTACCAAGCACTAACTAGTGATGCAAAAGGGGGAAATATTAAATACAAATGAGTTTTTTTTTTTTTTATTCTGTATTATATCTTTTTTTTTTCTTTTTTCTTTTTTTTTTAATTAATTTATTTTTGATTGTGGGTAAAAATCAAAATTTTCACAATACATACCACTATTTGTAAAATGATATATAAATATATATGCATATATGTGCATTTGCTTACAAAAATGTTATTTATATATATATATATACATATATTTTAAGAGGTGCTTAGATTACCCAAAATATTACACAGAACCCACTGGGATTCCCATGTTGCCCACCTCCCACACCTCCCACCACATCCCACACAAACATCTCCCACAAGTGTGGCCCATCACCCTCAATGGACTTACACATCCTGGGGCTTTGCCACCAACCATAGACCACAGTTCACATCGTAGTCGATGTGACCTGTGGTCTATGGTTGGTGACAAATGAGTTTTTATGTCTAAGAGATTTCAAATTGAGTCATTCCAGAGGTTATGCTTATGCTTATGCACATCTCAGCAGGATCTCACTGACTGCCACAGTAAACAGTCCCTCAAACAGCGGGGCTTCTGAGGGCTCTAGAGACAGCTAGACACTGAAGGCAGGGCAGACAAGCTCAGGAATTCGGCATCCTGTCAGTGGGCCTTACTTTGGAATATATGCTCCCCAATGTAACAGACTCATTTACAATTTCCCTACACATGGCTTTTCCACTCTTTTTATTTGAACCTATCATTAGCACTATACTTGTTAAATATATGTTGCAGGGACTTAAATCTTCCTTCTTTTTACATCTCGGTTGAGCTCTGAATCTCAGCAGAGTTGCAGCCAACACCTACTCTCCAGTTCATTGGACTCACCCAGGACAACTAACAAAAGGATGATGGACAATGCCCATCCCAAAAATCAGAGAGTACCTACAACTGTAAGCAAGACAGTTCCATCCATCTGCCCCATGGGCTCTAAGCCCCCTCTCAATCAGAAACAGTGTGCATCACCATACCAAAATCCTCAAGATTGAGGAATGAACAAACATAAGGGGGGAATGAAACTATGGACTAAAGTAGACTTATTATTCCAGCAATAGAAGAACTTGTATCATTGATATAAAGGCAGTGACCACCAGAGGTTCTGAAAGAAGGGAGAGGGGAGAATAGGTGTAACATGGGGGCGTTTTGGGGACACTGGAATTGTCCTGCATGACATTGCAATGGTGGATAAATTTTTTGTTAAAACCTAAAAAAATTGTGCGGGATGACGTGTAAACTATAATGTAAACTATAGACTGTGGTTAGTAGCAGTGCTTCAATATGTGTTCATCAATTGTAACAAATGTACCACACTAACAAAATATGTTAATGTGGGGAAGTATGGGAGTACGGGTCGGGTATATGGGAATCCCCTATATTTTTGATGTAACATTTATGTAATCTAAAGCTTCTTTTAAACAAAAAATTTTTTTAATCCTACATAGCAAGGCCAATTGTAAGAAATTGCTTTGGGAATATGGACCACAAAATGTCAAAATGTCGAAAAGGAAGTCAAGAATTGTGAAATATTTGTAACAAATTATGAAAGAGCATTGTCATACAACAGAGCAGGATGTTGGTGGCAGGGTGATGTATGGGAGCCCTGTTTAATGGTATGCATGTTTTGTAATATACATTTATTGTTTATGTATGTTCATGTATGAATGATATACTTCAACAAATTCTTTTTAAAATGACAAAAAAGGAAGTCAAGATATCCCACAGGCCTTCCAAAATCTATGAGAAAGAAAAGGTCCCTCACCAAAGCCCCTCAGAATTAAGAGAAAACACTTTATAATTAATGAGAACCCAATCAGGTAATAGCTAGTTTATGTTAAATACACACAGATTCATAGATGATATAGTCTAAACTTTCAATTTAAAGACAAGGAAGCTGAGTCCCAAGAAGGTAAAAGTTACATCTCAACTGCCTCATAGAGAGGCGATGGCCGAATAAGGGCTACAACCCAGGTGTCCTGACATCCTGTACAGAGCTCTATGCATGACACCAGAGTCCTTTTAATCCAGGAGTCAGATACCATGTGAAGAGTTGCCCTCTCTAACTTTTTTTTTTCCATTGACCTCCAAGGATGGACATATTAAAAACAAAGGTTCTTCCACCCAACCAAATCCCAAGCCAGGTTGTTCCAGTCTGGAAACTGTTTCTCTTAGCCCTTGAGAAAGTGAATTTTCATTTTCTCCCAGGTCTAGGGCTTTCCAGGGAAGCCCCACCCACAGGATGGCAGTGAGAGGAAAGTACTTTCTTCAGTGAGAAGAGGAAGAAGGGAGAACTTGAGTGAAATAAATGAGAATCCAGTACCTGCACACAGATGCTAGATCTGGGACTTACTTTCTTCCTTTCATACATGTGAGTCTTCTCCCAATCCAGGTACACACCAACCTAAACCTGAGCACTTTCTTATAAACCAGCATGTGAGCTAAAAGGTTGACTTCTATCACCTGTGCATGTGTTTACAACAATGCAGCATTCAGAGAGCAGGGGCTGGGTCCCTGCTGGGTCTTTGATTGACATGGCTCGCCATCCATGCTGTTCCTTATATTTGGAAAGCCTCACCTCCTCCCCTACTTTCCACCCTCACATTTCCATGTCCAGGTGCTACTTGTTCTTCATGGCATGGTTCAAAATGCCATTGGATTTGCCAGTTGGGAGTCATCTCTCTATTTCCCTTGAGCCCTGGGAAAACATTGCTTGTGTCTCTGTCAAGGTGCTGACCACTTTTTACTCTGTGACTGTTGTGGAGTAGGCTGCTTTGGTCGATACTAGAACTGTAAGCTCCATATTTTCCATAGTGGCTGCACAAGGCCTGGTTCAAAGCATGGGTTCAAAGCATGGGATTGGATGGATGGATAGATGGATGGATGAATGAATTAATGAATTTCAGGGAGATGTCATATGCCTGAGTGTTTGATACTGGTACTAGCCTAGGTTACAGGTCACCTGACCAACCATTTGGGGGCTGAACACCTCCCAGACGAGTGAACTGAGAAGAAGACAACTGGAAGCTTCAGAAAGATGCCTTCTCTGTGGGCAAAACCCAGGCTTCCTTTCTCTTTCACTCTACACTGCCTGACTCTTTGGTGCTCATGGTCTCCTGAGAAAAGAGTGGTATTAGAGAATGCAGAATCAGCTGTTCCCCTTATCCAGAAGCATTTCCTAAAAGCCAGTTACCCATGGTGCTATGTGAGGGACCCTGAAAATGGATTACGTGGACCCAGCCCCTACTCTCTGAATGCTACATTGATGTAAACACATGCACAGGCGATAGAAGTCAACCTTTTAGCTCACATGCTGGTTTATAAGAAAGTTCTCAGGTCTTAGGTTGGTGTGTACCTGGATTGGGAGAAGACTCACATGTATGAAAGGAAGAAAGTAAATCCCAGATCTAACCATGCCATGAAGAACAAGTAGCACCTGGACATGGAAATGTGAGGGTGGAAAGTAGGGGAGGAGGTGAGGCCTTCCAAATATAAGGAACAGCATGGATGGCGAGCCATGTCAATTAAAGACCTAGAACTGGACAAATGGAAACATGTTTGGAATACGATCTATACTGTAAGTCTTGACAAATACAGGGACACAATCTTAGTTGCAACCTGTGTTGCCCGCCACACTCAAACCAGTTGCACCTGACATTTAGGAGCGTTCTATCTGGGCCAAAGTTGTGGGAAGAGACATCATGAAGGGGAATTGCCTAGAGGGGCATACCTTCTTTCTTTCCCACACATAAGAAGAGGATCAGATTAAACAGAACATTGACATATATGAACAAAAAGTCTGTTTCTCACCAAAGTGCCAGAGGAAACTCTTCCACTCACAGCCTCCCACCATTTCTCTCATTCGCCTTCACATCCTGCTACTCCTGGCCTCTACTTCTGCAGGATTTGGCTCCCAACTAGTCAACTGAATGAATTAAGGTAGAAATCACAGCCATCTGCTTTCTATTCAATTCAGAAAGTCACCCAATTTTTCAGTGATGACTAAAGCTCTTAAATTTCTGATCAGTTTACAGTCAATCCATGTGTAAAAGATGTGGCAAAAATCCCCACCTCATTTCTATATTTAATGTAGGTAGGTGATGGGAGTTTGAGTTTTCACCGGATGTATGTTGGTAGTATGAAATACCTTGGGGGAAAAAAAAAGATGGAATCACCACAACAAAAAAAGATAGAACAGCTTAGTGATTTTAATTGGCCTGTGCATAGAATTTAAACAACATCAGTCCAAATCTACCATACAAAACACTGAGCAAACAAGAGCTGTTTTCCCCCACTTGAGGCCTTTTGAGTTGAAACAAGAATGAACAGCTTGTATGGGTGGTAGTACTCACTGATTCTTGCTATTAGGCAATTTTTCCCTTTTGGAATAGAAATGCCAATTAGTCCTTTTGCCTGAACACTGCAATCGAGCATTTTAAGCCACTTCTTTTCCAGACCTCTTTTGTGCAACTGTTCACACAGGATTTGTGGTGTGGAGCAGGCTATGGGAAGAAAGCTGTAGCCTGGGGGCAGCAACTTTTCGAGCGGACAGGACCAGAATAAAGACCTCACCTGAGGAGGGAAAGAAAAGGCCTAAAAGGGGTACGCTGGTGGGTATAATGGCCTGATCAGCTATTTGAGTCTTGCTGCTTTGGCTGGGCCCATAAGCCAGATCATATTTCAGTTGGAGACTTGCTTCTTCCTCAGCCACTTAGGAATGAGTATGCTGTTTGAGCACATGCCCATGATTTCAATCTCATGGGCATGTGCTCAATCTCTGTTTTACAATACATGTAAAGAATTTAGGCTCTTTTTTTTAACCAAGAGTCTTGATTGACTTTAAGGCCATGTGTCTGGTGGTTAGGAGCACAGATGCTGGAGACCGATGGCCTGGGTTCAAATTTTGTCTCTATTACTTACTGGCTATGTGCCCTTCTTCTGTACCTCAGTTTCCTATTCAGTAAAATGGGGATAATCACAGTACCTATTTTAAAGGGTTGTGGTGAGAATGACAGTCGTTAATAAAGAGGAAGTGAATAGAGTGGTAACATAAATGATGGCAGTAGTTCAGTTGTATAAAATTTTAAGTCAAAAACAAACAAAAAAGTGTGTCTGCTTTCTCAAGTACAGACCTGACCGGAAAGTCATTTATCTGGAAGCCTCCGCAATCTAGAAAACACCCCCGTATCAGAGAGAAGAAAAGCCTCTGAAGAGCCTGACATGAAGCTGTGAAGTTCAGCCTCGACATCTCTGCCCTTAGCTGCAGTATGGGTCCCCCTGGCCTTCATTAGAAGCCTGCACAATCATTTGTCTTGGTAACTTCCTTATTGACAGATAATTCACATACCGTACAATTCTCCCTTTTAATGTGTACAATTTAGTAGTTTTTAGTATATTCACAGAGCTGTGCAAACATCACCGCTAATTCCAGAATGTTTTCATTATCCCCAAAAGAAACGCTGTACCTCTCAATTGCCCCCTCTCTCCATCCCCTGGCACACACTAATTTACTTTCTGTCTCTATGGATTTGTCTATTCTGGATGCCATATAAATGGAACCATACAATATGTGGTCTTTTCATGACTGGCTTCTTTCACTTAGCACGTTTTCAAGGTTCAGCCATGTTGTAGCATGTAACAGTGCTTAATTCTTTTATGGTTGAATAATTTTCACTGTATGGGTAGACCTCATTTGGTTTATCCATTCATCCATTGATGGACCTTTGGATGGTTTCTGCTTTTTTGGCTATTGTGAAAATTGCTCTATGAACATCCGTGTACAAGTTTTAGAGTGAATGTATGTTTTCCATTCTTTGGGGTACACACCTAGGAGTGGAATTGTTGGGTCCCAAGGTAATGCTTTGCTTAACCTATTGAGGAACTGACAGACTACTTTTCCAAAGCAGCTGCACCATTTTACATTCCCGCCAGCAGTGTATGAAAGTTCCAATTTTTCCATATCCTCACCAACACTTGTTATTTTCCGTCTTTTTAATAATAGCCTTCCTATTCAATGTGAAGTGGTATCTCCTTGTGGTTTTTTTATGCATTTCCCTGATGGCGAATGATGTTGAGCAACTTTCCATCTGCTTATTGGCCATTAGTATATCTTCTTTGGAGAAAAGTCTAATCAGACCCTTCACTCATTTTTCAATTGGACTGGACAGTCTTTTCACTCAATCCAGGAATGCACTGGGACAACTGGTCTGATTGCCCTAACAATTAAAAGTAATGCATTAGGGAGAGGGAATTAGTAGAAGGTATGGCTGCCAGCAGCAAGATATGCCATAGATAATAAGAGAAGACGCAGAAGAGGTAGAAGGACAAGCAGACATAGAAAATGGAAAAGCCAAGTAGTTGTTGATTACAGAAGCATATAGCCTGAAACACCTTAATAGCCCCCATGCCCATATTGTTTAATAGCACAATACAGGGACTAGAGAGGCAATTCAGAAAGGAATATTTGAATTTTTGAGCACCAAGTCTTGTCCTAAGCATTTTACATATATTATCACCTTTGATCATTACAATATCCCTGTAACAATAGTCCCATTAATATCCTATGTATCATTTCCTTTGGTACTCACAACACCCCTATAAGACTAGTTCAATTACTATCCTCACTTTACATTATCTGTAAAGGAACCTGAGGCTCAGAGAGGTTAAGTAACTTGCCAAATGTCACACAGACTCTAAGTGGCAGAGCCAAGAATTAAATCCATATCTGTCTGATTCCAAAAGCACTCAACTCTCCTCAAGGCTGTCTATTAATGAAAATAGCTAAGAGTTTTGTGCCATTACTATGTGCTAAGTGCTCCTTGCTCATTCAGTCCTCACAACAATCCTATAGGACGGAGTATACATGCAATAGGTAGGTGAATAATATGGACAGTAATGGCATGAGAAGGAAGGAGTAAATTAATCACAAAGAAAGAACGTGAAATTTCCACAAAGATGAAGCAATTCAGTTTGTTTAAAGCAGTTTGTTTAAAATCCCATACCTTTTAGCAGTCACCTCTCAATCTCTCCATCATTCCCCAGCCCGACATGACCACTAATCTATTTCTGCTTTATAGATTTATTTATATTTACATTTTACAGAAATGGAATCATACAATATGTAGTACTTTCTGGCTCACTTGTTTCACTTAGCATAATGTTTCATCTTAGCTATTGTTATTTTTTTAATTAGAGAAGTTGAAGGTTTACAGAACAGACATGTAAAAAATACAGCATTCCCCCTATTGTTGACACTTTTAATTTGTGAGGCACCATTGTTATGAGTGATGAAAGAATATTAAAATGTCACTGTCAAAGATAGTCTATAATTTACATTGGGTGTATTTTCCCCCATATACCACCTTATTATTAACACCTTATAATACTGCGAGCCATTTGTTACAATTCATGAAAGAACATTCTTGTACTATATTTTTTTTTATTTTTTTATTTTTTTTACATTGTTAGTGTTTCTTTAATTATCCATGATACTGATCCATATTAAAAAGCAATTTCAGAAGAGCTTAACACATAAATCTTATACTAAAATGGAAGGTGTGCTGACTGGATTAGGGTTAGGAGATACATTCTAATCCTTATTCTGCTATAAACTCTACAACCTCGGGCAAGTTGCCTAATTTCCCAAGACCTTCCTAAATTCAGAATCAGCAAAGTACTTTTTTTTTTTTTTTTTTTTAATTTTTATTATGGGTAAAAATCAAAATTCTCACAATACATACAAACATTTGTAAAATGATATATAAATATATATGCATATATGTGTATTTGCTTACAAAAATGTTGTTTATATATATATATATACATATATTTTAAGAGGTGCTTAGATTACCTATACTTGTACTATTAACCCCAATCTTCCACAACAAAGTTCACTGTGTTACTGAGACCATGTTTTATCCTCTACCTTTCCATCCAGTAACATACACAACCCAAAACTTCCACACACATAATCCACATTCACACACATAATTCAAGCAGTTAATTACACTCACAATAATATGCTACCATCACCACTATCCATTTCCAAACATTTATAATGAACCTAATTAGAAATTCTGCATAAACTACACATCAGCTCCGCATTTTCTACCCCCATTCTATCTCCTGGTAACCTACATTCCAGATTCTAACTCTATGAGTTTACTTATTATAATTAGTTTATATTAGTGAGATCATCCAATATTTGTGCTTTTGTGTCTGGCTTATTTCACGCAAAATAATGTCCTCAAGGTTCATCCATGTTGTTGCATGCATCAATACTTCATTCTTTCTTACTGCTGAATAATATTCCATCTTACGTATACACATTTTGTTTATCCATTCATCCACTGATGGATCCTTGGATTGCTTCCATCTTTTGGCAATTGTGAATAATGCTGCTATGAACATGTGTATGAAAATGTCTGTTTCCAACCCTGCTTTCAGTTCTTCTGCATATATGCCTAGTAGTGCGATTGGCACATCATATGGCAATTCTATACTTAGATTTCCATGGAACCACCAAACTGTCTTCCACAGCAGCTACACGATTTTACACTCCTACCAGCAGTGAATGAGTGTTCCTATTTCTCTGCATCCTTTCCAATACTTGTAGTTTTCTGTTTTTCAAATAGTGGCCATTCTAGTAGGCGTGAAATAATATCTCATTGTAGTTTTGATTTGCATTTCCCTAATAGCTAGTGATGTTGAACAACTTTTCATGTGCTTTTTAGCCATTTGTATTACCTATTTGGAAAAAATGTCTATTCAAGCCTTTTGCCCATTTTATAATTGGATTGTCTTTTTATTGATGAGTTGTAGGATTTTTTATATATTCTGGATATTAAAACCTTATCAGATATGTGGTTTCCAATTATTTTATCCCATTGAGTAGGCTAACTTTTCACTTTCTTGACAAAGTCTTATGAACACAAAAGTTTTTAATTTTGAGGAGGTCCCATTTATCTATTTTTTCTTTAATTGCTTTTGCTTTGGGTGTAAAGTCTAAAAAACTGTATTAGTCTGCCACAGGGGTGCTGATGCAAAGTACCAGAAATCTGTTGACTTTTATAAAGGGTATTTACTTGGGGTAAAAGCTTACAGTCCCAAGGCCATGGAAAGTCCAGTACTTTCTCAACAAAGTCAGCTTCTACATGTTGAAGCAAGATGGCAGGCAATCTCTGCCTCATCTTTCCTTATTGTTCAGGCTTCCTCTTCCTCTTGCGATCCATGGGCCCAGCCTCTTGAGGCTTAATGCTTGTGACCCTGTAGTCCTCTCTCCTGGCATAGGGCTTGTTTCTTTCCGGGCCTTCTATATCAGTCTCGGCTGTTCTGCTCTCTTCCCAAGGTCAGCTGTAAGCTATCAGGAAAATGGCTCATCTCTCCCTGGGGCCTCAGGAGTTTGAGCCTTCCTCATTCTGTCATATGGTAGGAGCAAAAATAACAGAGCTCTCTCTATTTGTGTATCTTTGTGTCTGTTTATATTAGACCCAACAAGGGGGCAAGGACTCAACCTGAGTCACACCCACTGATATAGTTTAATCAAAAGCCCTAAATCAATCTTAAAAGCTAATCTAATGAAGGGCCCCTCAACTGAATTTAATACAATCAAAGGGTATCACAAGCAGAGGAACAGGTAAGTGTACAAACATAATCTTTCTCTTTTGAGGATTCATAAAGTAATCTCAAACTGCCACAGAAACCATTGCCTACCGCAAGATCTTAAAGATGTGTATTAGTGGGGTTTCTCTAGGGAAACAGAACAAACAGGGGATATCTGTAAATATTATGAGATTTTATTAAATTGCCTCATGCAATTATGGGAATCCAGGAGTCCAAATTCTGTAGGGCAGGCTGCAGGGTGGGAACTCCATTGAAGGTTTTGGATGAATTCTCCAGGTAAAGCTGTCTGGCTGATGTAGAAATGGGAATTCTCTCTTTTGACTGCTGAAATCATTACTTCTTTTTAATATATCTTTATTTTTTTAAAAAGATACTTGAATAACATAAATGTTACATAAATTATAGGGGATTCCCATATGCCCCGCTCCCTACATCTCCCACATTTTCCCACATTAATAACATTCTTCATTAGTGGAGTACATTCATTACAATTGATGAAAACATTTTGGAGCATTGCCACTAAGCATGGAATATAGTTTACATTGTAGTTTACACTCTCTCCTGCACAATTTTGTAGGTTATGGCAAGATATATAGTGGCCTGTATCTGTCATTGTAATGTCATTCAGGACAATTTCCAAGTCCTGAAAATGCCCCCATATTTCACCTGTTTTTCCCTCTCCCTGCCCTCAGAACCTCCGGTGGCCACTGTCTCCACATCAATGATATAATTTCTTCCATTGCTAGAATCACAATAAGTCTATAGTAGAATACAAGTAAGTCTACCTTAGTCCAAAGTTCATTCCCCAATCCTGAGGATTCTGGGATGGTGATGCCCACTCCACCTCTAATTGAGGGGGGGCGCTTTGATCCCATGGGGCAGATGGATGGGACTCTCTTGCAGTTATAGACTCTCGGTTCTTGAGATGATCGTTGTCCATCATCATCTCCTTGTTAGTTGTCCTGGGTGAGTCCAGTGAACTGGAGAGTAGTGTTGCAACTCTGTTGAGATTCAGGGCCCAGCTGGTACATGGACAGCCCAAAGATTTTAGTCTCTTGGACATACACCTGTCAACCCTAGTACTAATTATAGGTTCAAATAGAAGGGTCAGAAGAGCCATGTTTAGGGAAACCACAACTGAGTCCATCTCTGTCACATGAGGGGAGCATAAATTCCAAAGGAGGGCCCTCTGGCAAGGCATCAAACTCCTGAGCTATGGGCCCTGACTATAGTGTCTGGATGTCTCTAGAGCCTTCATGATCCCCACTATTTGAGAAATCATCACTCTTCCAAGGCCTTCAATTGATTGGATGAGTCATTTCTCATTGCTGAAAGCAATCTCCTCAGTTGATTTGTAAATGTAATCAGCCATAGATACAATCAACTTACTGATGATTTAAGTCCACAAAGTATCTTCACAGTAACAATTAGGCCGGTGCTTGTTTGACCAAACAACCATTACATGCCAAGTTGACACATGAGCTTAACCATCACAGTCCACCCCTTGTCAACTTGGCAGCCATACACATCATCTTAAACCATACTAAATCTCTAAATAAAAACAATAACAGACATATTTTCACCTAACAATACTCAACTGTTAGGCATACAACCAGAAATGCAGAAAATCTTTCCAGAATAGAGTGCAAGTCCTTTATAATATTCACCCTTAAACTTGATATCCTCTAACTTAAATATTATGACATGAAAGTAATGCAACTTACATCATATGAGGGGATAAGATAGGGAAGAAAACAAAGATATTTTCTTTATGAATATATAAAAACATACTCATAACAAAACAAGTAAGAAATATTCATACCCATTATAGTCCTCATTTCTGTAACTGGACCTGTGGTCGTAGTTCATATTTCTAACTACCTTCTTCCACTACCCATTCCGTGTTTCCTTTACCCTCAGCAAGCACCTCAGCTGGCCATGGTTCTTTCCCTGGTGGGGTGACCCAAGCCTTCATTCTTGAAGTTTCTGGGTCATGGTTATCTGGATTGTGTTGTTGCAATTATCCACTGACTTTAATCACAGGGCATGGCAGTACTAGGAGGCACCCTAGGGGATCTCCTGTATTCCAGGCAAACACTTCTTTCCCTCCATTGTGTAGGTACAGTCCTATTTCCCCTTGATAGTCAGGAACAATCACCCCAGTCAGTACAGTAATTCTCTTCTTTACCTTTTGATTCAGAGGCATGAAGAACCCGAAGTGGCCAGGTGGCAGACTTGACTTCCAGTTCAATGGAATCATCGTATTTTCTCCTGGTGGAAGTACTCCTCCTTTGGGAACTAAGACTTGTAGACCAGCAGAGCTTAAGGTTACAGTGAAAGGAAATAAAACTTTCTCTTGTGAATCACTAGGGGTAATAGTGAGTGGTGCCAACTCCCATCTCTACCCCTTAATTGCTGGACTCATGAATCCTGGCTATGGGAGGAACAGCACCAGAGAGTGGACACTGATTTAGAGCATGCACAACCTTCTAGAGAACATTGCCTCAGCCCTGCAAGGTACTGTCACAAAGTACACACATAATTGAGTCTTTAAAAGGCCATTCCACCATTCTATCAATCCAGCTGCTTCAGGATGATCGGGACCATGGTGAGACCAGTGAATTCCATGAGCACATGTCTGTTCCCACACATCATTTGCTGTGAAGTGGATCCTTTGATCAGAAGCAAAGCTGTGTGGAGTATCATGACAGTTGATAAAGCATTCTCTAAGTCCACAGATGGTGGTTGTGGCAGGAACACTGTGTGCATGGAAGGCAAACCCATAACCAGAGTATGTGTCTATTCCAGTTAAAACAAATCGCTGTCCCTTCCATGGTGGAAGTGTTCCAATGTAGTCAACCTACCACCAGGAGGAAAACTGATGGCCTCGAGGAATGTTGCCATATTGGGAGCTGAGTGTGGGCCTCTGTTGCTGGCAGATTGGGCACTCAGCAGTGGAAGTAGCCAGGTCAGCCGTGGTGAAGGGATGTCCATGTTGCTGAGCCCATGCATAACCTCCATCCCTACCTCCATGGCCACTTTGTTCATGAGCCCACTGGGCAATGACAGGAGTGGCTGGGGAAAGAGGCTGAGCATTAGCCACAGAGCGGGTCATTTTATCCACTTGATTATTAAAATCTTACTCTGCTGAAGTCACCCTCTGGTGAGCATTCATGTGGGACACAAATATGTTCATGTTTTTTGCCCACTCAGAAAGGTCTATCCACATAGCTCTTTCCCAGACCTCTTTGTCACCAATTTTCTCTTCCTTGGTCAACCGATTGTAATTCCCACAGGAGGCCATAGATATGGGCTAGGAAAGAGGGCCATGGGCATTTGAGCCACTTCCTCATGTAACTTACTTGTGCCTACAAGAACTGCTGGAGCCCAATCGTGTATATACCACTTCCATTTTATGATGGAGTGCTGCTGGGTACACTCAATGTCATGGTTTGGTGGGTGAGACAATATACAGCTCATGATAGGCAACTCGGGCCTCATGGTAACTTGATGGTCCATGGTTAAACATCAGTCTCTACTAAGGCCCAGTAGCAGGCCAAAAGCTGTTTCTCAAAAGGAGAGTAGTTATCTACAGAGGATGGCAGAGCTTTGCTCCAAAATCTTAAGGCCTGCATTGTGATTCTACCATAGGGGCCTGTCAAAGCCTCCAGACAGCGTCTCTGTTTGGTACTGACACTTTCAGCATCGTTGGATCTGCTGGATCATATGGCCCAAGTGGCAGTGCAGCTTGCACAGCAGCCTGGACCTGTTGCAGAGGCTCCTCTTGTTCCATCCACACACAAGACTAGCAGCTTTTCTGCACTCTGTAAATGGGCCAGAGTAGCATACAGAAATGAGGAATACATTGTCTCCAAAATCCAAAGAGGCCAAATAGGTATTGATCATCTTTTTTAGTCATAGGAGGGGCCAGGTGCAACAGCTTATCCTTCACTTCAAAAGGGATATTTCGACATGCCCCACACCACTGGACACATAGAAATTTCACTAACGTAGAAGGCCCCTGTATTTTTTTGGATTTATCTCCCATCCTCTGACACACAAATGCCTTACCAGTAAGTCTAGAGTAGTTGTTACTTCTTGCTCAGTAGGTCCAATCAACACGATATCATCAATATAATGGACCAGTGTGATCTCTTGTGGAAGGAAGACATGATCAAGGTCCCTGTGGACAATATCATGAAAACAGGCCTGAAGAATTGATATACCCCTGAGGTTGGAGATTGAAGTTATATTGCTGGCCTTGCCAGCTGAAAGCAAACTGTTTCTGGTAGTACTTACTAACAAAAATTGGGAAAAAAGCATTTGCCAGATAAGTAGCTGCATACCATGTACCAGGGGAAGTGTTGATTTGCTCAAGCAATGATACCACATCTGGGGCAGCAGCTGCAATTGGAGTCACCACCTCCAAGATCCATCTGTTTGCTGCACAGGCTAAATAGGAGAGTTGAATAGGGCTGTGGTGGGAATCACCACCCCTGCATTCTTCAAGTCTTTGATGATAACAGTGATCTCTGCCATCCCTCCAGGGATCCAGTACTGCTTTTGATTTACTATTTTGCTAGGCAGGGGGCAGTTCTAGAGGCTTCCACTTGACCTTTCCAACCATATTAGCCCTCACTCCACAAGTCAGGGATCCAATGTGGGGATTCTACCGGTTACTGAGTATATCTATTCCAATTACACATTCCAGAACTCAGAATGTGTCTGGGACACACTGGACCCACTGTAAGACAGACTTGAGCTAAAACTCCATCGATCACCTGACCTCCATTAGCTGCTACTCTGACTGGTGGACCAGAGTGACATTTTGGGACTCCTGGAAGTAATGTCACTTCTGAGCCAGTGTAATAATCATGGAAATGTCTACTCATTTCCTTTTTCCCCAATGCACAATTACCCTGCTAAAAGCCCGTGGGTCTCTTTTAGAAAGGCTGGGAGGATGGTTAACAGTATAAATTTTTGGCAGTGTAACAGGGTCCTTTCCCAAGGGGACCCGGCCTTCCTCTCATTCAAGGGGCTCTGGGTCTGTAAATTATCTCAAGTCTGGAAATTGGTTAGGGGCTCTGACTCCCTGTTTCTTTAAATCAAGTTAGGTTTTTGTTCACTTGACCTAGAATTCTTCTGCTTATACAAATCAAGTAGGAATTTAATAGACTGCCCATCGATTTTACTTCTAGGTACCCCATGATCTACTAGCCAACGCCACAGGTCTCTGTAACTCAGACTCTTTTGATTGTTGCTTTGAGTCTGCTGTTCATTATGGTACCCACACCCACCTTGTCTTTGGCGACTAAGTGCTGCCACTTGAGATCTGATCATCCCCACTGTGTTTAAGGATCCCAGTTCATTGACAGCCATTCCCACAGTAATATCTGACTTACAGAGAAGAGCAACCACAGCGCTCTTCAGGGAAGATGGAGTCAGTCTCACAAATTCATTCCTCACACACAGTCCTGGTAAAAGGTGTGTCCAGTGGACATTCCTGGAGTCAGGATTTACCTTAGATGGTAAATCCATTCTAACATTCCAATCTTTCTAATCCTTTGGATTACATCATCTACATTATACCAAGGCATGCCATTACAGGTTAATCTGGAAAAGATTCATTAGAATTTAGGGTTTCAATGTACCCACTGTCATCATTATCAGTCCATATGCCCCCCACTCTAATTTTCAGGATTCTATTCCTTTCCAGTCAATGCCCTCACTTTAACAGCAGACACCCTAGAAGGTTAAGAGTATAGTTACTCTGCTACTTGCACAATGAGACTCTGGGTCTGGTTTTCAGAGAACTCAAGTCTGAGGCTGCATGAAACAAGATTTTCTTTCAGGGCACACAAAGAAACTTACACATCCTTCATGTGGTGTTTAAGTTGCAAATTTGAAGCTGTCAGTTCATCTCTTTCTTTTATAACTGTATCCAGCACATGTAAGAACAACCAGCCAACATTATGATACCTTTTAACTCCAGAAAACTCTGTTAAGGTGTCAAAAACACTCTTACCCAGAGCCTTGCCTCTTATAAGAATGGAAGTAGCCATAGTGATATTTTTACTATCTCTATTGCCAACTCATGCCATGGACTACTGGTGGCATCTTGATTATTGGAAATAAAGTCATCAGTGCCTTTGAATCTAATCAGAGTAGACTGTTGTCTTAGTTTGACAAAGGGCTGCCAATGCAAAGTACCAGAAATGGGTTGGCTTTTTAAATGGGGGTTTTATTTAGGGTAAAAACTTACAGTCCCAAGGCCTTCCAAGGCCTTCAAAGGCCATGAAGGCATCAGCAGTGATGCCTTCTCAGGGTCCTGCCACCTGGCAAAGCAAAACAGTGACCAATCTCAGCCTAGTTCTCTGCTTTCCCTTCCAGAATCTACCATCTCTCGAAGCTCAGCTTTGGGGCAACCAGGAATAGGGCTTATCTCTTACTGGGCCTCCTCTCTCAGTCTCAGCTGCTCTGCTTTCTTCCCAAGGATAGCTATAAGCTATCAGGCATATGGCTTGTCTCCTCTTGATCTGCTACATGAGCCAGCCTCTCAGAGTCTCATTCTGTGCCTCTGTGCTCTGGTGGCTCCAGACTCCAGGACTTCTCTCATCCCCCCAGGCGACTGATTTCCTGAAGTCCTCTCTCTCACATGACAGGATCAATATGGCAGCTTCCTTTTTCTCCTGTATTTCCATTTATATCAGACCTAGCAAGAGGGTGGAGACTCAACCTGAGTCATGCCTCACTGACATAGTTCAATCAAAAATTTCTCACATGCACAGGAATAAATTAGTTCAAATAATAATCTTTTTTCTTTTGGGGATTCATAAAAGAACTTCAAACTGTCACACTCCACCCTTTGAATTCCAAAAAGACATGTTCTTTCCATATGCAAAACACATTCATTACATCACAATATTTCAAATGCCTTAAATCATTTTAGTAGCAATATTAAGTACACAATCACATCAAAATCAGTTATAGGCATGCAGTTTGTCTTGGGGCAGAAATTCCCCACCAGCTGTAGACCTGTGAAACTTAGAAAACAAGTTATCTGCTTCCAGTATACAAAGGAGGACAGACATAGGAAAAACATTTCCATTACCATAGAGAAATTGGAAAGAAAACTGACATCACAGGTCCCAAACAGTTCCAAAAACCTGCAGGTCATACTCTATTAGATTTCAAAGACTTACAGACATCTCTAGAGTGATATCTTCTTTTCCTTGGGGCCTCCCCTTCCAGGGCCCAGCCCAATGGCTATTTCTCAGTTCCACCCTCATCAAGCATCTGGGTGGTGGCCGAGCTCCATACCTTACCCTCCAAGAACACTGGGGCGACAGTCACGTTTTCCTCAATTCTGGGCAAGAGTCTCAACCCCTTTAGTACAGTGGGGTTGTGGCAACATTCTCCCTAATCTCTGGCATAAAAGCCCACCCAACTCAGAACAGTGGGGTGGTGACCTAACTCTCCCTGATCTATGAGGAACAGGCTAACCCCTTCATAGCAGTGAGGTAGCAACTTAACTCTCCCCAACCATCGGGAAACATGCTCAACCTTCTCTGGACTGGGGTGGTCAAACTCTCCCTGAACAACTGACTGTAAGACCCATGCTTTTCCAATGCCAGGGAAAACTCATCTTTTCTGCACACATAGATGGGGTCCATCTCCTGGCCTGAGAATATGTTCCAAGTCCAGACCTCAGCTTCCATGGTTTTCCTCTTGAAGCCATTTTTCCTTCAATCTCTCCCCTCCCTGTCCTCTTTAGTCCAGCATGACAGTGGCTTCATTCATACAGATCTCTTAAAAAGCTTGTTAGTTTAGCATGCAGGAAACAGGGGTCCAAGCTGTCAGACAGTAAGAAGTTCCACAAGTCCCCCCGGATAACTGCATTTCCAATCCTGACTTACAAGTTCCAAGTTTAGTTAAGTCCTCACACGGGGCACTTTCCACTGGGGGATTGTTTTCTGGAAGCTCAGAATTTCCAAAGCCATCAATTTCTGGTTTCTTTGTGCCCACCAGTTTAGTTCTCAGCTTATCTCTTCCTTCTCATGTTTTGCTATAAGCTGCAAGGAGAAGCCAGGCTGCATTTTCCACATTTAATTTGGAAATCTCCTCAGATAAATGTCCAAGCTCATCATTTTTGAATTCTGCCTTCCATCTAACATCAGGAGTCAATTTTGCTATGTTCTCTGCCACTTTAAAACAAGGATCACCTTTCCTCCAGTTTCCAACAATAGTGTCATCATTTCCTCATTGGAAATAACTTTAGGGTCCATATTCCTACCAGCAGTCTCTTCAAAACAATCTAGGCCTTTTTTGTCAAGCATCTCACAATTCCTACAGAAAATACTCCTTACCCATTTATAAAACCAGTCCAATGTTTTTGGTAATTGCAAGCAGCAGCACCCTGCTCTCCTGCTACCAATTTCTGTCTTAGTTTACCAAACGGCTGCTGATGCAAAGAACCAGAAATGGGTTGGCTTTTTTAATGGGGATTTTACTCAGAGTAAAACTTCCAAGTGATGGCATCAGCAGAGATGATTTCTCAGGGTCCTGCCATGTGGTAAAGCAAGATGGTTGCCGATCTCTGCCAAGGACTCTGCCTTCCCCTCCAGAATCTACCATCTCCCAGAGCTCAGCTGTGGGAAACCAGGCAAGAGCCAATTGCAAAAACCCCAGAACCAATTCATTAATCCAATTTTTGAGATTTTGTTTCTCAAGAACCACTCCTGGTACCAAGCTGTATTAGTCAGAGTTCTCTAGGGAAACAGAACTGATGGGAGATATCTGTAAATATTATGAGATTTTTTTAAATTGTCTTACACAATCATGGGAATCCAGGAGTCCAAATTCTATAGGGCAGGCTGCAAGCTGGGAACTTCATTGAAGGTTTTCAATGAATTCTCCAGGAGAAGCTGACTGGCTGATGTAGAGATGGGAATTCTCTCTTCTGATTGTTAACATCATCACTTCTTTTAAGATCTTCATTTGACTGGATGAGACATCTCTCATTGCTGAAGGCAATCTCCTCAGTTGACAGTAGATGTAATGAGCCACAGATGTGAGCAACTTAATGATGATTTGAGTACAGAAAGTGTCCTCATTGTAACAATTATGCCAGTGCATGCTTGATCAAACAACCGGGCACCTTTACCTGGCCAAGTTGACACATGAGTCTACCCATCACAGATGCTTCCCCATATTTTCTTCTAGGAGTTTTAGAGTCCTGGCTCTTATATTTATGTCTTTGATCCATATTGAGTTAATATCTGTATAAGGTGGGAGATAGAGGTCCTCTTTCATTCTTTTGCATATTGATATCTAGTTCTTCAACCATTTGTTGAAGAGACTCTTTTATTCCAGTTGAGCGGACTTGCCAGCCTAGTCAAATGTCAATTGCCCATAGATTTGATGATATATTTCTGAACTCTCAATTAGATTCTATTGGTCACTATATCTACCTTTATGCCAATACCATGCTGTTTTGACCACCATAGCTTTGTAATAGTCTTTAAAGTCAGGAAGTGTGAATCTTCCAACTCTGTTCTTTTTAAAGATGTTTTTGGATATTTGGGGCCCCTTACTCTTCCATGTAAATTTGATAATTGGCTTTTCCATTTCTGAAAAGTAGGCTGTTGGAAATTCAATTGGGATTGCATTGAATCTGTAAATAAATTTGGGTAGAACTGACATCTTGATGATATTTAGTCTTCCAATCCATGAACACTGAATGTCCTTCCATTTCTTTAGGTCTTCTTTGATTTCTTTTAGCAATGTTTTGTGGTTTTCTATATACAGGTCCATTGCATCCTGGGTTAAATTTATTCCTAGTTATTTGATTATTTTAATTACTATTGTAAATGGAATTTTTTCCTTGATATCATCCTCAGAATGTTCATTACTAGTGCATAGAATCACTACTGATTTTTGTGTGTTGATCTTGCATCTTGACACTTTGCTGAACTTGTTTATTAAATCTCGTAGCATTGTTGTAGTTTTTTGAGACTTTATATACATAAGATCATGTTATATGAAAACGGTGAAAGTTATACTACTTCCTTTACAATGTGTATGCCTTTTTTTTTTTAAAAGATTTTATTTATTTACTTTATCCATTTTTAAACCCCCCCCCCCTTCCCCATTTGCTGTTTTGTGGCCATTCACTGGGCAATTCTCTGTGTCTGTTTCCTGCCATCTCCTCCCATCCTCCTCCTCCAGTCTTCACCAGGATTCAATCCTGGAGACTTCCGATGTAGGAGAGACATGTTCTGCTGCCTGCACCACCTCGGTTCCTGGTTTCCGGAACTTTCGGAGCATCTCGTCTTGTCTCTCCCCTGCGTCTCTCTCCTGTTACATCATCTTGCTGCATGGCTCCCGGGGCCTGGCGGCTCACCAGCACACAGAGCCTGACAGCCCATGCGCCCTCTCTCTCTCTCTCTCTCTCTCTCTCTATATATATATATATATATATATATATATATTTTTTTTTTTTTTTTTTTTTTTTTTTACTGGGAGGTCCCGGCGATCGAACCCAGGTCCTTCCATATGGCAGACAGATGCCCAACCATCTGAGCCACATCCGCTCCCCTGTGTATGCCTTTTATTTCTTTTTCTTGCCTACTTGCTCTGGCTGGAACTTCCAGTTGTATGTTGAATAGCAGTGGTGACAGTGGGCATCCCTCTTATATTTCTGATCTTAGAGTAAATGCTTTCACTCTTGCACCATTAAGTATGATGATTACCGTGGGTTTTTCATACAACCCTTTATCGTGTTGAGCAAGTTTCCTTCTATTCCTATTTTTCTAAGTGTTTTTTTTTTTTTGAAGAAAGGATGCTGAATTTTGTCAAATGCCTTTTCTGTGTCATTAGAGAAAATCAGGTGGTTTTGTCCCTTTGTCTTGTTGATGTCATGTATTACATTATTTTATTTTTTTATGTTAAATCACCCTTGCATACCTGGTATAAATCTAGCATGATCATGGAGTGTAATTCTTTTGATGTGCTGTTGGATTTGACTTGCAAGTATTTTGTTGAAGGTTACTGCAACTATATTCAAAAGAGGAATTGGTCTGTATTTTTCTTTTCTTGTAGTATCTTTATGTGGTTTTGGTATTAAGGTTGTGTTGGCATCATAGAATGAGTTAGGCAGTGTCCCTTTCCTCTTCAATTTTTGGAAGATTTGAGCAGGATAGGTTTTAATTCTTCTTGGAATCTTTGGAAGAATTCACCTGTGAAGCCAATTCATCCTGATCTTATCTTTGCTGGGAGGTTTCTGTTGACTGATTTAAACTCTTGGCTAATAATTAGTCTGTTGAGGTCTTCTATTTTTTCTAGAGTCAGTGTATGTTGTTCCTGTGTTTCTAGGAATTTGTTTATGTCATCATGGTTGTCAAATTTGTTGACATACACTTGTTTATAGTATCCTCTTATGATCCTTTTTATTTCTGTGGGGTCAGTAGTAATTTCCCATCTCTTATTTCTGATTTTATTTGCATTTTTTTCTCTTTTTTGTTTGTCAGTCTAACTAAGGGTTTATTAATTTTATTGATCTTTTCAAAGAACAAACTTTTAGTTTTATTTATTCTCTCAATTGATTTTTATTCTCAATTTCATTTATTTTTTCTCAAATCTTTGTTAATTCTTTCCTTCTGCTTGCATTGGGGTTGTTTGATTTTCTTTTTCTAGTTCCTCCAGGTGGGCAGTTAGGGCTTTGATTTTAGCTCTTTCCTCTTTTTAATGTAAGCATTTGGGGCTATAAATTTCCCTCTCAGTACTGCCTTTGCTGCATCCATAAGTCTTGATATAGTGTGTTCTTGTTTTCATTTGTCTTAAGATATATACTTATTTCCCTTGCAAATTCTTCTTTGACCCACAAATTGTTTAAGAAAGTATTGTTTAACTTCCATTTATTTGTGGGTTTTCCAATTCTCTGCCTGTTATTGATTTCCAGCTTCATTCCATTATGGTCAGAAAAGATGCTTCATATGATTTCAATCTCTCTAATTTATTGAGTCTTGTTTTGTGACTCAATGTGTAGTCTATCCTGGAGAATGATCCATGTGCAATTGAGAAGAATGTATATCCTACAATTTTGAGATGCAAGGTTCTGTATATGTCTGTAGGTCTAGGTCATTTATTATATTATTCAAATTCTGTTTCCTTATTTATCTTCTATCAAGATGTTCTATCTACTGATGAGATTGGTATATTGATGTCTCCAACTATTATTGTGGAGGTGTATATTTCTCCCTTCAGTTTTGCCAGTGTTTGCCTCATGTATTTTGGGGCTGGGTAAACTGCATAAATATTTTTGATCATTATATCTTCTTGGTGGATTCCATCTTTTATTAATATATAAAGTCCTTTGTCTTTTATAACAGCTTTGACTTAAAGTTTCTTTTGTCCAATGTTAGTATAGCTAGCCCAGCTCTTTTTTGTTTACAATTTACATGGAATATCTTTTTCCATTCTTTTATTTTCAACCTGTTTCTTTCTTTGGGCCTAAAGTGAGCCCTTTGTAAACAACATATACTTGGATCATGCTTTTTTGTCCATTATTCCAACCTATGTTTATTGACTGGGGAGTTTAATCCATTAACATTCAGTATTATTACTCTAAAGACAGTACTTACTTCAGCCATTTTGTCCTTTGGTCTTGCTATTTCATATCTTTGTTTTGTCTCACTTTTCCTTTATTGCAACCTCTTTTTCTGTGTAGTTGATCTTTTGTGATGTATCAGACTGATCCCTTTCTCATTTCTGTTTATGTATATTTTTAAAATACTTTACTTTTGGTTACCCAGGGATTTATATTACACAATCTACATCTATAATCCACCAATTTGAAAAGATACCAACTTAGCTTCAATAGCATACACATTCTCTGCTCCTGTATCCTTCTCTTTCCCCTCTTTATTTTGTTTTCCTCCCACTTTACCACTTTATATTTTGCATGTCTGTTATCAGGAAAGATGCCTGTTTCTTGTTCAATTGTATTCTGATTCTTATATGAATTAAAGAGTAGAGTTTCATATGTAGGACACAGTACATTTGGGTTTTGCATTTATGCTTTTAGTTGCCCTTACTGATGATCTTCATTTCTTACACTACTACAAGGCACTCTCTCCTGTCTTTTCCTTTTGATCTGAAGAACTTCCTTTAGTAATTCTTGTATAGCAGGACTCTTGTTGATGAACTCTCTCTGTTACTGTTTATCTGTGAATACTTTAAACTCTCCCTCATTTTGAAGGACAGTTTTTCCAGATAAATAATTTTTGCCTGGCAGCTTTTCTTTCAGAATCTTAAATAAATCATACCACTGCCTTCTCACCATCATGGTTTCTGATGAGAAATCGGCACTTAATATTACTGAGGATCCCTTGTATTTGACATATTGCTTTTTCTGCTTTCAGAAGTCTCTATTTATCTTTGGCATTTGACATTCTGATTAGTATGTTTCTCACAGTAGTTCTATTAGTGTTTATTCTGTTTGGGGTACGTTGCATTTCTTGGACGTGCATATTTATGTCTTTCTTAAGAACTGAGAATTTTTCAGCTATATTTCCTTCCATTTTCTTTCTGTCCCTTTTCCCTTCTCTTCTTCTTCTGGGACACCAATGACACATATGTTTGTGTGCTTCATGTTGTCACTCAAATCCCTGAGACACTGCTCAATTTTTTTCTATTCTTTTCTCTATGTCTTCTTCTGGATGTACAATTTCAATTGCCTTGTCTTCTAGTTTGCTTATTCTTTCTTCTGACTTTTCAAATTTGCTCTTGATTGCCTCTAGTGTATTTTTAATCTCTAGTATTATGCTTCTCATACCCATATTTTATGTTATGCTTCCTTTTATACTTTCAAAATCTTCTTTATGTTCTCATACTGTTTTTATCTCTTTATGTTTATTTTTCTTCCTCTCCTTGAATTGATTTAGGACATTTGTTTGTACATCTTTTATTAGTTGTCCTAACTTCTGAGTTTCCTCTGACGTTTTAATTTGTTGCTTTGACTGAGCTATGTCTTCCTGTTTCTTAATATGCCTTGAATTTTTGCTGATGTCTAGGCATCTGATTATCTTGATTAGTTAACTCTGAAGGTCCATTTCTCCTTCTCATGTAGGGTTTTATTGTTGATTGGCTTTGTGTTAAGGCTTTTCTTTAACACCTGATCTAACTTATACTAGACCTTTAAAATAGCCTGTATTTACCTGTTCAGATTTTTCTCAGTTCTTCTTCATCTGATTCTTTCCCTGGATTTGCAGTATGTTTTTTAAGATTGTACTTTTTGTGCAATTGTTTCCTTTCCAGGAGAGAGTCTTTTTCCTCTGTACTTTCTCCAGGAATCTTAACCTGTTCTATCTGGTTTTGTGCAGACTTTTCTCCCCAGTTCTTATGGTTTGTTTAAATTCTCTCCCTCACTCCTTATACTTTTCAGTTCTGTGAGTCATCCTATCTTACAGCAGTTCAGTTTAACCCCTTTGCTTTTTTTCTGTAAGGCTTTTCTGCATTTGTTTTCTTCCCTGTTAAGGTATCCTGTCCTGGAGAGCCAGATGAGGTTAATCCAGAAAGGTAGGTCACTTCAGAAAAGTCAGTTTTGCATTTATGTGGTCCAGCTGACTGACACTGATTTGAGTGAGGTTACAAAAGTTCTTACCAACCTTTCTATGGTGGTCTCTCCCTCAAGCCATCCCCATGGGCCCTTTTGAATACAGCACTCCTCATTGGCTTGTGTTCCACTCCAGGACTCTGCAGACTTAGGTCCCTATGCCTGGTTATGTGTGGATTTCTAACTCACTGCTGTGAATCAGTCTACAGTTGGAGGGATCCAGGCTGTGCTGTCTTTCTGTGACACCCAAGTCATGTGGGAATGAGTGGGGGAAGGCAAAAACCAACCAGTGGTACAGGATGGAATTCTCCATCCTGAGAGTTTTCTGTTTCTTTGATTCAGCATTTGTGGAGTCATTCTCCAATCTCTACCATCCTCGAGTTCTAAGCAAATGGAATCTGTCCTTTTACTTGCTAAATCTCTGTGGAGGGTTTTTCAGGGGATGTCTTGCATCACCATGTTGATGACCTCCTTGCATTCTTTATTTACTCCTAAAAATTCACTGTGGATGTGGCTCAAGATGTCCCAGAGTTACAGGCAACTCCCCCATGGGTCCCGCAGGGACAAAGCTCATGTCCTCACTGTGGAGGCAGCACCAGGGTCCAGGAAACTGAACACTGAGACATTTCCAGGATGGTCTGAGTTATCAGTTGCAATTCCATATTTGTTCACCTATTTTATCTATCTAATTCCCACACCACCAAGAAAATTAAATGGGCAAATACTGATGTGTTTTTCTTGAACATTTGTAGCAGTACTGTTTCTTTGGGTAGCTACTATATGTGAGACACTTTATATATATGATCTCATTTAGCCCCCAATAGCAACCTCAGCAAATTGGGGTCATTATGTCCAATTGACAACTGAGGAAACTGTACCTCCAAGGTTACATGGCCTGATGAAGGCCACACACAGATTTTAAGTGTCAGAACTATGAAGCAAATCTCTCTGACTTCAAAGCCCAGGCTCTGAGTCACTGCATTGGGCAATGCCAACTGATATGTTTACTAAAGAATGGTAAGGACACAATGGCAGAGTGAAAAGAAGGTAATGTCTGAACTAAATGGACTTAGCCCCCAAAGTCAGTAAATGCTATGAACTACAAGAAGAGTTTGGCTTTGTCCAGCTCAGTGTGGCTCCTTGATGTGGCAGTGTTGAGTTCACAAGGGCAGAATAACAACTAAAAAGACCACCTCAGAGAAGACTTCCATTGATAGGCTTGATCCCAGACATCAGTTGAGTACCTTTTCCTTAGCTCTCCCTTGAAGTTACACATTTCATTTCTTGGTAGGTATTCACTTATGCAATCCCCTCAGCTTTCAGCGTTAACAAATGTTTTTTGCCTTCCCAGGTATAATTCTGGCTTCTCTTGAAACTGAGTTGACATTTCATCTCTGTAAAACCTCAGCCCCCATAAGGGGTAGTTGTCAAACATTGTTTCAGCAAAGAAATAGAACCTTTATATCATTCTCAACTAAAATCTTACATGAAACTATAATCCCTAAAACAAATACAAACCCTGTTAATTGAATGATGGAGGGGGAAGATTCGAGGAACACAGCTGAAAAACCAACCACCAGTCTATGAAAGTCCCTGAAACACTCCAACTTGGATGGGTAGAACTTTGTTCCACTGGCTAGACAAGGACAAGTGTGAGATTGCATTTCCTAATAAGGTCAGTGGTCTCTCTATAAAGAGGTTCACAATTTCCCTCAAAATCAATCTATCTTCATCCTTTTTTTCATACACTATTATTTAAAGTTGAAATGAAAGTTATTTTAATGCTTAGCTTGTGGAACCAGGCTCATTACCTTTAAGTTACCCTTTGCACATATAGAAGAAAATCAGTCATGAGCTCTTAGTTTTGTATTTTTTAAACTAAATTCTTCTCCATTCCCTGACAAAACTCATTCCCAATCAGATTCTTATGGATCTTCCAGAGATGTGTGTGTGTGTGTGTATAAACACTTGTATATAAACATATACATATTTTATGCTTTAGTTTACATTTTAATGATTGTATTTGATTGTTTCTAAGATTCAGTGGATTATAAAATGCCCTATCACTTCACATAGCAGGAGGAAACACTGATAAAAGATGATATAAATCTTCATCATCAGTGAGAATCTAGAAAGCAATAAGGTACATTCAGAAAGCTTTGGTATGCAAACCATTCTGGCAAATTGCTTAAAAAGAGTTCGGAAAAAGTAACTTTAATCTCCATGAAACAATTTGTTGTAACTTCTTTTCCGATTCTAAATAAATATAACTTCCACTCCTGAATTTTTCTAAATTCATAACCTGTGGTATAAGAAGGGTTCTTTATAGGTATTCAAAGCTCACATTCAAATGTAGCATGCAAGTTTGTATGACAAACTTGTAGCAAGTATGAAATAGGTTATAAAAGACACAGAAGCTGTGACAATGCAATCAAGAACTTTAACTTTCAAAGGAATCTAAACTTCAAGTAAACCCGGGAAATGCTCCAACTAAAATAAAAAAACTGAAACTGGCAGTCATTAAAAATATTGTATGTGAAAAGAAGACAAGATACATTTTAAGTATTCATGATGTAAATATGATTTTCTTGCTTTTCATCTATTGTTTAAAAACTTCCCCGTGGTGCAAATGAAAAGGGCAGAGAGAAGACAATGTACTGTTATTAACCTGATGTCCCAGGTTATGCCTGACCCCTAAGACTTGTTAATTTGCTATGTGTAACTTAATAAATTAATGTTGGATCTCAACACTGGCGAACAATGGGAGAGAACAATGGGTCACTTACCTGCAGAGTTCATTTCCTAAATCATTTTTGGCAAATGCAGTATTATATGATCTTGAATGTCTGGGCTTTGAGCACATCTCAATGCAAACTGACTTGAAAATCAAACTGGTTCTAGAAACCAGTTTCTTAGAAAGCAGCCGATTTATATGTGATTAATCACCAAATGGTTTCTAAGAGAAGCACATTAAAACATGTTATAACATCCACTTCTGAATATGTTAGAAATTTTACTATTACAAAAAATGTTTAAAAAACAGTGCTGTATTCAACAATGCAAAGTGCTGGTGGAGGGATGATGTATGGGAGCCCTGTATGATGTTATGCATGTTTATTTTGTAAGTTCACATCTTTTACTATACACTTACTGTTTATGTTCATGTATGAATGATATACTTCAATAAAATTGAAGTATATCAGTGCTGTATTCATTTAACTGGTTTTTCAGACTATATTATGCCAGACAGGGGGTTTAAATTAAAGCTAAAAATGCTAGTGTTAAAAAGCAAGGATGACAAATACAGAATATAGGAAGTTCTACAAAACAAATGTTTTATCAACACATAAATTGCAAGGAAAAAATAGGGAAAAGTGGCATCGCCTTACTCAAGAAGGTGGAGTGAGAAGCTCCACGGCTCCGTTCCCCCAGGGCCCCCACCCAAAAGCTCTGAACAAACAGCAAGAACTGGCAGAAACATCTTTCTAAAAGCTTTAGAAAACGCTCATCAGAACTATGCTAACAATCGGACTGAAAATGAACTGGGAAATTTTCCACATTTGAGGGGAAAAAATGTTATAGACATTAGATTTTTTAATAATTTTTTTAAAGAAGCTTTAGATTACATAAATGTTACATAAAAAATATAAGGGATTCCCATATGCCCCACTCCTTCCCCCTCCCACACTTTCCCACAATGCTTCAATATGGGTTCAACAATTTTAACAAATAGACATTAGATTTTTAAGTGACAACAACAAATACTTGTTATACCACTTTTGCCACTTATCTACCTACTAACTATGAGACTGTGGCTTCAAGGAAATTTCCCAGTTACTTGAAAAATGGCTAGTATGACCCCAAATAAGCACCTAATATGTTTGGCACAGTCACATTTAGCTTTGTGATGGGTTGCTCTTCAGAATACAGTCTTTCAATGCTGAGTTGACTTCTGTTTCTTGTCAACATTAACTGCTCTACTAGAACTTCAGCTCAAAAGGATCTATTATTCCCTAGGGTGGGAAAATGTTGTGTCCTTTTGCAATTCTAATTACTAAGAAGGAAGAGAGGCTCCAGATCTGTGAATCCTTAAGTTTTTTCCTCCTAGAACCCGGTAGCAAGTAAAAGGGAGGTCAGGTAGTTTGAGCTTAGGAGCGAAGTTGATTGAAAAGAGATTCAGAGGGCAAGGAGAAAAGAGGCACTAGCTTTTCCCTCATTTGCAAGAGCTAGCAAGAGAGTGCATAAAGGACACGTTTGCCCTGGGGAGAAAATTGAGCTTTGGAAAGAGAAGAAGCCAAGTGTGTTAAGATTCCAAAGTGCCTAAGAAGGAGTTAGATTTGCTTGTTTTTAAAAATTCTCCATGATGGTCTGAAGCAAGATTTCTTTTAAAAGGTGCCTTGTTCTACTACAACCTTTAGGTTTTATCCCCTATAAAAGAACCCCAAACTATTTTGAATGATAAGGATTTGAAAATTTATTCAAAGCAGTATGATTTGAGGTGTTTGTGGTGGTTAGATCTGCCAATCAGAGGGAACATGGTAGAGTGTTCTAGAAGGTTCTAGGGACACAATAGGCAAGGGTTCAAGTAGGGAAACTACTTCATTTACATTTAAACTAGAGAGCTTATCTTCTTAATTTAAAGCCAAAGACTCAGTTTAGTTTTAACTTAGAAAGTGAAAGGAATTTTACAAGTGGAAGAGACAGCAAAAAAATAAGGCAAAGCTGGAACAAGGGCAGAGGACAGGACACATCTGGCTATTAGCTTTGTCCTTGACTACTATAAAAGCCAACCTTTTAGTTCCTCTGGATCATCAGCATACCAAATTCAGAAGTTATGCAAATGGATTTCAAAAAGGATTCTTATATACATCCAGAGCTGTGGGTTAAGGAGCCATAGGGGCTTGTGGTCATGAACTGAAAGAACCTTTAGAGAAAGGGCTCTCAAAATGCATTGCCAGCAGATTTGGTAACTGGCAGGGCACCTTGTATGGGAACTGGCTTTGGCTGTTCATTGATCTTACACAACAGTTGGTTAGCATAAAAGTCATCATGGTCTGCATTATCTTGAGGAATGCCAACTTTGTTATGAAAATGATTGGAGAAGACACTGGAAGTCCCAGAGGAAGTCTGCTCTCCCTTTCTTGCAGGTATAACAGGTGGCTGCCACAGTTTGAAGTCCTTAAACATTTCTTTCATTTCCTTAACTTCTTTATTCCCCCAGTGGATCTAAGGCAGTGAAGGCATTATTGGAGCTGTCCTGTGCAGCAGCAGTTCTGGGAGGTGGCTGAGGAGGAGCCACCAGGAGAGAGGGGAGCATAGAAGAGGACTGGACTGACACAGCAGGAGATAGAAAACTATTGCTCTGAAAAGAATTCCCCA
This sequence comes from Tolypeutes matacus, assembly GCA_026826555.1. NCBI lineage: Eukaryota > Metazoa > Chordata > Mammalia > Cingulata > Chlamyphoridae > Tolypeutes > Tolypeutes matacus. The sequence continues at coordinate 6,468,830 of JAKSZT010054138.1, read as the reverse complement.
AGGAGATCACTGATGGCCAATCAGTAGCTTCCATGGATGCTAAAGGGTCCCAAGCAGGAGGGGCTGGAGGGGAAGTTGAAGCTGCAAAGGATGAATGCTGGATCCAACCTGGAACAGTTAGGCTCATGCCAAAAATGAGCATCTGTCTAAATCCTGAAGGTTTACCACCCATAATAGATACTGGGACCACTGAAGGGGGCTGATTGAAGACTAAAGATGGTAGGGGGTTCCATGGTCCTGCCTGAAGGGGTGTGACTGATATACCACCTAGACCCAAAAGGGGCCCACTAGGGCAGAAATATTTGTTTTGAAGAGATCCAGAGAGTTGGTCTGTTGGGTTGCAGGCTGTCCTATAAGTGACATCTGGCCTACAGATTCTGAGATGGGAGGAAAAAAGAGGTCTGATGGAAGCAAGGCTGAAGATATTGGATAACTTAGGTCAGGAGGTTTAGACATGTCCCCAAACAAATCCATCTGTTTAACACCAATTTCTATTTGTTACCTTGGTCATCAAGAGTCAAGAGGCTCTCATTCCTATTCTCTACTGTTCTGTTGGCTTCCTCAGTCTTTCCTTTTCTTCTTCCTTTTTCTTTACATTACGGATAACTTGAAAAAGTTCCTTAAGATCAATGACTGATGATTCAGCCTGTTACCCTGTTTTTTCCTTCAAATTGTATCTTTGAATTTTATTTTATTTCCTTCCTTCCTTCCTTTCTTCCTTCCTTCCTTCCTTCCTTCCTTTCCTTTCCTTCCTTTCTTCCTTTCTTTTGTTGCCCTGTTTTTACGACCAAAAAACCTGGTGTTGGCCTTCTTTTCCACATACATAACAGAATACCTGTTTGTCTGTCACATCATGGGCAATGAAAGAAATTTTATTTACTGATGTTCATATTCTATTACTCCAGTTTTCTCATCAATTAATTTTATCCCAGGAAGCGAAATGTTGGCCCAGAGCTTTTGTTTGTGTTGTCCTTGAGACAGAGCAGCTGCCGCCATTCCCTTTAGTTTCATCGTAGAATATTGGTTCATTTTATCCCTTGTTGCATTTGGCACATCATCAATGCCAATTAGCTTGGCCTTTTATTTCACACCATCACCTTTGAACCCGACAAGGAGAAACTCACCTGTCTTTTCAGAGCCTTTCTTTTTTTCCTTCTTCGATGATGCTTTTGGTGGGGCTTGTAGGTCAGGCTGACCATTGGGTGAATTCATCTCTACTTCATTCGACATGGCAAGAAGTCAGGCAGCAAACCCTGGTTCAGCAGACACTTAGTAATACCAGGCGATTTCCCTTGGAGAAGTCTCAAATTAACATAATGTACAGACATATGGTAGCTAGTGCCTCTGTGATATAATACAAGCTTGACTTCCCCATTTCCAGAGCCTCCAGGCTGCAGTCTGGAATCAACTCTTTTGAAACTTTGTGGTCCAATAGAACACTGTACAGCATCCAGGGAAAGCAGGAAGAAGATGGTAAATTAGGGTAAACACCAGAGAATTGTTCTCTCATTGTAAAAGGTACAATGTAGCTTTTACCACCAAAATGGGATGCAGCTATAAACCAACAAGAGAGGGAGAGATGAAAAATTCACAAATATGTGGAAATTAAACAACATACTCTTACTAACCAATGGGTTAAAGAGGAAATCAGAAGTGAAATTAGGAAATATCTTGAAGCAAGTGAAAATGAAAATACAACATACCAAAACTTATAGGACATGCCAAAAGCAGCAGAGTGAAATTTATAACTCTACATGCTTTCATTTAAAAAAGAAAGATTTCAAATCAGAGACTTAACCTCAAAACTGGAAGAACTAGAAAATGAAGAGCAAACTAAATGCAAAGCAAGCAGATGGAAGGAAATAACAAATATTAGAATGGCGATGAATGAAATAGAGAATTTTAAAAAATAGAGAGAATAAACAAAACCAAAAGTTGGTTCTTTGGAAAGGTCAATAAAATTGACAAACCTTAGCTAGACTGGCGAAGAAAAAATGAGAGAGGACACAAATGACTAAAATCAGAAATGAAACGGGGGATATTACTAACAACCCAACTGAAATAAAAAAGACTATAAGGGGATACTATGAACAACTGTATGCCAACAAATTAGATAACCTAGATGAAGTGGACAAATTCCTAGAAACAGACAAACTACCTACATTGATTCAAGAAGAAATAGAAGATCTCAACAAACCAATAACAGGAAAAGAGACTGAACCAGTCCTCAAACACCTTCCAGGCAGGTACCAGCCGCTGAGCGCCATACACTGCACACTGCTGCCAAAGCCGCCACTGTCAGTCTGGGTCTCCCACCTGTGGCCATGCTCCTGCCTGCCCTGGGTCAGGCCCTAAAGGCAAGGACAAAAAGGCTGCCTGGGAGTCTCCTACAGGAGCTGAATTTACCTGCAGCTGCCAGGAACTATAGGCTTCAAGATGATTTGTGGAGGCTTTGCAAGTTCTTTCCAAGAACTGCCTGTGTGCCCTCAACCTGCTTGACACATTGGGTAGTCTGTTGCTAATTTGAATTGCTGCAGTGGGGCATCGGCTTTGGGCTGATTTCCAGTCTCTGGGTGGTCAACGAGGTCATTGCAGCAGGCATCTTCTTGTTCCTGATTGCATTAATGGGGCTGATTGGAGCCATAAAACACGATCAGGTGTTGCTATTTTTTTACGCAAATTGTTCTCTTCCTTTTGTTTATTGTTCAGTTTTCTGTATCTTGTGCTTGTTTAACCCTGAACCAGTAGCAACAGAATCAGCTTCTTGAAGCTGGGTGGAACAATACAGCAAGTGCTCGAAATGACATCCAGAGAAATTTAAACTGCTGTGAGTTCCAAGCTTTAACTCAGATGACACCTGTCTGGCTAGCTGTGCGAAGAGTGGCCACCTGTGCTTACCACGTGCTCAGATAATAGGAGACTATGCAGAAGCGGTTTTGAGACTTGTTGGCAGCATAGACTTCTTATTCCATTTTACAGAGATCATGGGTGTTTGATTGACCTACAGATACAGGAACCAGAAAGATCCTCATGCTAATCTTAGTGCCGTCCTTCGAGAAAACAAGGAAAATCTTTCATATTCTGATCTGGTTCAGCTTCTCTAACTTTGAGTCAAGCTATTTTGCCTGTTTAAAGAAAGAGTATCTGAAAAATTAATTATTGACAGTGGAATTATATATTGCTATTCTTATGTTTCTCTAAATGTCTTTGTTTTCCATTGCTAAAAATTTTATTGAAACATGTGGTTTTCTCTGAACCTCAGTAGAACCTGCAATCTACTGTGTACACAGTGTTTGACTAAAAATTTTTTTGAAACGTGTGGTCTTCTCTGAACCTCAGTAGTACCTGGAATCTACCGTGTACACAGTATTTGGCACTGTCCACTGTGGCCTTTCATAGCATTTGTATCTGCACGAAAACTTTCTATGGCACTATTGTGTTGATCATATCGTGAATCTAAATATACATCTCACTGGAATAATTGTATGTAGCACTGTGCTGTGTAGGTAGTTCTGAGAGTGTAACTAGTTGAGGTTTATTAAAGTCAGAACGTAAGAGAACCTATTATGTTGAGTTCCGTATGGAAAATCCAAATTCCCAACTTTTTTTTCTTTTTAGGAAAGATGTGTTGTAGTGAAAATTGTTACTATCAAGTGTAAATTTAGTTCTAGTAGTCTTTTAGGATTACATTCATGCATTCTAGAAATAGCAAGATCTTTAAAAAAGTGTTGGTTCAGTTTATGGACTTTTACAGGTAAGTGCGAAGGAGACGTGGTCTCATGAAATGTTCTTATGTGCAACATTTAACTTCAGTATTCAAAATTAAATGAATTTAGGTAATTCAGAGAGTATATCTATATAATCATGATTATTCTTTTACAATAATTTGAAGTCCAGAAGATAGCATTTTTAAAATGAATTATTGTTAATGTGTTGGCTGATGGAGCAAAATTATATTTGATTATCTGAAATATCTTTTTCATGAAATTTCTCAGTATTGTAACAGCAACTTCTCAAATTGAAATATATTTGAATATGCTTTCCCCATAATTTGAAATTGATATAGTATTGTGGTTCTGGATATTATATTACAAATAATGAAAGGATGGAAACCTTACACACACAAAAAATAAAACCTCCCAAAAATTCACAGGAGAATTCTACCGAACATTCCAATAAGAATTAACACCTATACTGCTCAAAGTCTTCCAAATTTTTGAAAAGAAGGGAACACTCCCTAATTCATTTTACAAGGCAACCATCACCCTCATGACAAAGCCAGATAAAGATACAACAAAAAAATAAGAGGCCAATATCTGTTATGAATCATTATGAATATAGATGCAAAAATCCTGAACAAAATAGTAGCAAACCAAATCCAACAGCATATTAAAGAATTATACATCATGATCAAGTAGGATCTATCCCAGGTATGCAATTGTGGATTAGCATAAGAAAATCAATTATTGTGAAACACCACATTAATAGACTGAAGGGGAAAAAACACATGATCATCTCAATTGATGGGGAAAAGGCATTGGACAAAATTCAGCACCTCTTCTTGATAAAAACATTTGGAACACAAGGAATAGAAGGAAATTTCCTCAACATGATGAAAGGCATGTATGAAAAACCCACTGTTAAAATCATACTCAATGGTGAAAGACTGACAGCTTTCCCTCTAAGATTCGGAACAAGACAAAGATACTCACTGTCGCCATTGTTATTTAACATTGAACTGGAAGTACTAGCTAGAGCAATTAGGCAAGAGAAAGAAATGAAAGCCATCCAAATGGGAAAGAAAGAAGTAATACTGTCACTATTTGCAGATGACATAATCCTATATAGAGAAAATCCTGAAAAATCCACAACAAAGCTACTGGAACTTATAAATTAATTCAGCAATGTGGAAGTGTACAAGATCAACAACTAGAAATCAGTAGTGTTTCTACACACAAGCAGCGAACAACCCAAAGAAGAAATCAAGAAAAAAATCCATTTATAATAGCAAGTAAAAGAATCAAATATCCAGGAATAAATCTAAGCGAGGGTATAAAGGACTATACACAGAAAACTACAAGACATTGTTAAAAGAAATGAAAGAAGACCTAAATAAATGGAAAGACATTCTGTGTTCATGGATTGGAAGATATCAGTTCTAACCAAAGTAATTTAAAGATTCAATGCAATCCCAGTCAAAACTCCACCAACCTTCTATGCAGAAATGGAAAAGCCAATCATCAAATTTATATGGAAAGGTAAGGGGCCCTGAATAGTGAAAACCATTTTGAAAAAGAAAAATGAAGTTGGAGAACTCACACTTCCGGATCTTACAACTCATTACAAAGCTATAGTAATTAAAACAGCATGGTACTGGCACAAGAACTGACATATAAATTAATAGAATCAAATTGAGAGTTTGGAAATCAACCCTCACATTTATTGTCAACTGATTATTGACAAGGGTGCCAAGTCCACTAATGGGGAAAGAATAGTCTGTTCAACAAATGGTGCTGACAAAACTGGATATACTATGGACCCTTACCTCACGACATATACAAATCAACTCAAAATGGATCATAGATCTAAATATAAGAATCAGAACTATAAAACTCCTACAAGAAAACATAAGGAAGCATCTTTAGGACCTTGTATTAGGCAATGGTTTCTTCGATTTTATACCCAAAGCACAAGCAACAAAAGAGAAAGATAGATAAATGGGACCTCATCAAAATTAAAAAGTTTGGTGCATCAAAGGAATTCATCATGAAAGTAAAAAGACCACCTACACAATGGGAGAAAATATTTGGAAACCACTGTTTTAGTTTGCTAGGCTGTCAAAATGCAACATATCAGAAATGGGTTGGCTTTTACAGTGGGGATTTATTAGATTACAAGCTTATGGTTTTGAGGCTGAGAAATACATCCAAATCAAAGCATCATCAGGCAATGCTTTCTCCCCAAAGACAGGCTGCCAGGAATCCCGGACTCCCCTCTCACATGACAAGGCATATGGTGGCATCTGCTGCTCTCTTCCTTCTCCTCTGGGTTTCATTGCCTTCAGCTTCTGGCTTCCTCTCTGCCCCTGTGGTGATCCTCAGCTGCTGGAGTTATTTTTCTGTCTCTTTCTCCGTACTCATTCTGTTTATAAAGGATTCCAGGAAGAGGATTAAGATCCACCTTGGGTCACACCCTACTGAAGTATCCTAATCAAAAGGTCCCACCTACAATAGGCTTACACCCACAGAAATGGATTAGCTTTAAGAATATAATTTTCTGGGGACCATAAATGCCTCAAATAATACAACCACATATCCAACAAAGTTTTAATATCCAGAATATATAAAGAAACCCTACAACTCAACAACAAAAAGACAGTAAACCTGTTTTAAAAATGGGCAAAAGACTTGAATAGACATTTTTCCAAAGAAGATATACAAATGGACAAAAAGCACATAAAAATTTACTCAACATCATTATTCATTAGGGAACTGCAAATCAAAACCACAAGGAGATGCCATTCCACACCCTCTAGAATGGCTACTATTTTGAAAAACTGAAAATTACCAGTGTTGGAGAAGATGTGGAGAAATAGGAACACTCATTCATTGCTGGTGGGAATGTCAAATGGTGCAGCCTCTGTGGAAGACAGTTTGGCAGTTCCTCAGAAAGTTAAGTATAAAATTACCATATGACCCAACAGTCCCACTTCTAGGTCTATGCCCAAAAGAACTGAAAGCAGGGACTCGATCAGATATTTGCACACCTATGTTCATAGTGGCATTATTCATAACTGCCAAAAGGTGGAAGCAACCCAAGTGTCCTTCAACTGATGAATGAATAGGCAAAATGTGGTTTATACATGCAATGGAATAGTATTCATCTGTGAAAAGGAATGAAGTTCTGATACATGTGACAATATGGATGAACCTTGAAAACATCATAGTGAATTTAATAAGCCAGGCACAAAAGGACAAATGTATGATCTCACTGATATGAACTAATTTTAATAAGCAAACTCATAGAGTCAGAATCTAAAATATAGGTTATCAGGGTATGGGGTGGGTATAGGGACTGGGGAGTTAAGGCTTCAAATATACAGTGTTCCTATTTGGAAGGACGGAAATGTTTTGGTAATGGATGGTGGTGATGGTAGCACAACATTGGGAATGTAATTAACAGCACTGAACGACAGAGCTGAATGTGGTTAAATAGGGAAATGTTAGGTTGTAGATATGGTAGTAGAATAACTTTTTTAAAAATCCTTGGAACTGCACAACACAAACAGTAATCCCTAAGTTAAACCATGGACTACATTAAATAAAACAATTATAAAAATGTGCTTTCATCAATTGTAACAAATGTACCACACTAGTGCAAGTTATTACTAATAGGGTGGTATGTGGGAATCCTGTATTTATGCATGATTGTTCTGTAAACCCACAACTTCTCTAATAAAAAATATTAGTAGGTATAAGAGAATTTGAAAATATAATATTCAGGCAACAGAATAGGCACCCGGAATAAATAAAGATGGATCCCTACCTCATGTACTAGGATAAATTCCAAGTAGATCAAAATATTAAAAGTAAAATATGAAACTATAAAAGTATTAGAAAAAAAATGAGGAAATGTTTTTCTAAACTTTAAGTGAGGAAGGCCTTTCTTTAGTATATTTTATAAAAATCAGACATGAAAAAAATCATAATTTTGACTACCAAAAATCTCAAAACTATCTGTATGCAAAAAAAATCAAGAGCAAAGTCAAATGATGAAAAACTGGAGAAAAATATATTTGCAACTCTTCTAACAGGCAACAAGCTAATTTCCTTACATAAAAAGAGTTTCTATAAATTGCTAAAAAGGAAACCAAAAACCCAATAGAAAAATGGGCAAAGGATTTGAATAGTTCTTCATGGAAAATGAAATAAAAATGGTTTTTAAATACATGAAAAATGCTAAACTTCACTCAGAAGAAAAATACAAAGTAAAACAGCACTAAGATACCATGTTTCATTTGTCAAATTGGCAAAGATGCGAAAGTTGGATAACTTTGAAAATATAATATTCAGTAAATTACAGTAGGCAGTAAAAAAGTCACTCTCATGCATTTCTGGTGGGAAGGTAAACTGTACAGCCTCTCTAGAGCACAGTTGGCAATATCTATCAAAATTAAATGTAATGTTAAAAACAATGCATAGAGCCTTTGATCCAGAAATGGCAAGTCTAAGAATATACCCTAAAGATGGGTATACAAGATTATCTATTATAGCATTGTTTGTAATAGCAAAAGATTGGAAACAGCCTAGCTACCCACCTTGGGAAGACTGGTTAAATAAGTTATTCACACAATGGAACACTAATAGCTATAAAAAAAAAGAATGATGATATTTTATATAGTATAATATGGAGCCATTTCCAAGATATATTATTACATTATCTAAGGTGCAGAATGGTGCATATGTTATGTATATTATGCTACCATTTCTGCAAAAAAAAAAAACATGAGACTATTTGTGTATATACTTAGGTAGACAGATAGATACACACAAAGGCGCTATAAAAAAAATAAACAAAAACTAAATAGCATCATTGATTACCTGTAGAGAAGGGAATGGGTTGACTACAGAGCTTTTTGGTGTCCATCCTTTGATACTGTGGATTTTGAACAGGGCGAAAGTATATTATCTAATAAATTAATTTTTAAAAATGTAAGCCTACTTTATTCATAATATGCCTGATATACTGTATCTATAGCCCCACCTATCCTCAACTCCTCTCCAATATCAGTATATAGACTGCCCCTTCTCACATTCAAGACCAAAGCCCCACCTGTGTCCTTGACACCACCCCTTCCTTCCTTCTTCAAAAGGAAAAATAAGTAGTCCACACTTGGCATGTAAATTTTAACATCTCATTCCTTTATAAAATGCACTATAATATGGCTTGTGTCCCCCACCACACTATTAAAATTGTTCTCCCTAAGGAAGCCCATGTCTTTTCACTGAATTCAATAAATCTTTTTGAGAATTTATTTAATTGGATTTCTCTGCTGCTATGGACATTCTTTTTTTAGCGATACAATTCGTTTTATTTGTACTTATGGTTTGTATAGATGGAGTCAAACAATATGTAGTCCCTTGTGTCTCATTATTGGCATTCTTGATTACACACATCTTGAGAGTCTGTTCCCATCCTTACAACCTAGAAGACTGGAGCCTGGCAACTTGCCTTCTGTTACACAGTCTGCCACCAGAGGCCAAGATTTCTGAGTCTCCCACCACTCACAGCATTGTTGCTGCTCAGCATTCTCCAACATCATTTAAACTAGAGACAGAAGCCATAACTTGGCACCTAAGGGTTGGGTGACCATAGAGTCAAGTTACTGGTGTAATTATGAATAGCACCTTTCCTTGCATTAAAAAATCTAGATGAGGGAAGCGGATGTGGCTCAATCCATAGGGCTCCCGTTTACCATATGGGAGGCCCCGGGTTTGATTCCTGGGGCCTCCAGGTGAAGGCAAGCCAGCCCATGCGGCACGGTGAGCTGATGCAGCAAGACGACCCAACAGGGGGATCAAGCAATCACAGAAAAACGCACAGCAAATGGACACAGCGAGCACAAGCAGCAAGGAGGGGATAAATAAATAAATAAAAATCTTTAAAAATTAAAAAAAAATTTTAAAAATGTTTTAAAAATCTAGATGAGAGGGGGGCGGATGTAGCTCAGTGGTTGAGAACCTGCCTCCCATGTATGAGGAGGTCTCAGGTTCAATCCCCAGTTCCTCCTAAAAAAAAAAATCTCAATGAGAGATTATATAGTCATTCTACCTAAGGAAATTCAATAGCCAGAAAGTGAAAGCATAAAATAATGCTAACAGGCAGCTTCCCAGTAAAATTGGCCTGCTCTGGAAGAAAGGGGAAAAATTTAAAATTGATTATTTGAACAAAATAAAATGTACAGTTAAGGAGATCCAATTATAATATCTTAAAAAAAGACTTTCTGGACTGAAAAATTATATTTTAATTTAACAATTCAGTGGATGAACTGAAGGGGAGGCTGATCACTGTTGAGACAAAATGTGAGAGGCCTAGAATATAGAGTAGAAGAAATCTTTCAAAACATAGAAGCAAAATAGAAAAGTATATATCAAAGAGGCTTAGAAAACAAATGAATCCAGAATACCTAATCTGTGAATAACTAGAATTTTAGAAAATTTTAGAAATATGCAGGAGGAACAATAATTAAACAAATAAAAGAAGAAAAATTTCTTGAAGTAAAGAAAAATTAAAGTTCGTAGACTTTTTAAAAGGGCTCACTGAGTTCCAGACTGGATTAATGCTTTATTGTAATAGAAATATAAATCACCTACAATAACGCACTAAAATCCTCAGTGTACAGCTCCTTAATTTTTACATTTGTATGGCATGTGTAACCAACACCCAGGGGAAGACAGAAACTGTTACCATCACCCAAGAGAATCCACAGCCCTTTCAGAGGCAAAATCTACCTCTCTCCAGTACTCATTAATATAATTTCTAACACTATACAATACTTTTGTATCTTCTTGAACTTTACCTACAGGGAATCACTGAGAATGGACTTCTTTAGTCTGGCTTCCTTCATTCAACACTGTTTCTGATACACCCATGTTAATGTAACAGCAGTTGACTTTTTTTTTTTTTTTTTTGCTCTGTAATATTCTATCGTAGGACTATACGGTAATTATTTCTCCATTCTCCTCTTAATGGCTTTTCGGGTTGCTTCCAGTTTTTGCTATCACCAATAAGGCATCTACGAACATTCTTGTACATGTCGTTTAGTGGGCATGCACACTAATTTTTCCTGAGTGGATAGCTAGATGTTAAAGTATTGGATTATGGTGTAGATGTGTGTTAAGCTCTCACATATACCAGCAAACACTTTGGCAAGGTGATTGAACAAATTTAAACATCTATCAGCAATACATGGGAGTTCCAGGGGTTCCCATCCTTGCTAAAACCTAAGATTTTTCAGTTTTTAATAATTTCAGCCCCCAAACAGGAAAGAGGTGAACATTCCCACCTTATTTTATGAGGCCATTATTGATCTGATACCCAGACAAGTCAAAGACATTAAAGAAAATTACGTAGTAATGCCCCCCATAAACACAGGAAAATAGCTTTAACAAAATTTTGTAAATCAAATCCAGAAATACTTAAAAGGTGTTCCAATATCATGATCAGATGGAGCTTATCCCAGGAATGCAGGGTAGATTTAACATTTAAAATTCATTCAGGGGGAAGCGGCTGTGGCTCAATCAGTAGGGCTCCCGTTTGCCATATGGGAGGCCCCGGGTTCGGTTCCCGGGGCCTCCTGGTGAAGGCAAGCCCGCCCGCACGGCGTGGTTAGCTGACCCAGCGAGCACAAGCAGCAAGGGGGGGATAAATGAATAAATAAATAAAATCTTTAAAAAAAAAAAATTCATTCAGGGGAAACGGATGTGGCTCAAAAGGTTCGGCGTCCATCTACCATATGGAGAGATCGGGGTTCGATCCCTGGTACCTCCCGGTAAAAAAAAAAAATAAATAAATAAATAAATAATAAAATAAAATTCATTCAGTGTAATCCACTACATTAAGAGAATATCAAAGATGAACCATAGGATCATCCCAATAGATAAAGAAAAGGCATTGACAAAATTCAAATCTCATTCTCCATAAAAGAAAAACTCAGAAAACTAGGAATAGATGGGAACTTCTTCAAACGGATATAGGGCCTTTACATAAAATCTACAGTGAACATCATGAATGCTTTCACTCATTTCAAAGAAATGGCAAGGTTATGTACACTAACTTCTTCACTTCAACACTGTACCGGAGGACTAGCCAGAGTAATTTAGCAAGAAAATGAGCTAAAAGGCACAGCGATTGCAAAGGAAGAAGTAAAAATCTCTTTATTTGCAGAGGACATTATTTGTCAAACTCATTGAACTTTGCAGTTAAAATTGGTTAATTTTATTGTATGTAGTTTACACCTCAATAAAGCCAATTGGGGAAAAAAAAAACTCCCCACGTAGAAAACTCCAGGCTCAGGACTAGTTAGTTTCATGGTTTCATTAGTGAATTTTATAAAACATTTAGGAAGAAATAGTATTGCCAAGAGAAATATGAAAAGACCCAAATAAATGGAAATATATACCATATTCACAAATTGGGTGATGCAAGATTGTTAAGATGTCTGTTCTCACCCAATTGATAGAATCTAATCTTAGCAAAAATCCCAGCAGGCCTTCTGGAAGAAGTTAACAAGGTGATTCTAAGTTTTATGGAATTGCAAAAGATTTAGAAAAGCCAAAACAATCTTGAAATAGAAGACCAAAGTGGGAAGACATACTTTACTTGATTTCAATATTTGCTTTAAAGTTACAATAATCATGGCAATGTGCTATTGGCATAGGATAAATATATTTAAAAATGGAACAGAGTATAGAGCCCAGAAATAGAACCACACATATACAACTTTTTGATACTTGATAAAGGCACCACAACAATAAAAAGGGGAGAGGAAAATGTTTTCAGTAAATGTTGCTCAAAAAATAATTTCATAGGGCAAATAAGTGAGTTCTGCAATGCTGCAAGATACAAGATCAGTATACAAAAATCGATTGTATTTCCATACATTTCTACATACTTTCCACTAGCAATAAACAACTGGGAAAGTGAAATTCAGAAAACAATTCCCTTTACAATACCAATAAGAATAAAATACGTAGGAACAAATTTCATGAAAGTATTAGATTTGTACACTGAAAAGTATGAACTACTGTTGAAAGAAATTAAAGAAGATCTAAGTAAATTGAAATTCATTCTGTGTTCAAGGATTGGTAGACTTAATATTATTAAGAACTACAAATTCAGTGCAATCACTACCAAATCCCAGCTGCCTTTTTTTTGCATAAATTGACAAGCTGATCCTAAAATTCATATGGAAATGAAAGGGACCATAGCAACCAAAGCAATACTTTAAAAGAAAAACAACATTAGAGGATTTATACTTATCAATTTCAAAATTTACTACAAAGCTACAGTAATCAAAACTACATGGTACTGGCATAAGGATAGACATATAGATCATTGGAATAGAACTGAGAGTCCAGAAATAAACCCATATGTTGGGAGCCGTCACTGGAGTCTGCCAAGAGAGGTGCCAACAACCTAAACAATAACAACCAGTAGTTACATGGCGCAACATGGCGGACACCACAACATGGCGCAGACACAAAATCTGCTTTGTCACTTCCTTGTTCTTCTTCCTCCTTACTCCTTTGTTCCCCGGTTCCCGCCACTGCCCAGGTGAATACTACAGTACGCAGGCGCAGGGCGCGAAAGTAAGATCTGCCCACTACTCCAGCGATAACACCCTCCAATCCCGGAGCGCCACCCAACCCCGACTCACCTCCTCTCTCCAAACAGCATATAAGCCCTGCTCCCTCAAATAAAATTTGCAGCTTGATCAGAACACTGTCTTGCTGTCATTCTTCGCGTCTCTTGTCCCACCATTCTTTCTCGGCAGGTTTCGGGCTTATGGTGAATTGCTTTTTGACAAGGGTGCTATATCAGGTGTAATTCTTCAGAGAAACAGAGTCAGTAGGATAAATATATATTAAGAGATTTATCTCAAGGAATTGGCTTGTGCACTTCTGTGGGCGGGCAAGTCTGAAATCTGAAGGACTGTCTGAGGGGCTGGAAAACTTAGGCAGGAGCTGATGCAGCGATCTTGAGGCAGAATTTCTTCTTTCTCGGGGAAACCTCAGTTTTGCTCTTACGGCCTTTCAACAAATTACATGAGGCTTACCCAACTTATCAAGGAAAATCTTTTTTTACTTTAAGTCAACTGATTTTAAATGTTAATCACACTTACAAAATACCTCCACAACAGCATCTAGATTTGTCGCCGTTCGGGGAGCGGGTGTAGGATCGGTAGGTAAAGGGGCCACGGGGCCGTTCAGGAAGGATAGTAAAGCCGCCTCTTCAGTGAAGGGTGCTGCTGCTTTTATGCTCTACTGTTACAGGAACTGAAACGTGGTTGCAAGGGATAGGAGCAGACGGCTGGTGTGGCGTGCGCTGATTGGACCGGTTGGTTGCTGGGCGTGGGGGCAGAATAGGGGTTAGGAATGGGAAGGGGATTGGAGGAGGCTTTGGCACGAGGAAAAGGCGCGATCTAGCAGTTGTGACGGTCCGTGATTGGCAATTGCTCGCGGGCAGAGAAGAAGGCAGAACGGGGTACATAGATTAGCATTTTATTTAAGAATTAGGTACTATAGTCTAGCTAAGTTGACAGATAAAACTAACAATCACAAGGTGCCAAGGCAATTCAATGGGGAAATTAAATCGTCTTTTGAACAAATGGTTCAATGGGATTGGGACAACTGGATATTCACATGCAATAGAATCCAGTTGGACCACTACCTCACACCATGTGCAAAAATTAACATAAAATGGATCATAGATGTAAATGTAAGAGCTAAAACTATAACACTCTTAGAAGAAAGCATATATGTAAATCTCCATGATGTCAGATTTGACAATGGATTTTTAGATATTACACACAAAGCACAAGCAACTAAAGAAAAATAGATCATTTGGACTTTACAAAAAATAAAAATCTTTTGTGCTTCAAAGGACACTATCAAGAAAGTGAAAATAAAACCCATAGAATGAGAGAAAATATTTGCAAATCATATATCTGCTTAAGGGTTTAATATAGAGAATAGGTTTTTAAAAACCTTATAATTCAACAATAAAAAGACAATCCAATTAAAAATGTACAAAGGATTTGAAAAGACATTTGTCCAAAGAAGATATACAAATGGCCAGTAACGATATAAAAAGGTGCTCAACATCATTAGCCATCAGGGAACAAAACTCAGAATCACAATGAGATACCACTTCATATCTATTAGGATAGCTATTTTAAAAAGACAGATAATAATCTGTTGGCAAGGATGTGAAGAAACTGTAACCCTTTGGGAATGTAAAATGGTACTTGCCCTGAATAAAACAATTTGGCAGTTTTTCAATATGTTAAATGACCCAACAATTCCATTCCTAGGTATATACCCCCCAAAATTGAAAATTTATTTTCACATAAAAACTTGTACACAAATGTTCACAGTAGCATTCTTCATAATAGGCAAAATGTAGAAACAACCCCAATGCCCAACAAGTAATGAATGGATAAATAAAATGTGGTGTGTCCATACAACGGAATAATATTCTGCTATAAAAAGGAATGTAGTACTGATACATGCTACAAAGTGGATGAACCCTGAAAATACTGTGCTACGTGAAAGAAGTCAGATACAAAGGGTCACATATCGTATTTATATGAAATGTCTGTCCAGAATAGGCAAAACCATACAGACAGAAAGTATACAGGTGGTTGCCAGGCCCTGAGGGGAGGGAGGAGTGGGAAGGGACTGCTAATAGGTACAGGGTTTCTTAAGGCTGTTGTTTCAGTTTGCCAAAGGCTGCCAATACAAAAATAAATAAAGGGAATTTATTTGTGGTAAAGCTTACAGTCCCACGGCTGTGAAAATGTCCAAACAAGGCATCATCAGAGATGCCTTCTCACCAAAGGTCGCCTGTTAGCAGATCCTGAAGTTCTGCCACGTAGCAAGGCAAGACTCTGCCGGTCTCTCAGTAGCCCTGACTACTTGCTTCTACAGGTCCATGGCTTTAAATAATATCTATATGCTGAAAACTCTTTTAATTTACATCTCTAGGCAAAACCTGTAGCCTGAATCCCACACTCATGTGTCTACCTGCAACCCCACATCTCCACTTGAATATTTAATAGGTATCTGCAACTCACTCTGTCCAAAACACAGTCTTTTTTTTTTTTTTTTTTTTAAAGATTTTATTTATTTATTCATTTATCCCCCCCTTGCTGCTTGTGCTCGCTGGGTCAGCTAACCACGCCATGCGGGCGGGCTTGCCTTCACCAGGAGGCCCCGGGAACCGAACCCGGGGCCTCCCATATGGTAAGCGGGAGCCCCACTGATTGAGCCACAGCCGCTTCCCATCTCTACTTTCTCCTTGAGTTCAGCTGCGGGCAATCAGGCATCTCTCCCTGGGACTTGTCTCCTTGAGCCTTTCAGGGCTTCTCTGTCTTTCTGCAGCTGTAGGTGAACTTGAAGTCCTCTCTCTCACATGGCAGGGTCAAAATGGCCGAGCTCCCTTTCTCTGCCCCCTCCCCTCCCCTCCAGTCCCTTCCTCTCGGAGCGAGAAGGTGGAGACCCAACCTGAGCCACACCTCACTGACATAGTCCAGTCAAAGGCCCTGAAGTGATCTGATCAAGTGATCTAATCAAAGATCCTTTGACTGAATCTAAAGGCTGCACCTACACTGCCATTACAGGCACAGTATGGGTTCACTCAAAACATAATTTTCTGGCGTCCACGAAAGACAAACCAAGACAGGTGTGAGAAAAATGTTCTGGAATTGGATAGTGGTGATGGTCGTACACCTTGGGTATGTACTAAAATCTACTGAACTGTATACTTTGAAATCGTGAATTGTACAGTATGTGAATTATATCTCAAAAAATTAATTTCAGATGGACCATAAACCTAAATAGAAAAGCTAAAACTCCAAAACCTTTGGGGGAAAATGGGAGTATATCTTCATGACTTTGAAGTAGCTAAAAATTTCTTAACTAGGATACAAAAGGCACTAAAGAATCAAAGGAAAAAGTAACTTGAACATCACCGAACATCTATAAACTTCAGCTGTTTAAAGTAGATAGTAAGAAAATAAACCCTCCCAGGGTGGGAGAAAATATTCTCCATACATACATCTGACAAAGGAATGACAAAATAACACAAACAAATCAATAATAAAAAGAAAATATCCAGCTTTAAAATGGGCAAGATATTTTGAATAGAAACTTTGCAAAGTAAGAGACACATGGCCAATAAGCACATGGAAAAAAAAAAAAAAAGTTCAATGGCATTAGTCCCTGGGGAGATGCAATTCAAAACCACAAAGAGATCTCACTTCACACCCACTAGGATGGATACAATTAAAAAGACTGACACTATAAAGTGTTGACCTGGATGTGAGGCAAATGCAATTCTCCTACATTGCTAGTGGGAGTGTAGAATACTGCATGCCACTTTCAAAAATAGTTTGGCAGTTTTCACATAAAGTTAAACATATTCCTAGAGACATGTCCACATCTAGGCATTTACCAGAGAGAAATGTAAACTTATTTCCACACCAAAAAAAAAAAAAAAACTTGTATAAAATTGTTCATAGCAGCTTTATTTATATTAGCCCCAAACTGGAAACAATCCAAATGTCCATCAACAGGTAAATGAATAAATCACTTGTAGTATATTAATATACAAGAATACTACCCAGCAATCAAAAGGAACAACTACTGATACATGCGACAACATGGATACATCTCAGAGACATTAAGCTGTGCAAAAAAAAAAAATGTGGTGGAAATGAGAGAAAATATTTCATTCATATGTATAAATTTTTAGAAATAAATGCAATATGAGAAGTTCAGAAACTCAGATGAAGAAAACTAAAGAATTTTATGAAAGGGCATAAAATTCAATCTGAAAAAATTAGAAAGACAAACTATTTTCTTGGATAGGCAAATAATATAAAAATGTAAATTTTCTCAAAAATAATATATAGATGTGATGCAATTTGTATTAAAACCCCAATAGGTGTGCGTGTTTTTAATTAAATGAAATAATATTAAAACCCATATGGAAGAATGAATGCCTGAGAAGAACCATGAAAATTGTGAAGAAGAATGCTGATGTGGAATTTGATTTATAAGATATTAAACCATATTTGAAACAATATGATATTGGCATAGAAAGAGACAACCAGATCAGGGGAAGGAAGTGCCAAGAAATAGATCCCAGTGTTTAAAGTAGTTTATGACAAAGGTTGTATTTCATTTCAATGGGGAAAGGATGGTTTGTTTAATAAATGCACTAGCATGGGTATGTGTATTGCTATTTAGAAGAAAATGGAGTTTGTTCCTTCCCTCACACCATGTATAAAAATAAATTCTAGGTGGATTAAATATTTCAACATAAAAATAACCAATAAAATGGTACAATAAAAAACTAACAAATTACATGCACAATCTAGACGTGCAGGAAACCTTTTTAAAACCAAGAGTGGACACTAGAAAAAAACATATCAACATATTTGACTATTTAAAACATTTTTAAGACTCTGTATGCAAAATATACACTAAACCAATTTCAGGGGAAACTAGTATACTGGTTAAGTACACACACACACCATATACACATTTATTTTCAACCCTTATGACAGTATAAGGCTTAATATCCATAATTTCAGAAATGGTTAAAGGACTTGAAAAGATATTAACAAGAGAAGATGTATGAATGGCCAATAAGCACTTGAAAAGGTGCCCAATGTGATTAGTCTTCAGAGAAATGCAAACTAAAACTACAATGTGATACCACTTCACATACACTGGCTAAAATTAAAATAACTGACAATAGGAAGTCTTGACCAAGCTCTAGATATTCTTTTTAAAAGAAAAAAGAGAGAGAAACAGAGACAAATCCACAGGGACATTGGGGGGGGAAAGCCAACAGATAAACAAGCCATACACCAGAGAACATATTCGAATGGCTGGTAAATATTTGAGAAGATGTTCACAGAAATGCAAATTAAAGTAACAGGGAGGCATCACATCTCACCTGAAAGATCAGCAAAAATTCAATAGGCTGATAACATCTACTGTCTTTCTTTAGGCAAAGGAAAAGGTATTCTCATCCACTGCTCCTGAAAATGGCAATTGCTATTTTACTTTTGAAATGCATACCCTTTGACTCAGGAATTCCACTCCTCCGAATTTATCTAACCAAAGTAAAATCATCAGTGTATGAGAAGTATATATAAAACATTAGCCCATATTTATATAACAGAAAATGACCAAAAAGAAAAAGAAAAAGAAAACCTCTGCATATGAATGTAATAGGTAACAGATGTACATGGAGTATATGATTATATGAACGTAAGAAAAATAAAGATACTCATCAGGGTTTTAACACTGATTATCAGAAGTGGGCCCAGGGAGAAGGCTTAAAAGTAGTATTCAAATTTAAAAACGGATTTATTATATGATTCAATTTAAGTAAAGGTATCTCTATATGCACAAAAGATGCATGAAAGGAAAAAGAAATTCCATTCCTTTGGCTTCCATGATTACATCCACTTGTTACTCTCCTTCCCAGTCTCATTTAAAGACTTTTCTTCCTCTATCCACTACTGAAATGTTGGTATTCTCCAGGGCAGCACTGTCCAATAGAAATACAGTGTGAGCCACAGATGTAATTTTAAATGTTCTAGTAACTGCATTAAAAAGGTAAAAAGAAACAGGTGAAATTTACTGTAATAGCCTTTTGCTTATCCTGGTAATCAAAAATATTATAATTTCAACATGTAATTAATATTTAGAAAAATGATTACTGACATATTTCATATTTTTAATATGTCTTGGAAATCTGTTGGACGTTTTGCTGTAGAACAGCATCCTAATTTTTTCATGTGCTCAGTGGTCACATGTGGCTAGTGACTGATGTATTGGACAATGCAGCCTAGGACAGTTTGGGGCAAAAGGCCACTGTTCTTGTGACTCTTTCCAGATGGCCTTTCTCATCTATTTTCATAGCTATAACCACCTTCTACATGATGATGTTTTCCAAATCTCTAGGTTGAGGTCAGACCACTCTTCTGAGCCACCGACTATTTACTGCACAGTTCCATGGAATGTCCCAAATGCAGGGCTGGCTACATAATGAGCGGCACATAGTGAAAAACAAAAAGGCAAGCCTCTTGTACAAAAATCAGGGAAAAGGTGCCATCGAAGGCACTAAAATGTAAGCTTCTTTTTTAAAAAACATTTCATTACTTAGAAACCGTAACAGGAGCAATAGAAATACATGGTTGGAGGGAAGCGGCTGTGGCTCAATCAGTAGGGCTCCCGTTTACCATATGGGAGGCCCCGGGTTCGGTTCCCGGGGCCTCCTGGTGAAGGCAAAAGCCCGCCCGAACGGCGTGGTTGGCTGACCCAGCGAGCATAAGCAGCAAGGGGGAGATAAATGAATAAATAAATAAAATCTTTAAAAAAAAAAAAAAAAAAAAAAAGAGAAATACATGGTTGGTTTAAAACAACATGAATGTATTACCTTCCAGGCCTGGACATCAGAAGTCCTAAATTCAAGATGTCAGCAGAGCTGCATTTCTTCTGCAGGCTCTAGGGGAGAATCCCTTCCCTTGCCTTTTCCCCTTCTGGAAGTCACCTGCTTTTGTTAGCTGGTGGCCCTGTCCTCCATCTTCAAAGCCAGCAGTGTAGCAGCTGCAAATCTCCCTCTCTTTCTGACCTCTACTTACATCATTACATCTTCTCTGACTGTGACTCTCCTGCCTCCCTCTTTCCCTTATGAGAATCTTAGTGATTACCGTGGGCCCACCTGGGAAAACCCAGGGTAATCTATCCATCACAATATTCTGAACTTAATCACCACTACAAAGTCCCTTTTACCATTTAAGGGAACACGGTCACAGCTTCTGGAGATTAGGACATGGATATCTTTGGGGGAGGGGGCATTTTCGGTCTACCACAATGAATAATGACATATATTTGCAAACTGCAAAAATATTTTTGTGTCCTAATTTTATAGAATTCAGCAAGTACTAATACTTTATTAATGTGATATCTTTTTTATTGTGGTAACATATATGTGTATAACATAAAATTTTCCATTTAACCATTTTCATGTGTGCAATTCAGCATGGTATCAATGACATTTACAATGTTGGGCTACATTAACACCATCCATTACCAAAACTTTTTCATAACCACCAAAACAGAAACTCTGAACCCATTCAACAATAATTCCCCCTTCTCCGGCTTCACAGCCCCTGGTAACCTCTAACCTATGCTCTGTCACTATGAATTTGCTTGCTCCAGATATTTCATGTAAGTGGAGGCCTACAATACTTGTCCTTTTGTGTCTGGCTGACTTCACTCAACATGATGTTTTCAAGGTTCATCTATGCCCTAGCATGTATCAGAACTGCATTCCTTCTCATGGCGGAATAATATTCCACCATATGGATATACCACATTTTGTTTATCCATTCATCTGTCAGTGGGTACTTGGGTTGTTTCCACCTTTTGGCTATTGTGAATAAGGTTGCTTGGAACATCAGTGTACATGTATCTGTTCGAATCCTTGCTTTCTATTCTTTGGGGGTATATACCTAGGAGTGGAACTGCTGAGTCATATGGTAATTCTGCTTAATTTTTTGAGGAACCCTCAAACTGTTTTCCATAGCAGCTGTACTACTTCACATTCTTGATTTATCACAAGATTTTTCTGGCTCACTTTTCTGAAAATGTGTTTACTTGGGTCATCAAAATTTATCTTTCCAGGAATTTCATTTTAAGTCAATATAATTGAAAGCACCATCAGTTCCTTTTGACAAATGCAGGGTTGCAATTAATTTTTGGTAATTTTCAATTTTGAGAAGGATCTTCCTGCTGATACAACTGTTACTAGAGCTGTTAAGAGCTTTTAATGGTCTATGACAACAATGGGATAAATACATACATTTGAGTACATCTAGAGTTAAGGATTCTCATGGAACAATTTTTCTAAAAAGATTTAATTCATAATACAAATCAGTTTCATGTAAATCTGAATTTATTTTTATTTTTTTTTCTGGATTTAATTTTAAATGTGTACTTATGGAAAGGCATTTTCATGTTTCCTATGACATTTCCTGTAACTTGTGGAGATTGCAAGAAATCAAAAGTAGGCTCATAGTTTGTATGTAATTCAAAACATCTGTTTATGAATTCTATCTCTATATCTTCAATTACAAGAAAAAATTAATTTGAAAATTGGTTTCCTCATTAATCATTGGCTCACCCAAAGCTTCATAGGAAAATAGTGTTCTTTTCTGTTGAATAGGATGATCTTTAAATTTAATTTCTATTTCTAAGCCTGTAGCTATTTGCTTTGCAATGCTGCAGCAGGTTTTAAGACCAGGGATTCTAAACCCTTTGAAGAATTCTAATAACTCCCTGATATGCACTATTGTAATGTCCACACACGCAGTTTTATTGTATGCACCATGTGTAATCATTTATTGACAGAGTTTACTGCCTGAAAGCGAGCAATTCTTGTCCCAGGGTTCAGGCTGAAGAGTGGACCACCATGAAGCTGGGCCCAGGTCCCAGCCTGGCCAACATGGAGGCCCGTGTGCCCCAGACTGTACCAAGGCATGTGTATGCACCCCAGGCCACCAGACCAATTCCTGGGAGCCCACATTGCCTTCAGGACCCGTGGGCCTGAGCCCAAGTGTGCACACACTGCTGCCAGCACATCTCCACTGCTCGAGCCTGTGCTTCATTGTCCCTTCAGACTTCACTTACAAAACACGAGATCAAGGATAAAATTACTAAGAATTTTGAGACAGCAATGGCAGGCCATTAAACCAAGTGAGAGAGGGGGCCCTCTGAGACTGCATGGTCACACACCCTCTGCAGATGGCCCCTTGATATTTAACCAATCAGTGAACATGTATCCTAGGCCCTTGCCATAGGCTGGTGCTTGCACATGGTATCTTTTTACTGAGCTTTTCCTGAATGTGCATGTGACTGCTTGAAGCTTGTTGTGGATCCCAAAAAAAGATCAGGTCCTTTGAGCTAATCCATTCCTGTGCATGTAAACTTATTGTAGGTGGGAACTCTTGATTAAATTACCTCTGTTAAAGGCCTTTGATTAGATTGCGTGACCCAGGGTGGGTCTTAATCTTCTTACTGGAGTTCTTTATAAAAGGAGGACTAACAGCAGCAGGCACAGGGGGAAAAGAGGCAGAGACGGAGAGAGGCCTCCAGAAGATGACGAGCCCAGGAGAGAGAAAAGCCACAGGCCCAGATGAGAGGGGAGAAAAGAGTGGACAGACACTGAGCCCTGCCATGTGCCTGATCACCCACAGCTGCAACTTGGTGAGACATTATCTCTGATGATGCCTTCATTTGGACACTTCCATGGTCTCAGAACTAGAAGCTTTTAACTTAATAGATTCCCATTGTAAAAGCCAACCCATTTCTGGTATATTGCTCCCAGCAGCTTTTTTTTTTTTTTTTTAACTTTATTTTGTACATTTAATAATTGAAAACATAAACAATTAAAAACTAAAAAGTAAACACAGATGAATAAATATATACATTTCTCAATTAAATGTAATGGATACATGTAATTTTTTTTTTTTTGAATCAAACAATATATTACACAATATATTTGGTTCATAGTAATGCATTCATACAGTATTTGTCCTTTTGTGTCTGGCTTGCTTCACTCAACATAATGTCCTCCAGGTTCATCCATGTTTTCATATGCTTTATGACTTCATTTCTTCTTACAGCTGCATGGTACTGGCATAAAGATAGACACATCGATCAGTGGAATAGAATTGAGAACCCAGAAATATACCCTCACCTATACAGTCAACTGGTTTTTGACAAACCTACCAAGCCCACGCTAACAGGAAAGAACAGTCTCTTCAACAAATGGTGTTGGGAGAACTGGATATCTATAACCAAAAGAATGAAAGAGGACCCCTATCTCACCCCCTATACAAGAATCAACTCAAAATGGATCAAAGATCTAAATATAAAAGCCAGGACCATAAAACTACTAGAAGAAAATGTAGGGAAACATCTTCAAGACCTTGTAGTAGGTGGTGGTTTCTTGGACCTCACACCCAAAGCACGTGCAACAAAAGAAAAAGTAGATAAATGGGACCTCATCAAAATTAAACACTTTTGCACCTCACAGGACTTTGTCAGAAGGGTGAAAAGGCAGCCAACTCAATGGGAAAAAATATTTGGAAATCCCAGCAGCTTTTAGCAAACTAAAACAGTGTACAACACAAGAAGGAACTTGGAGTAGAACCAAATAACTTTCTGTTCTTACTACTGAAACAACAATCATTCACATGTCTATATGACTTTGTATTCTCAAATCCACAGTCTCACTGGAGCACCACAACCCCCTGAGGTGATGAGAGAAAGGATTATTGGCTCTAATTAATTAGTCCTCACAACCATTCACAGTGGTCTGGAAGCATTTTTAATGCTGTCTGACAGATGAAGTTACAAAAGTTAAATGACTCTCCCATCCTACCTCCCCAGGCTATTGGACATGAAGTTACTGGGGTTAAATGACTTTCCCATCCTACTCTCCCAGGCTATTAGAAAACCGAAGCAAACAGTGGTTATGAAAAGGGTTTTGTCAAAAATGAGGCAAAAAGCACATACAAGAGATTACTATTATACTTCCTTGGGAACATCTCAGGGTAAAGACAGAGGAATGATCAGATTTGCATTTAACTAATCAAGGTCTCCCCTTTTCAGGGCTAAACCTTTTCACCTCAGGCTACCTGGTCAAGCAACATGAGATCAGTGTACCTTAATCCAAGCTTCCTTCTATGATCTGAGTCCACTCAAGAAGTGCCACTTGCTAGCTCCAAAGCAATAAAATTATGCAGAAGGCTACAAACATTTCAAATAAATTAGAAAATGAGTTTGAGGAGGTGGCCAGTGATCAACGTACTTTTTTAAAAAATATTTATAACTTTTTTTAAAATTTACTTTATTCTACTTTATTTACTCCCCCCTTCCCCGAGATGGTTTGCTCCTCTGTCTGCTCATTGTTTGCTCGCTTTCTCAAGGAGGCACTGGGAACCAAACCCAGGACCTCTCATATGAGAGGCAAGAGCCCAACAGACTGAGCCACATCTGCTCTCTGTGGGCTATGATGTCTCCAGGCTTGTGGCCTCTGCTTGTCCCAGCGGGGACGGAGTCTAGCTCTGATGCAGAAGCGTCTAGCTCTGTTGTGGAGGGAGGCAGTGTTTAGCTCTGTTGCAGCAGGAGGCGGCATTTGCTCGTCTTCTTTTAGGAGGCACCAGGACCCAAACCTGGGACTTCCCATGTGGTAGGCAGGCACCCAAATGGTTGAGCCACATCTGCTTCCCATTTTCTAAATTTTTAAAACTTATGTGATTAGATAGTATATGTTCAGAATAAAAAAATAAAACAATACTAAAGACTATATGTGAAGAATGTCTCCCACTTCTGACTTTCAGTCTCTCTCTGCAGAGACAGTTAGCAGTTTCTTGTCTCTTCCCAGAGACATTCTTTTGGGACAAACATCTATCATATTACCATTTTAATGAATGCATAATAATCCAATGGATGGATGTACTATAGTTTATTAAACAAATCTCTTGTTGGATACATCAATATCTCTGCAAAGGAGATGACCGTATATAGATTTTGATGCAGATCTCCAATGATTTCCTTAAGATAAATTTCAAGAAGAAGCATTGCTGGGTCAAAGGGCTTTAGAAACTTGGATTTTTGGATACTGTTTGCCAGACCACTCACCAGAAATACTGTCTACCAGTAGTGTGTGAGAGCACCCTCTTTTTTCTAAATACTCACATATACTATGTACCATCAATACTGCTTTTTTCTCTTTTTTATATTTTCCCATATACCACCCTATTATTACTACCTTGTATTAATATCATACATTTGTTTTAATTCATGAAAGAACATTCTTATACTTGTACTATTAACTATAGCTAGTCCACCTACAATAGAGTTTACTGTGTTGTACAGTCTTATGTTTTATCTTTTAATTTTTATTCTAGTCATATATACATCCTAAAGTTTCCACTTTTAACCACATTCACCTGTACAATTCAGGGTTGTTGATTACACTCACAATAATGTGCTACCATCACCACCATCCACTTCCAAACCTTTACCATCAGCCTAAATAGAAAATCTGTACAAGTTAAGCATCAGCTCCTCATTCTCTAACCACAGTCTATCTCCTGGTAACCTACTTTCTAGATTCTAACTCCATGACTTTGCTTATTATAATTAGTTCATAACAGTGAGATCATACAATATTTGTCCTTTTGTGTCTGGCTTATTTCATTCAATAAAATGTCCTCATGGTTCATCTATGTTGTCGAATGCATCAGGACTTCATTCCTTTTGACAGCTGAATAATATTCCATTGTATGTATAAACCACATTTTGTTTATCCACTCATTGGTTGGTGGACACTTGGATTGCTTATATATTTTGGCAATTGAGAATAATGCCACTATGAACATCAGTGTGCAAATATCTGTTTGAGTCCCTGCTTTCACTTCTTCTGTGTATATACATAGTAGAGAGATTGCCAGATGATATGGTAACTCTATACTTAACTTTCTGAGGAATTGCCTAACTGTCTTACACAGCAGATCAACCTACTTTTAATTATCACCTGCAGTTGAAGTCAGATATACCCAGAGGTTTTAACACATCTTTCTTACAAATGGTTATATCAAGCATTCAGAAAATAATGCAAGACATTGGAGATCTAAAGCAATACAGTTAAGGAACTCGAGCTATTATATGTATATGTACACACATATATACATATATACCCATAGATGCACGAATATATCCTTACAACGCACACGTATACCCAACAAACTGAGACTACACATTCTTGTAGAGACATAAGCAGAAAATTTACAAAATCTGACTATCTTGCTATAAAAAGAAGTCTACAAAAACTCTAAATGCTCTATATCATGTACATTATGGTTTTGACCAAACTACAACAATATAGGAACCATTAAATGCCAGGAGAGAGAAAAAACTCTCATATGTTTGCAAAGTAATTCACATATCACTATAAAACCATTGTGTTAAGAGGTAAATCATAAAGAAAATTAGGAAATTGTTAGCACTAAAGGACAATTAAAACACTACCTGTCCCAGGGAAGGTGGTGGAGTAGGGAGCTCCAGGATCTAGTCCTTCCACCAAAATAACTATTAAACAGGCAAGAACTGTCTGAAACAATTATTTTGAAACTCTGGAAGCCAGAAGAACACTGTACGGCATCCAGGGGAGAGCAAGAGGAGGAGGCTGATAAATTATGGTAAAGAACAGTACGTTGCTGTCTTTGCACAGCAGCTATTGGCACCCACCATCCACTCTCACAGCAGGCTGCCATAGGGTCTAGCCTCTGACGAGCTTGCTGCTGACAGAAAGGGACATAAAAATCCTCTTCCCCAAGAACAGGGGTGGGCACTGTTCTTGGGGAAGAGGATCACTGATCACAGCATTTAATTAGTGAATTCAGGTCACTGGGGTCCCAGTACTAAGAGCAGGTATAGTTTCAACCCACCTGAGACAGGGGCAGAGGCAGTGGAGATTTAAAGACACAGTGCTTCCTCAGAGCAGCGGGGAACTGTTACCTCAAGGGCTGCATTTGTTAGGCAGACCAGGAAGGCTCAGCTCTGGAGAGCTGCTGCCCTTCCTGATCACCTCCTCAAGGCAATGTGGAGACAGTCTGTGACCCTTTCACAGGTCCCTGACCCTGTTTTGGCTGGGAAAGTCTGACTTGGGAAAGTCTTATACAGGGTGCCAGAACTTGCCCTCCAGAAAAAAGCAGCTTGAAGCAATGAATGGAATGTAAAAAACTACAGAGATGGAGAGTCTGGGACAAAGTCCTGCCAGCTTCAAACATCTGGGAGAAGGAGGTCTGTCTCCTGCAAAACAGAGGCAACAATCAAATTCCTGTAAACAGAGGAACTCCAAAACAAGTACCAAGCAAAAGCCAAGGACAAGACAGAGGCCCAGAAAGACAGGGACAACCCTGCACACTGCATTCATCTTGGGAAGACCTTCCTGATATGAAGAGTGAAGCTCAAGAAAAACCTCTGTCTTATCACTAGCTGGTTACAAATCCAAGAAACAGATGTCTCAGGAAATAAATCCCAGAGTTAACATTTTAAAATATTAAAATGTATAATATGCAACTAAAAGTACAATACAAACCAAGAAACTGAAAATCATGGCCCATACAAAAGGAGAGGATAAAAATACAGAAAACACCAATGAAGATGATAAGAATGTGTATATGGTGAACAAAGATTTTTTAAAAACTATCTTAAAGGGGACTGGATGTAGCCAAGAGGTTGAGTGCCTGCTTCCTATGTACGAGGTTGCAGGCTTGATCCCTGGTACCAACTAAAACAACAACAACAACAACAAAAAAAAAACAAAACAAACAAACAAAAAAAACTCTCATTGAGGAGCCGATGTAGCTCAGTGGTTGAGCTCCCGCTTCCCATGTACGAGGTCCTGAGTTCAATCCCTGGTATCTGCTAAAAAATGATCTTAAAAATGCTCAAGGAGATGAAGGAAAATACAGAGAAAGAACTAAAGGACATCAGGAAAACAATGAATGAACAAGATGAGAGTCAAAGAGATAGAAGTTTTTAAAAAGTGACCCAAACAGAATGACTGAAGTTGAAAACAATAACAACTGAAATAAACAATTCCCAGGAGGGTTTCAAGAGCAGATTGGGGCTGGCAGAAGAAAGAATCAGTGTATTTGAAGACAAGACACTTGAAATGAGTCAGGCTGAGAAGCAGAAAGAAAAAAGAAATATTAAAAGCTAAAATAGACTAAGGCAGCTCTGGGAAACCATCAAGCACACCAATGTACACATTAGGGGAGTCCCAGAAGAAGAAAAAGAGAAAGGGGCAGAAGGAATAGTTAAAGAAATAATGACAGAAAGCTTTCCCAAATTAGCAAAAGATGAGAATATGCACATCCAAGAAGACCAGAGAACACCAAACAGGATAATCATGAAAAAAAAAAGCACCCTGTCATATATGGATCACACTATGAAATGCAAAGGATAAGGAGAGAACTCTGAAAGTTGCAAGAGAAAAGCAAGGTGTTACATAAAAGGGAGGTCCAATTAGATTAACTGCTGATTTCTCATCAGAAACCATGCAGGCAAGAAGACAGTGGGTTGAAATACTTACGGTGTTGAAAGAAAACAACTTCCAGCCAAGAATTTTATATCCAGCGATATGTTTTCAAAAATGAGGGAGTGATTAAGACATTCACTTATAAACAAAAGCTGAGGGAGTTCATCACCACTAGACCCACTTTACAAGCAAATCTAAAGGGAGTTCTTCAGACTGAAACTAGATACTTAGACAATGGTTCAAAGCAGCGGAAAGAAATAAAGACCTGTGGTAAAGATAACCATTTGGGTAATTACAAATGGTAGTATTTTTGCGTTGTACTCTTTGGTATGTAATTCCACTTTTTATTTCCTACAGGTCTAAAATTCAAATGTATAAAAAGTAATGATAGGGGGTCAGATGTGGCTCAACTGGTTGGGCGTCCGTCTCCCATATGGAGGGACCCAGGTTCGATCCCCGGGACCTCCCGGTAAAAAAAAAAAAAAAAAAAAAAAAAGTAATGATAAATCTATGTGTTTAGACATACAATGTACAAAGGTATAAGTGGTAACAAGTACAAAAATGGTAGAAGGACGGAAGAGTGTAGGAAAAGTATATGTGCATGCTATTGAAGTTAAGTTGGTATCAAACCAAATATGATTGTTATATATTTAGGATATTGAATTTTAACCCCATAGTAACCACAAGGAAAACAGATGGAAAATATATTGAGATAGAAAAGAGAAGGCACTCAATATGGTACAACACAAAAAAGAAAAGAAAATAAACATAAAAGTAAGCATTAACAGAAGTGAGAGACAAAAAAAAAAGGTATAAGATTTTAAAAGTTGAAACAGGAAAACAGCAGAAGAAAGACCTGTATTATCAATAGTGACTTTAAATGTAAATGGATTAAACTCTACAGTCATAAGGCAGAGATTGGCAGAATGGATAAAAAAGCATTACTGAACTATATGCTGTCTCCAAGAGATAAACCTTAAATTCAAATATACAAGTAGGTTGAGAGTGAACTGGGATGGCTATACTAATATTGGATAAAATAGACTTAAAGTAAAAAACAGTTATGAGGGACAAAGATGGCCATTATATACTAATAAAGGGGACAATAAAACTTAAGGAAGATGTAGCAATTATAAATATACATGGGGCCCCGGCCCTGGGAGAGCGCTGATAGGAGCAGGCGGCCAGGCGCCAAGCAGCCAAGCAGGCCATGGCGGGTGAGGGGCTGGGCCAGGGCCAGAGCACAGGTGGCAGAGCTGCCAGGTCCTTCACAATGAGAGATTTTAGAGTGCTTCTCTGTCCTCTGTGTATTGATAGTTTCAGTGGTGAAGAGATGACTGACAGTGTCAAAACCTTTCTCTAGGAACTTGGCAGGAGGATCAAAGACTCAATCTGGCGTATCTGTACCATCTCAAAGCTAGATGCTCGAATCCAGCAAAAGAGAGAGGAACAGCATCAGAGAAGAGCAAGTAGTGTCTTAGCCCAGCAGAGAGCCCAGAGCATTGAGCAGAAGCAGCAGAGTGAACCACATATTGTTAATAGAATTTTCCAGCGCTGTGCTTGGAATGGTAGAGTATTCTGGTTCAGTCTCCTCTTGTTTTATCGAGTGTTTATTCCAGTGCTTCAGTCAGTAACAGCACAAATTATTGATGATCCATCACTACATGGCAATGTTTGGCCGTGGCTGTAATTCCTCCTTACGTCAATTTTCAGTGGTCTTTGGATGTTCCCCCTTGTTTGTGCTTAGCAAAGTTGTCCATGCCATTTGCTTTCAAAATATAGCTGATCTGGCCATTGAGTATCAGGGATGAAGCCTCATCCTTTCCCTAGTGTCAGCAAAATAATTGCTGACATACTCTTCAACTTTTTGCTGCAGGCTCTTTTCCTCATCCAGGGGATGTTTTTGCGTGTCTTTCCCATCCATCTCATTGGTCAGCTGGTTAGTCTCTTGCATATGTCCCTTCTCTACTCACTTTACCACTTCGAATATCTCTGGTTCAATAAAGGAATTGAAACGCACCCGCAGCTGTCAAATATCGAAAGGAACTGGCACTGCTACTTTGGATGTGGTTTGCCCTTGGCTTTTCTCACAGCAATGCGGTTATCATACGATATCAGCGGCTGCCTCTTCGCTATCTTCTTTCCTTTATTCATTATCAGCGCCAATGAAGCAAAGACCCCTGGCAAAGCAAATCTTTTCCAGTTGCGCCTCTTCTCCTTGATGGTCTTCTTAAGCAACAGACTCTTCCACAAGACAGTCTATCTGCAGTCTGCCCTGAGTAGCTCAACCTCTGCAGAGAAGTTCTCTTCACTGCATCCATTGCCTGCCAAGCTGAAGGCTGCTGCAGGCCACTGAATCTCCTGCCATCCGAAGAGAGTGGTGGGATTGGAAGGCTGCAGCAGATCTTTTCCCTGTTCGCCTTCCCCTACCCAGGGAAGGCAGGACCCACTCTGCCAAGGGCCCTCTACATATGCCCTTCTTCCTGAGGAAATGGAATTTTCATCTCTGGTGTATATAAGGAAGAATCTCCTGACACCAGTATGTGGATTTTTAACACCACCCTAAGTATTTTTGTTTTTCTGTGAAGATGTGGTGGGGGGTAAAGGAGTTGCTGCTGGTCACTCCCTTTATAGTCATCACTGTCTTGTTTCTTGTAACTCAGGTTAGGTTCGGGTCTCTTGCTTCACTGCAAAAAAAACCAGCCTGGAGAAATGGGACAGGAGAAAGACCTCCCAGCCAGATCTGCTGGATTTTGAGGAGTGATTTTCTCTCTTCCCCTTGAAGGGGAAAAAGCTTTTATTCACTGGTACATTTAAAGTTCCCCAAGTATGGGGAGGTACCAATTCTGGATAAGAGCCACTGCAATACAGAATGGTCAGGAAACCTAAACATTTAAACTCTGAGAGGTCTGAAATTTATTGTTGGCCACTGCCGCATCTGTCTGGTATTTCAAAGGCATATTGGGTGCTGCAAATAGAACTGAAGGGGTAAACTTATTAAACACATTAAACCTGTGATTGTTTGGCTTTTTCCTGTCATTTTAAGAGACTAAATGTGGGATAGAGGGTGGGCAGGGTGTCAAAACAATTGTACAATTTTAAAATATCACAATTAAATGTGAGCTGGTTTCCCAAAATAAAATAAAATAAAATAAATATATATGCACCTACCATCAGAGCCCCAAAATATATGGAGGACATACTGACAGATTTGAAGGGAGAAATTGATGGTTCTACATTAATAGTAACAGGCTTTAACATAACACTCTCAATAATAGATAGAACATCCAGTCAGAAGATCAATGAGGAAGTATAGGACTTGAATGATACATTAAACCAACTAGACCTAACAGACATATATAGAACACAGCAACCAACGAAAACTGAATACACATTCTTCTCGAATGCACATGGATCATTCTCCAGGACAGACCATATGATGGATCACAAAACAAGTCTCAATAAATTCAAAAATACTGAAAGCATACAATGTACATTCTCTGACCACAAGAGAATGAAGCTAGAAATCAATAAGAGAGGGAGAAATGGAAAATCCACAAACATGTGAAAATTAAACAACATACTCTTAAGCAACCAGAGTTAAAGAGGAAATCAGAATTGTAATTAGGAAATATCTTGAGGTGAATGGAAATGAAAATAAACATACCAAAACTTATGGGATGCAGCAAAGTCAGTGCTGGGAGAGAAATTTATAACTGTAAATGTTTACATCAAAAAAGTAGAAAAACTTCAAATCAAAGACCTAACCTCAAAACTGGAAGAACTAGAAAAAGAAGAACAAACGAAACACAAAGAAAGCAGATGGAACAAAATAACAAGATTAGAGCAGAGATAAATGAAATAGAAAACAACAAAAAAACACAGTAGAATGAATCAATAAAAACAAAAGTTGGTTCTTTGAAAAGATCACTAAAATTGACCAACCATTAGCTAGACTGACAAAGATAAAAAGAGAGAAGATACAAATAATGAAAATTAGAAATGAAAAGAGGGAAATTACTACTGACCCCACTGAAATAAAAAGGACTATAAGAGAATAGTAAAAACAACTATATGCCAATAAGTTTTATAACCTAGATGAAATGGTCAAATTCTTAAAAACAAGCAAACACCTACATTGACTCAAGAAGAAAGAGACAATCTCAACAAACCAATTACTAGTAAAGACATTGAATCAGTAATCAAAAACCTCCCAACAAAAAAAGCCTAGGACCAGATGGTTTCACAGGGGAATTCTACCAAACGTTCCAAGAGGATTTAACTCCCATTCTGCTCAAACTCTTTAAAAAAACTGAAGAGGAGGGAACACTTCCTTACTCATTCTACAGAGCTTACATCACCCTCATACCAAAGTCGGATACAGATACCACAAGAAAAGAAAACTACAGACCAATATCTCTTATGAATATAGATGCAAAAATCCTCAACAAAATACAAGCAAACCAAATCCAACAGCATATTAAAAGAAATATACAGGGGAGCAGATGCAGTTCAAGTGGTTGAGCACCTGCTTCCCATGCACGAGGTCCTGGATTCAAACTTGGTACATCCTTAAAAAAAAAAAAAAGGACTATACACCATAATCAACTGGGATTTATCCCTAGTATGCAACGGTAGATCAACATAAGAAAATCAATTAATGTAATACACCACATTAACAGAACAAAAGGGAGAAAAACACATGATCACTTCAATTGATGCAGAAAAGGTATATGACAAAATAGAACACTCTTTCTTGATTTTAAAAAAAACACTTAGAGTACTAGGAATAGAAGAAAACTTCCTCAACATTATAAAGGGCATACAGTGATTAAAAATGCAAATTAAAAACAATAAGCACAGGAAAAGTTGCTCAACATCATTACTCATCAGGGAAATAAGAAATCAAAACACAATGAGATACCACTTCACATCCACTAGGATGGGCATTGTTAAAGAAAAAAAATCAAAAAGTAACAAGTGTTGGCATAGATGTCAACAAATTGGGACGTTCGTATATTGTGGTGGGATTTTAAAATGGTGCAGTTGCTGTGGAAATCCATTTGGCAGTTTCTCAGGAAGCTAAATATAGAATTACCATATGATCAGTCAATCCCAATTCTTGGTATATATCCAAAAGAAGTGAAAGCAGGGACTCAATCACATATTTGTAAACCAATATTCATAGCAGCGTTATTCCCAGTAGCCAAAAGGTAGAAGCAACACAAGTGTCCTTCAACAGATAACTGGATAAACAAAATGTAGTACATACACACACAATAGAATATTATTCAGCCATGCAACAGAATAAGTTCTGATAATGCTACAACATCTATGAACCTTCAAGACATCTTGTTGAGTGAAATAAAACAGAAAATAAAAGACAAATAGGGAAGCGGCTGTGGCTCAATCAGTGGGGCTCCCGTTTACCATATGGGAGGCTCCGGGTTCGGTTCCCGGGGCCTCCTGGTGGGGGCAAGCCCGCCCGCACAGCGTGGTTAGCTGACCCAGCGAGCACAGGCAGCAGGGGGGGGGATAAATGAATAAATAAATAAAATCTTTAAAAAAAAAGACAAATAGTGTATGATCTTGCTCATAAGAAATACCTAGAATAAACAAATTCACAGAGACAGATAATAGATTAGAAGTTAATAGGGAATGGGGGGGTGGGAGGGGGAGAGAGAGTTATTACTTAAGGGGTACAGAGTTTCTGTTTCAGGGGATGAAAAAGTTTTCGTAATCGGTGGTGGTGATGGCAAAATAATATTGTGAATGTAATTAAAACCACTGAATTGTACACTTGAAAATTATTTAAACTGGGAAATTTTGAGTTGCATATTTATTACTACAATAAACAGTTAAAAGATGCAAATTAAAACAATATCAAAATGTCACTTTATATCTACTGATTTGGAAAAAATTAGAAAACTACATACTCTCAAGTGTGAGCAGGGATATGGAAAAGTGAAAGACTTATTCATTTTTTATGAGAAATTAACTGGTATAGACCTGAGGTTTGCTGATAAATGTTTAACAACTGGCTCTCGAGAAAGAGAAAGTATATATACTATACTTTTTTACTACCTTATGTGTATGTGTGTCTGTGTGTATACTATATATAGTTTAATATAAATTTTATTGATATCAGGCATATAGCAGCCAACTGACAAATAATGATAAAATATTGAGAGAACCCAGAGGAGAAGCCAGCAGAGGCTGCTATGCATATCATCACGTGACAGAAAAGCCATGGAACCCCAAAGACTGTGGCCCCGAGAGGGAGCAAGCCTTCCAGCCTCTGAACAGTTCTGGAGGTCAGAAGTCCAATGCGGGTCTCATTGAGCAAAAAGCAAGATGTCGGCAGTGCTGGTTCCTTCTTGGGCCTTCAAGGGAGAATCCATTTCCATGCCTTTTCCACCTTCTAGACACCGCCACATTCCATGGCTCATGGCCCCTTTCTACATCTTCAAAGCCAACAATATAGCATCTCTTGTGCTCTTCTTCCATTGTCACCTCTCCCTCTGACTGTTTCTTCTGTTTCTCTCTTCACTTTTAAGGACCCTTGTGATGATATTGAGCCCACCTGGATAATCTAGGATCATCTCCCTGTTTTAAGGTCAGCTGTTTAGTAATTCATCTAAACCCTTAATTTTCCTTTGCCATACAAGGTGATGTGTTCACAAGGACCTGGTATTAGAATGCAGACATTATCAGAAAGCAATTATTCTGTCTACCATAGGCATATATGAAATTCTACAACTAACACCACAATTAGAGGTGAAACACCTTCCCATTAGGATTAGGAATAAGGCATTAATATTCCTAGCCATAGCAAATAGGCAAGAAAAAAAAACCACATAAAGATCATAAAGGAAGAAGTAAAAATGTCTCTATTTGCAGATGATTTTACTATTTATATGGAAAATATAATTTATAAAACAACTACTAGAGCTAAATAAGTTAGTTTAACAAGGTCACAAGATACAAGGTCAATATACAAAAAATCAATTGTATTTTGCATACCACTGGCAAACAATTAGAATAGAAATGAAATTTTAAAATTATTCCTTTTATAACAGTGCCAAAAACATAAAACTTTAAAGAATAAATTTAACAAAATACATGTAATATTTCTTCAATTAAAATTACTGAAATTAAAGAAGGCCTAAATAAATGGAGAGATATACCATGCTCATGTATTAGAAGTCTCAATATTGATAAAACATCAATTCTCCCCCAAATAACCTAAGATTCATCTCAATCCCAATCAAATTTTCAGAAGATTTTTTAAATAAAAATTGACAAGTTGGTTCAAAAATTTGTATAGAAAGATAAAGAATCTAGAATGGCCAAAAATTTGAAGCAGAACAAAATTTTGGAGATCTTTTATTATCTTATTTTAAGGCTTACTGAAAAGTTACAGTAACCAAGACAGTGTGGATAGATTTTTGGATCAATGGAATAGAATAGGGTCCAGAAATAGGTCCATACTTAGATGACCAATTTATGTTTGACAAAGTTGTCAGGATAATTCAATGGAGAAAGGATAGTCCAACAAATGCTGCTAGAAGAATCACACATCCATATGGAATAAGAACAAATATCAACACATCTTATACTATACACGCAAATTAACTTCAAATGGATCCTAGACCTAAATATAAAAGTAAGATGTTTACATTTCTAGAAGAAAACAAAAGGGCAGAGGGGCACAAGGGAATGTCCTGTATCCTGATTGTGGCCATGGTTTTTATTATGTGTTATCATCTGTCAAGACTCATTGAATTGTACACTTTACTATTTTTAAGATTTATTTTATTTATTACACCCCCTTCATTGTTTGCACTCGCTGTCCCCTCATCTTCTCTTTAGGAGGCACCAGAAACCAAACCCGGGACCTCCCATGTGGGAGAGAGGTGCTCAATCACTTGAGCCACCTCAGCTCCTTGGTTTGTTGTGACCCTCATTGTCTTGCCTCTTTGTGTCTGTTTGTTGTATCATCTTGTTGCATCAGCTCGCCACACCTGCCCATCATGCCTGCTCACCTTCTCCAGGAGGCCCCAGGAAACGAAAACAGGACCTCCCATGTGGTAGGTGGGAGCTCAATCACTTGCGCCACATCCACTTCCCAGAACCATACACTTAAAATGGATGCCATTTCTTTTATATATGTTGTTTCTCAATAATAAAATGGATAAGGAAAAAATATTCAATATAATTTATTATAAATTTCATAGAGTAAATTGATTCTAACAGAATGTTTTCATTCAGTTTTCCAAACTCTTATATCCATAGCCAACTTATTTTTTTTATAATGCAGTAAATGTTTTAATAGAGATATACACAGGGTGTGATATAGAAGCAGAGAAGAGAGGCACATAACCCCAAGTGTTTTAAAACTTCTCTCCTATTCACTGTGTTTTTGTTGTTGTTGTTGTTGTTAAGCTCATCATTGGTTTTGTTGTTGTTGTTGTTGTTTTAATTTTTAAAATTTTTTAAAAAGATACTTAGATTACATAAATGTTACACAAAAAATATAAGGATTCCCATATGCCCCACTCCTCATACCTCCTACACCCTCCCACATAAACATCCTTCATTAGTGTGGCACATTCATTGCAATTGATAAACACATCCTGGGGCTTTGCCATTAAGCATGGACCATAGTTCACATTGTAGTCCACACTCTCTCCCACACAGCCATAGCCAACTTACGGATGCAATTAACAAAGACGTGTAGTCCAATATAAATATTGGTTGATATTTTTGTTTACATTAAGGAAGAAGACAAAACTGAAACATCAAGGATGTATATTTGTCAATGACATGAGCAACTTCTTTGCTGAATTTGATAATAGTTTTTGAATACTGGAGGAGTATTTCCTCAAATTTTTGTGCTACTCACAATGTAACAACCACAAACCCAATACACTTTTTAGTTTAATTGTGCAACTTTTCCATTACGTTCCTATATCTAGACAATCAACAAGACAATAATTCATGAGTCATAAAACTTTTTCTGTAAAGGGCCAGATACCAAATGTTTTAGGCTTTATGGGTCATATAGTCTCTGTCACAACTACTCAGCTCTGCTGTTGTTGCACAAAAGCAGTCATAGACATTATGCAAACGAATGGGCATGGCTGTGTTCCAATAAAATTTCATTTACAAAATCAGGTGGCAGGTTGGGCGACCAGAGTTTCCCAATAAATCATGTCTCTATTGGTAACAATTGATGATTTTTGCTGCTAATATGCCAATGAATACAAGGTTGAGAAGAGAGAGGAAGTAGACCACCATTATATAATATCTCTGCAGTAAAGACATAATAGACATAAATAACTTCAAGAGCATGATAATCATAAACTGTAGTAAAATAATTAGGAAGTGATGAGTTTTGAGAAATTATTACCTTGGATTTTAATATAATTTATCTAATTGTAATTTTCTATTATTTAATTTATAATAATGACTGTGTTTGACACCTATTTTTGCAAACTTCCTGAAAATTACACAACCACCTTTCCTGAGCCAGTATGAGCCATATGACAGAGATTCTGGAAAACATTCTCTCCAGTGAAGGGTAATATCTACCACTGAGAGAGAGTACAGATAAAATGTGGTGGATGCATGTTATTAAATTCTGGGCAGCAGTTAGAACAATGGACTAAACATACACACAGGGAAGCTTTGGTATTGCACAATTCCAGATATTCACATTGTATTCTATATGAATGGCAACCTCTTGAATAAACAAGGGCAACATGATTAGATCTTTTAAAACATAGTACTGATGACATGCAGAAATGTGTGGGAGAGAGTGTAAACTACAACGTGAACTATGGTCCATGCTCTGTGGCAATACCCCAGGATGCGTTTATCAATCACAATGAATGTGCCTCACTAATGAAGGATGTTGTCTATGTGGGAGGGTGTGGGAGGGAGGTGTGGGGAGTGGGGCATATGGGAATCCCTATATTTTTTGTGTGACATTTATGTAATTTAAGTATGTTTTAAAAAATATAAATAAATAAATAAATAAAACATGGTATTGACTTCTGCTTCCAGCTATGATGGAAGAACAGGGACCAGATTAGTTGTCTCATGAAAAATGAGAAAATTGGGCAAAATATATGAAAACAAGTTTTTTGTCCCTGGACAACAGGCAGCAGAAGTCTGTGATTCGTGGCCAGGAGACAAGACATAACAAGGTAAGCCCCTGATCACTCTGGGTTTCTTACCTGGAGATACTATCTAGACCATGGATAGGGGTGAAAGGGAGGAAATGTACGTAGAGTATGGGGGCCTTGCTGACTTAAGGAGATAGAGATCAGAATTCTGGAAGGTTAAAGCAGTTGGAATTTGTGGGATAGAGTTCTGGAGATGAGGGAGTTAAACAGAGAAACATCAAAACTCTACCTTGGGAGGAACTTCATGAATGACCAGAGTTAAAAGCTGAAGAGTTCCCAAAGCTCGAAAATGCTAGAGAGACATTTGAGAAATGAATAACCATAGGGAAGAGACCTCATGAACTTTCAGATATTCAGTAGAGAATATATAAAGGTAACCCTTTAGTAGTACAGGTAAATTAGCTCTACAGTGAAGACTATTTTTTACTTGCTCTAACAAAGCTTAAAAACAAATCTCAATATTTTTGTGGTTCATAAGCATGATGAATGGGTATTCACACGTTTGTATGAGATGTGCCTCCCTCAAACCTTGTTACGATGTCGGCACATTACCCATCTGACGTGAAGAAAAAAAAAAATCTCAAAAAGATTAAATCAATCCACCAGTAATCTAAACAGGACACACACAAAGAAAACCATACCAAGTCACATCATGATCAAATGGATGAAAAATATTTATAATAAGAAAATCCTAAAAGCATCCACATGTTATATACAGAGAAACATAGATGAGAATAATTTCATATTATAAAGCAGAAAATATGCAAAACCATAAAAAAACTGACCCATTCTCAAGGGAAAATACAATCAATAGAGACTGAACCTTATATGACCTGGACATTGGAATTATTAGGCCAGAATTTTGAAACAGCTATTGTAACTATGCCCAATGAATTGAAGAAGAGAAAAGACAGAAAATCTCAGCAGAAAAACAGGCACTAAAAAAAAAAACCAAAAGTAAATTCTAGAACTGAAAAAATAATTCACTAGATGGATTTAATAGCAGAGTGAAGATTACAAAGGAAAGAGACAGTGAACTTGAAGAGAGATCAACTGAAATGATCAGAGAGTGGTGATTTTTTTAAATGAACAAAGAGTTCTGGGAAGATGGCATTGGAGTAGGCAGGCATGGCTAAACTCTCTCAGAAAAACAACATAGAAAGGGCCAAAAGCTGTCTGAGGGACCTGCTTTGGGGGTCAGTAGACCAGGACAGTGCTGTGCAATGCCCAGGAAGGCAAGGAACAGAGAGATGAAGAACCCAAAATAACAAATGTGAGTTACCAAACCCCTGAGGCAGCCGGGAAGGGCTCCCAGCCCCACCCTCAAGACATTAAGCCTGGATAAAGCCCCTGGCTCACTGCAGCTGACTGGGAGGGGAAAGGACATCTTCCTCCCTGTCGGCCTTTACAAGGGAAGAGGGAGGGTGAGTCAAAATACTTCTTCTCTTCAGTGAAATCAGCAAGCAGAGCCCACTTTGAATCTCAGCTCTGGCCAGACCAGAAACAGTGGAAAGCAGAAGTTAAAGGAAACACCTCTGTGGAAAGGTTTGATGACGACTGCCATCTGCTGGCCAGCCAGGAAATTGCAAGGAGAAAAACTGCTTTTAGGTCTCTCAAGTCCCCTGAGAGAAAATCCATGCCCTATTAGTGAGTCCTTAGCCCAATTTTGAAAACTTAAGCTGGACAATTTAAAATACTTAGAATAAATTGAACTAAAAATCAAAGAAGAGCTGTGAAAAAAAACACTAGACGAGAGAGAAATTTACCATCAGAGTAAATACACTAACATATTCAGATGCCTAGACATCAGCAAAAAATTACAAGTCATACTAGGAAAAAGGAAGAGATGGCACAGCCAAAATAATAAACCAAATATCTTGAAGAAATACAGGATTTAAGACAACTAATCAATTATAATCATGCAAATCTCTTTAATAAATTTAAAAACTGGAGGAAAATATGACTAAAGAGATAAAAGATATTAAGAAGACACTGGGTGAGCATAAAGAACAATTTGAAACCCTGCAAAAACAGCAACAGAGTTTGTGGGAATGAAAGACAAGATGGGTGAGATTTAAAATACATAAGAGGCACATAAGAACCAATTTGAATTGCTAGAGGACAGAATTAGTGATCTCAAGGACAGAGCATACAAAATGGAAAAGACAGGAGAACAGAAAGAGAAAAGAATGGAACACAGACTGATAGAATTGGATGACAACATGAAATGCACAAACATACACATTATCAGTGTCCTAGAAGGAGAAAAGAATGGAAAAGAGGAAGAAAGAATATTTGAGGAAATGACTGAAAACTTCCCAACCCTTATGAAAGACATAAATATCAATAAACAAGAAGGACAATGCACCCCAAAAATAATAAATCAGAATAGACATACTCTGAGACAACTACTATTCAGAATGACAAATATCAGACAGAGATAAAGAGAAGATTCTGAAAGCAGAAAGAGAAAAACAAAGCATCACATACAAGGGAACCTCAATAAGGTTAAGTGCCGACCTCCCATCGGAAACCATGGAGATGAGAAGACAGTGGTATGATGTATATAAGGTACTGAAAGAGAGAACCTTCCAGCCAAGAATTCTGTATCCAGCAAAACTGCCCTTCAAAAATGAGGGTGAGTTTAAAATTTTTAGAGACAAACAAAACTGAGAGAATATGTTACCAAAAGACAAGAATTACAAGAGATAATAAAGAGAATGCTGCAGCCTGAAAGGAAAAGGGCAAGAGACTTGGAGAAGAGGGTAGAAATGAAGACTATTAGGAAAGGTAAAATAAAAGGTTTAAAATCAGGGAATAGTAAGATATGACAATGGAAAGCCAAAGGACAAAATGGATGAAGTAAGTAGTGCCTCTACAGTAATAACATTGAATGTTAATGGCTTGAACTCTCCAATCAAAAGACATAGACTGATAGAACAGATAAAAAATAGATAAACCTTCTATATGCTGTCTACAAGAGACTCACCTTAGATGCAAGGACACAATCAGGCTGAAAGCAGAAGGTTGGAAAAAGATATTCTATGCAAATACTAAACAAAAAAGAGCTGGAGTAGTAATACTAATATCAAACAAAATAGATTTTAAATGCAGAACTATTATAAAGGATGAAGAAGGTCATTATATATTAAGAAAAGGGACAATTCAACAAGAAGAAATAACTATAATAAATATTTATGCACCTAACCTGGGTGCCCCAAGATATACGAAGTACACACTGGCAAAAGTGAAGGGATGGGAGTGGGTGAACCTGAGTGGTTGAGCACCGGCTTTGCATGTATGAGGTCCCAGGTTCAATCCCCAGGACCACTAAAAAGAAAAAAAATTGAATGGAGAAATAGATGTCTCTACAATAATAGTTGGAGACTTTAATACACCACTCTCAGTATTGAATAGAACATCTGTACAGAGAATAAATGAAGAAACAGAGAGTTTGAATAATATGATAAATGAATTAGACCTAACAGACATTTATAGAGCACTGCATCCCAAAAGAGCAGGATATACATTCTTTTCAAGCGTTCATGGATCTTTCTCCAGGATAGACCATATGTTGGATCACAAGACAGGTTTGAATAAATTTTAAAAGTTTGAAATTATACAAAACACTTTCTCTGATCATAATAGAATGAAGCTGGAAATCAATTATGGATGGAAAAAGGGAAATTTCATAATATATGGATATTAAACAACACACTCTTAAATAATCAGTGGGTCAAAGAAGAAATTGCAAGAGAATTCAGTAAATATCTTGAGACAAATGAAAATTAGAACACAACCTATCAAAAACTATGGGACACTGCAAAGGCAGTGCTGAGAGGGAAATTTATAGCCCTCAATGCTTACATCTGAAAAGAAGAAAGTGCTAAAATTGAAGCTCTAACTGCAAACCTGGAGGAATTAGAAAAGAACAGCAAACTAATCGTGAACCAAGCCGAAGGAAAAAACTAGTATTTAAAGATCAAAACAGAAATTAATGAAATAGAGAATAAAAAACAATATAGAGAATCAACAAAACCAAAAGTTGGTTCTTTGAGAAGATTAACAAAATCGACAAACCCTTAACTAGACTGTCAAAGAAAAAAAGATAGAAGAGACAAATAAATAAAATAAAAAATGAGAGGGGGGTCATTACCACTGGCCCCACAGAAATAAGAGAGATCATAAGAGGATACTATGAACAACTGTATGTCAAAAAACTAGACAATGTAGACGAGATGGACAAATTCAAAGAAACACATGGGCAACTTACATTTACCCTAGAAGAAACAGAAGACCTCAACAAAGCAATCACAAGTGAAGAGAATGAAACAGTCATCAAAAACCTCCCAAAGATGAAAAGCCCAGGACCAGATGGTTCACAGGTGAATCCTACCAATCATGCAAAGATGATCTAAAGCTAATCTTGCTCAAGCTCTTCCAAAAAATTGATCAGGAAAGAATGCTACCAAACTCATTCTATAAAGGCTGTAATATCAAAACAACATAAAAATACTACAAAAAAGAAAATTGCAGACCAATATCTCTAATAAATATACATGTAACAAAATACTTGCAAACCGAATCCAAAAGTACACTAAAAGAATTATACACCATGATCATAGAATGTTCATAGCAGTGTTATTCAGGATTGTCAAAAGATGGAGACAACTCAGGTGTCCATTAACTGATAAATTGATAAACAAATTGTGATGTATACATACAATTGAATATTATGCAGCTGTAAGAAGAAATGATGTCACGAAGCATATGACAACATGGATGAACCTGGAGGACATTATGTTGAGTGAAGCAAGCCAGACACAAAAGGACAAATACTATATGATTGTGCTATTGTGAACTGAATATATTGTGTAAACTCATGGAGTTAATAATTAGAATATAGGTCACCAGAAAATAGAAGGAGGGTAGAGAATGGAAAGCTGAGGGTTAATCTGTGCAGTATTGGTTATAGGGTTGTTTGTAAATCTTTGGAAATGAATAGAAATGGTGAAAGCACATCATAGTGTTTGTAACTAGCAGAGTTATTATATGGGTATGACAGTGGTTGAAAGGGAACCTCTAAGGTCACGAATAGTACTAGAAGGAAAGCTAAAAACTGTAACATGGGTTTGTAAAAGATAGTGAAACCTCATGTGAAATACAAATATGGGGAATATTGCTTATATAAGACTGTTTCTACAAAATATAAATATAAATACAAGTAAACTAGAGAGATGGAAATAGAATAGCGGCTATGTATGGCAGAGAAGCACAGAAAGATTGAGAAGTGATGAGTTTTTTTGTCTGTTTATTGCTTTTTATTACTATTATTATTATTGGAATAATGAAAATGCTTTAATAATAATTGAAGTGATGAATGCACAACTACTTTATTATACCAAATACCATTTATTGTACACTTTGTATGGATTTATGCTTTATTAATATGTATCAATAAAACTAATTTGTTAAAAAAATGAATAGGGGGAGGAGCATGATGGCCGCAGAGTAAGAAGCCTCATGAATCAGCTCATCCTACAGGGCAGTTAGTAATCACCCAGAGCTATCTAAAGCACCCGTTTGGGGACTCTAGGAGACCAGAAGAGCATCCTGCAATATCCTTGAAAGAATGGAAGGAGGAGACTGCCCATCTGCAGAGAAGATTCCTGAGTAGAGCCCTCCATGCCATGGAGACTGGTGCCCATCCTCCACTGGAGGCACAAGCTGCCTCGGGAACTGTTCCACAGCTGGAATTGGAAGCTCCAGTTTCCAAAAACAGAGCAGGAAGAGATAGCTGGGCACCGCTTCAGCTACTGATTAGTAA
Organism: Tolypeutes matacus; assembly: GCA_026826555.1. Taxonomy (NCBI): domain Eukaryota; kingdom Metazoa; phylum Chordata; class Mammalia; order Cingulata; family Chlamyphoridae; genus Tolypeutes; species Tolypeutes matacus. Next base: position 6,423,893 of record JAKSZT010054138.1, on the reverse strand, counting down.
ATTGGGCTGACTAAAGTATAACCCTAAGAACAGCTAAAGTTTGAACCTGTCAATGTCAGAAGGAGGCCGGGAGCTGCCATTTTAACTGTGCCCGTGACACGAGGGGAAGCGGGGCTGACAGAAAATCACGGTGCTGGTAGGGACCGGCTTCTTTCTACCCAGATCGGATTGCAGCTCTAGCCTAAGCCCCAGCCCCACCTCTGGCAGGAAGGAAGCTGGGGGGGGGGGGGAGCTGCGCTAGCAGGTGCTTTGCCAGGCACAGACTGAATAATAGACACCTGGGGCTCCATCCCCACATCCAATAGGATAGAAGAGGAGCTGTGTTTTGCCTCTCTGAGCCTCAGTTCTTTGATCTGTAAAATGGGGATAATAATAATGAAAAGATTTAGTGTGGCAATTTTATCAAGCCTTTAGCACAGAGCCTAGCAATTAATGAATGCCTGGTAAATAGTGGCTATCAGAGAGTAGAGATTTTTTTTAAATGAATATAATATCAGTGACCTATGAAACTATATCTATATCTAGGTAGATAGACTCATAAATAGATAAGATTAGATAGATAGATGATAGATAGATAGATAGATAGATAGATAGATAGATAGATAGATAGAT